>JAGFNQ010002899.1:163632-183593 GCA_024364735.1 Boesenbergia rotunda | reverse complement strand
ACTAAGAACAAGTCCTTCAGCTGTTTCTAAGAATCTTGATTCCTAAATCACATCAGCTAGGCCCATGTCTTTCATGTCAAATCTTGAGTTCAACATGTCTTTCGTGGATTTGATTATCTTATCATTACTCCCAATGATAAGTATGTCGTCTACATACAAGCACAAGATGACAAAGTCATCTTCTGTAGCTTTCGAGTAGACACATTTATCACATTCATTGATTTTGAATCCACCTTCTCGCATGGCATTATCAAATTTCTCATGCCACTGCTTTGGAGCTTGCTTCAAGCCGTATAAAGACTTTACCAATTTGCAAACCTGGTTGTTCTGTCCTGGCACAGAAAACCTTCTGGTTGCTCCATATAGATTTCCTCTTCTAAATCTCCGTTTAGAAAGGCCGTCTTTACATCCATCTGATGTATTTCCAGGTTCCATAGAGCAGCAATAGCTAACAAACTCTAATGGACGTTATTCTCGACACAGGAGAATATGTATCAAAGTAATCAAGGCCTTTTTTCTGTCGGTAACCTTTAATTACCAACCTGGCCTTATACTTGTCAATTGTGCCATCTGATCTTATCTTCTTCTTGAAAATCCACTTGCAACCTAATGGTTTACTTCCCGGAGGAAGGTCCACAAGTTTCCCACGTGTGATTTTGCAAGATAGATTCTATCTCAGATGCAATTGCCTCTTTCCAGTGAGGTCCCTCAGAGAAGTTCACAGCTTCTGAGTAGCTTTGGGGTTCACTTCCAGTATGAAGTGATAAAATCTGATCCATAAGATTTTTCCACCCCGAGCTCTCTTACTCCGTCGAGGTGCATTCTCAACTGGTTCATCTTCCTCTTCTTCTTCCTCTGATATTCCTTTACCCTTTTTGAGGAGCTAGCATCCTCTCGGGTCTTATATGGAAATACATACTCGAAGAATGAGGCATTTCTCGATTCTATTATCGAGTTCTTGTGTATATCCGGTAATTGTGATTCATAAACGCAAACCGATATGCACAGCTGTTATGTGCATATCCAATAAATATGCAATCAACAGTTTTGTCTATCTTAACCTTTTTGGATCAGGCACCAAAACTTTGGCAAGACACCCCACACTCGCAAGTATTGTAGGATGGTTGTCTTCCATTCCATAACTCATAAGGACTCTTATGTATTTTCTTCCGAGGGACCTTATTTAAAAGGTAATTAGCTGTTAACACAGCTTCCCCCCACATCGAGTCTGGCAGTCCCAGAGCTCAATAGAAGAGCATTCATCATCTCCTTAAGAGTTCTATTCTTTCGCTCAGCAATCCCATTCTGCTGAGGGGTATAAGGAGCTGTTGTCTCGTGTCTGATCCCATGTTCAGCACACAACTCAGCGAATGGTGATACATATTCACCACCTCGGTCACTTCGAACCACCTTAATTTTCTTATTAAGTTGGTTTTCAACCTCATTCTTATAGAGAATGAATTTCTCTATAGCTTCATCCTTGCTTTTGAGAAGATACACATAACAATATTTTGTGTTATCATCTACAAAAGTGATGAAGTACTTATTTCCACCACGCGTCGGTGTGCCTTTAAGGTCACATACGTCGGTGTGAATTAGGCCGAGAGGTTCGGTGCTTCTTTCAACGTGTTGAAAGGATGACCTAGTCAACTTCGCTTCAACACAAGTCTCACACTTGTGTGTCGGGTCAAGGTGAAATGTCGGTATGCTTTGCATGTTCATTAATCTACGAATCACATCGTAATTCACATGTCCTAGTCTACCATGCCATAAACACGAAGACTCAAGCATATAAGTGGAAGAGCTTTCAGTTTTATTTATCTTAGGCTTAATGGCCATTACACTGAGCTTAAACAGCCCATCAGATACATAGCCCTTTCCTACAAACATTCCCTTCTTCGACAGAACAACTCTGTCGGACTCAAACACAATGCGAAAGCCATGCTTGCTTAAGAGTGATCCGGACACTAGATTCTTTCGAATCTCCGGAACATACAGTACATTGGTTAGAGTCAGGTCCTTGTCCGAGGTCATCTTCAGCACCACCTTCCCTTGGCCCACGATGTCCGAGGTTGCCGAGTTCCCCATGAACAGCTTCTCTCCACTAATTTCTTCAAAATTGTGGAGCAGCTCCTTATTACAGCATACATGTCTGGTGGCTCCAGTATCGATCCACCATTGCCACGGGTTTGAACCCACCAGGCTCAACTCGGAGACCACAGCGCAGAGGTCTTCCATTTCTGGTCCCTCGTTCAGGTTGGCCTCCTGCTTCTTCTTCGGTTTCTTACATTCCGAAGATTTGTGGCCCACTTTGCCACAGTTGTAGCACTTCCCAGAGAACTTCTTGGCGATGCCTCCTTTGGGTGCCAGCTTGGAAGATTTAGAATTCTTCCGTTTCGAGCTTTGTCCGTGCTCGACCACGTTGGCTTTCACAGTAGCCTGAGAGAATAGTTTTCTCTCCGAACCCTTGTTGTCTTCTTCGATGCGAAGTCTCACAACAAGTTCCTCCACGTTCATCTCTTTCCGTTTGTGCTTCAGGTAGTTCTTGAAATCCTTCCAGCGGGGGGCAGCTTTCAATGATGGCTGCTACTTGGAAGGTTTCACTCAGAACCATACCTTCTGAGTGGATCTCATGTAGGATCACCTGAAGCTCTTGGACTTGGCTGATCACAGTCTTAGTGTCAACCATCTTGTAGTCCAAGAATCGGCCCACGATGAACTTTTTGGCCCCAGCATCCTCCGACTTATATTTCTTGTCCAGGGACTCCCATAGCTCCTTAGCCGTTCTCTTCGTGCTGTACACAACATACAGCGAGTCGGCCAGACAGTTGAGAATGTAGTTTCGGCATAGGTACTCAGAATGAGTCCAAGCCTCTACCACAACAGCCTCAGCTTGCTCGGGAGGGTCCTCGGTCAAGAACCGAGCCAAATTGAGCGTGGTCAGGTAGAAGAGCATCTTCTGCTGCCACCTCTTGAAGTTCAACCCAGTGAACTTCTCTGGCTTTTCCCCATGGTTGATCGGGGCATTCCCGATCGGGGCGGAGGGGCCTGGTGATGAGTCTGTTTCACCTCAACACGTTCCGTGGCCATCTCAACAGAATCGGATCTGTTTCAAGATTGTTGGAGGATTTTTCCTGATTTTATACTAAATTGAAATTACAAAACAATTTCAACTTATCTCTGTTGAGTGGCCGAGTTGAAAAACCGAAGCTGCCGAGTGAGATCCGAGTGGCCGAGTGAGGTCCGAGTGGAATCTCCCGACCCGAGCAGGTTTTCCCGAGTGGCCGAGTGAGATCCGAGTGAAATCTCCCGAGCGGCCGAGTGAGCTCCCGAATGAAGTTTCCCGAGCGGCCGAGTGAGCTCCCGAATGAAGTTTCCCGAGCGGCCGAGTGAGCTCCCGAATGAAGTTTCCCGAGCGGCCGAGTGAGCTCCCGAATGAAGTTTCCCGAGCGGGATCTCCCGAACAGCAGTAAGACGTCTCCCGACCGGGGAGTTGCTGAGGCCTGCGCAGCGCAGTTTCCTTGAAACAGATTCGTCCTCCTCCGGCGGTGCTTCGAGGCTCAGATGGACTTCCGTCTCTCAGGATACAACAGCAGACCACAGGCACAACGGAGCACTCGTTGCTCGTGGCGAACTGAGGAGGTACCCGACTGCTATCAGCGGGATCGGGAGCAAGGTGGAGTGGAGAAGAATTTCGCACTGCATCTCTGCCTGTGCGTCTCTGTTTGCTCTCGGTCACGGCCTCCTTTTATAGGCTCAGACCTCGCAGTATTAAATGACGAATTAATCGTCATTTAATGGCATTTACCCGACCAGATCCAAACGTCTGGGGGTTACTGATCTCGCATTAAACAAAATTAATGCATCAGTTACATTCGAGCAAAAATCAAATCGGCAAAACTTTGGTTCATCTGCTTGGACAAATTTTGCCCCGACCGGTCCGACATTCGACGTGCGCGGGTCGTGCATGCACACGAGTTCACTTGGTTCAGTACAAATCCGGGCCCTGGATTTGCACCCCCCCTGCGCACCCACGCGTGAGAGAGAGCCTCTCCCCTAGCATTTGTTCACAACTACCATGCTTGTGATACAATATAAACCAAATATTTTGCCTTAAGCTCCCAATGTGGGACTAAAGCCCCCCTCTCAAGGGGGCCCTTTTATTCTCCTTCTCACTTTCTACTCAAGAGAAAGTAACCATCTGGGACTAAAAGTCCCTCCACCTCTTTTCCATTCACACTATATATCCTAAGATATATAACATGAACCTCTGAACTCAGTTCTTTTCAACAATTCGAACCATAAATGAATTTCTTCTTAGTTTTCTTGTATTCTTTAAGAGTTTGAGTTCTGTAAGGGGCTTTTCCGCCTAAAGGAGTACATCTGGAGATTGTGTTTTTCATTGTCTTGGATTGGCAACCACGTTGGTTGCAACCAAGTAAATCTAGTTGTCTGTTTCTTTCTTTTATTGTTATTATTTTTATTTGCTTATATTCGTTATTTAAACAACTAGTATGTATCTTTGTTTAAGATAAAATAAAAGATCCAAGTTTCTTTTTCAGGGGCAATTCACCCCCCCTCTTGCTGACCATACCTACAAGTGGTATTAGAGCAAGGACGTTCCAGAAGGACTAAATGTCATCTAAAGCAACGAAAATGGTCGGACTAGTCATCTATCTGCCAAAATTCGAGGAAGAATTCGCTATATGGAAAAAGCGAATACAGATATTTTTTAAAATTTATTTTGATTTATTGCTAATCATGAAGAATGGTTTTGTAGCTCTCAAGGATGATGATGTTAAGGACAAAGAAGAACACCTGTGGACGAACAAGGAGCAAGCGGATTTTGTGGCAAACAGGGAAGTAGAGTTCCATCTGCTAACCGTACCACCCGCGCAAAAAATCAACCGAATAGGGACCTACGAATCGGCGAAGGAACTTTGGGAAAAATTCCTGGAACTCCACAAAGGCACCTCCGAAGCCAAACTAGCAAAAAGAGATTTGCATTGGAATCAACTCAGCAATCTCTAAATGGAAGAAAGAGAGTCAGTAGCCTAACTACACGCAAAACTCAAAAAATTAATCACGGGACTCAATAATCTCAGAGAGTCAATGAGTAATCGGGATGCATAAAGGTATGCTCTCAACGCCTTTCCGAGAACCCCGAACTGAATATCCATAATCGATGCATACTACATTTCTAAGAATCTTGAGGTAAGTACCTTTGAATATTTATTTTTGACTTTAGAACTTCACGAGTCTCGGTGCAAGGTAAGAATACAAAGTTGGATAATATTGCTCTACACTCAAGGAAGACCCAATATGAAGAAGTATCTTCAGCCGATGAAGAGGAAACAACTTACATGGTAAGAAAGTTTTAAAAAAATTTAAATCTAATAAATTCAATCAGACGCAGACCAAAAGACACCCTCGAAGTAAAAGAAGAATAAAGTGATATCACTGTGACAAAGAGGGACAAGTTAAAGAAAACTGTCCCAAGTTAAAAAATAAGGGAAAAGGGCAACAAAGTCAAAAACCCACAAACTGAAGGCAACATGAGACGAGTCTTTATCGGAAGAATCAAAACTCGAAGAACATATCAGACTGGTGCTGATGGCCACCCACCAAGAAGAAAGCATCGATGAAAGATGAGCCATGTTAGAAGAGAACAGCGATGAAGGGGAGTCTCCGAATTTGAAAATGACCTGGTAAGTGTAGTATGCATACTCCCACCCGATTAACTTTATTTTGGCATTAAGAGAATGACTAAATCACTTTGGAAATTAAAATTCAAATATTTAGATTTGAAAAGAAAACTAGCAAAAGCACGCCTTAGAAATATTTGATAAGTTGAAATTAAAAAATGAAAGATTAAAGGCTCAAATAGAGAAACTTAAAAATAACCATGCACGTTCAAATTGTTTTCAAAATTCAAAAGTAGATATTTTGGAGGACTAACTGTTGGATCGAGAAACACGATAGGGGGGGTGAATATCGTGAAAACTTTTCGGATTAGACTAAGAGAAAAATACACAGCGGAATAAAAAGACAAACACACAAGGAACACAATTAGTTTTACTTGGTTCGGAGTCGCGGTCGACTCCTACTCCAAGGCCCACGGTCCTTGACCGTTTACTGCGGGCAATTCTATAATAACGCAGAGATTTACAGAATTTGATACAATTGTAGTGCAGTAAATAAACGAATACAGTTTTTGTTATCGACGCCCGGTGTGGATCGTACTTCTGAGCAGAGGGTCGTCGTCGGCGCTAGAATGTCGAGAACGGAGTTTGTCGAAGTAACGCGCTTGAACGAATAGCTTAGAGGCGCTGGAAGATTGTTATTCTGAAGCCTTGGGGTCGAGCCCCTTTTATAGTGCTCCTGGGGCGCCTGGGACGTCGAGGGCGCCTGGGACGTCGAGGGCGCCTGACACGTGCCTTCGGATCCGAGAACTTCTATCCGAAGCTTGGTTAGCGCTTATCCCCTTCGAATCGGCTCTGGAGCTGACTGGGGCGCCCGGGACCTCTCGGGCGCCCAGCTTGACTGGGTCCGCTGGCTTCGTGGTTGATTTTGCTTCGACTGATCTTTGGCTTTGACCTTGGGCGCCCGGGACCTCCCGGGCGCCTAGCCCACTGTGGATTCAAAGCAGCCTTGCTTTACTGCTTGTTTGGCTTTGACCTTGGGCGTCCGGGACCTCCCGGGCGCCTAGCCCAGCTTCCTGCCCCTCTCCTTTGGGGCGTTCTGAGCTGCAGAAACACGCTCCTTCGGTCCCTGCATTCAAGGTTAGTACCAACACAAGCAAGGCAAGACTATTAGTTAGTTTTTACAGCCGTAGCTGTCTTGGTTCTGACTTCGAGTCTCCCAAATTGAACCCTAGGTCGAACCGACGTCTACTGTTCCCTCGACGGGGAACGCGTCCTCACCTACTCCTCTCAGGAGAGTTTACCTTTTGCCAACCAGCTCCTCCGGTTGGACTTTTGCCCAGCAGCCCTTCGCCAGGTGCCTAGCAGCCCTTCGCTAGGTCTTCAATGCCTAGTAGCCCTTCGATGCCTTGCAGCCCTTCGCCAGGTCTTAGGGTTTCGATGCCTAGCAGCCCTTCGCTAGGTGCCCAGCAGCCCTTCGCCAGGACTTCTTTCTGCACACTTGAGTAACATCGTTAGAGCACAAATGGTACTTAACTTTGATTCCTTTGCGAATATCAAAACAAGATTCGATATGGTGCTTCCTGCACCAACACTAACTTTGTATTTACAGTATCACAAGGGCCAAATTATAAGAATTCTCAAAAATTATATTCCATCTAAAGTTTTTATTAACCCTATTGGTAAGAAATGTACTAAATTGTTAAATTTTATTTAATACTTGTTTATCAATAAATAATATTTTTTATTAATTAATGTTTTATTTGCAATCCTTTTAAAAATTTTTGTTTGAATATGTAATTGTTGTAGAAAATTTAGTTTTATATTTTTTTATATTAGAGTTCACCATGAGTTATCCATAAATTTTTTTTTCAAAATTTTTGAATGTTAAATAAATATTTTTACAATTTTTCATTTGAAAATTAATTTTTAATTTTAAAAATACTTAAATATTAACTTTCATGAAATCCTATTTTTTGGGATCTAAAGACTATCTGTTGAATGTTGAGAAAATTTTTTAATTTTATTTTAAGTCGAAATCTAATTTTAAAATTATTTTTTAAAAAATATTAATACAAAATTCAAAATTATTTTTTTATAGTTAGATAATTTATTTTACCTTGGAAATTTTTACAGAGATGAGTTTGCTAAATTTCTAACTTAGATAAAAATATGAGTAATGCTTGACTAAGAATAAAATTTTAATTGATAATCAGTCTTTTAATTTTAAAAAATAATTTCTGATCTATTTTTGAAAATTTAAATTTTTTTGGTGACTAATTATTTCCTGTGACACGTTGTCAAAATTTTTTGAAAATTTTGACTATCTAAATAATTTTCTATTATTTTTTTTTCCAAAATACATTTACCTTTAAAATTACTCATGTTTGTTTTTCTTCATTCTTAAAGTTCACTTAAAATTTTCCTTCCAACTTAATCTATTTACACAAATTTTTTAATAGTTTATTTTTTAAAATTAATTTTATCCTTAAAAATGGTTTTTATGTGATCAAAGGGGGAGAAGATAGGATAAAGTTAAGGTGAGGTCTATATTTCCTTTTTCTTTTACATTTTCAAAAATTTATTACTGTCACTTTATATGTTGTTTAACCCTAACTTAACTCGGGTTGATGTACTTCAAAAATGAGGAGATTATAAATACCAAGGTTTTGAAAATCGGACTGGATATGAAACCGATCATGGCAAGGGTTTAGAGGTTCAAAGGTTCAACCGATTTAACCGGGGGTCCAACTGAGATATAAGCGGTATGTAATAAAACATGTATTTATATAAATATATGAAACTAATAACTTACCCAACTATTTTCTTCAAGATTGGATCAACTACGTCGAGCATGTGATATGTTTTTATCAGGAGCTTAGCACGGTATTCTTGAAAAAAAGGATTAGTTTCAATGAAAAATTCAAGTTTAAAACTATTGGTTCAAGCAAATAGTAAGTTTATTCGTTTAGGATTTTAGGTGAAAGCAAATTAGGATTTTGACATTTTATTTTTAAATTTTTATTTTTCAGTAAGAAAGCAAAACTCCAAAAGGGATAAAATTCAAAAAATGAATATTAAAGTAAACCAAGCCGGTTTGCCCAGTTCACTGGTTCCCGACCGGTTCAGAACGGTTCGCACCCGGTTCTTTAGCAGCCGATTTTCAGAGTCAACTCGAATCGAAAATCTGGCCGGTTCCCGGTTCAATCGGTCTGACCGGTCGGTCCGGTCTGGTTTTCAGAACGCTAATAAATACCCCGGGTGAGTTTTGATGTGGTCAATCGAGTCAAGTTAGGTCCTGTTGGTATTTGATCCTTGTGTCTAAGTGTGCAGGAACTTAGGAGCACAGGAAGCCAAGCAGAAGGCGCAGCGGATGAGAAGGATGACATGAGAAGGGAGCCGACGAGCTTGGTGCATCTGAGGGACGCGGAGGTCTACGGAATAGTACGTCGGTGGAGCTAGAAGGCCACGCGCGACGTCCGAGGGATGAGAAACCGGGAGGAAACACACTCAAGGAGAAGGCTAGAGAAGGGTTCGAGTGAGTCCGACTCCGGATGGCTGGAGATCACCCAGAAAGTCGAGAGAAGGCTAGTCAACCAAAGGATGACCAGAAAGCTCCCGGGCGCCCGAGCACTCAAGCGCCAGCATGGATACAGGCGCCTGAGTCCATACGGGCGCCCAAGATATTTTGACCCTATCAAGAAGTAGTCGTTCTGTGGCTGTTGCGATGTGGATAACCATTGACCACGTGTCAAATGCCCGTGAAATGCCACGTTAGCTTCTTGATAAACTTTCACAGGGATTATAAATAGACCCCTGAATTCAATTCCTTTCACCAATTTGAGCTGTAAATGAATTTCTTCTTAGTTTTCTTGTATTCTCTAAGTGTCTGAGTTTTGCAAGAGGCTTCTCGCCCAAAGGAGTACATTTGGAGATTGTGTTATTTTATTATCTTGGATTGGCAACTATACTAGTTACAATCAAGTAAATCTGTTTGTCTGTCTCTTTCTTTTTTCTTGTCATTATTTTTATTTGCTTATGTTTGTTTTTTATAACAACTAATATAGTAATATGTATCTTTGTTTAAGAAAGAACAAAAGATCCAAGTTTCTTTCTCAGGGGCAATTCATCTCCCCTCTTGCCAACCACACGATCACTTACAATTATATCCTTTCCTATTTATTTTCATATTAAATTATATTATTTCTTATTTATTTTCATAGAAAATTATATTCTTTACTAATTATTTTTATATTAAATTAATTTTTTAACTTATAACAATCTATTATGATTTTTAAAATAATTTTTAGGATTATTATTAAAGGTATCTAAACCTAATTATATTCTTCTCTATTTATTTTCATATTAAATTATATCTTTTTTTATTTAGTTTCATATTAAATTAAATTTCTTTCCTTTTTTATTTTTTTATTTATAAAAATTTATTCTAGCGGGTCAACCATCTAGATTTACCATTCTATTAAAAAGTGCATGTAAACAGTCATGATGGAATTCCTCATATGTCAAATTACACGTGTGTGCATGTGATTCCTTTAGAAATTAAAGCATTTAATGATCTAAAAAAAATCATATATCTTCAAAATAATAGGATGTTATCTATTTTGAATCTAAACCATTGGGAATTAATTTTTGAGTTCTATAATTGTCTCATACTAATAGAAATATCTTGTATCTTTTAAATTCATAATAATTTTCATATATTTTCAACATAAGACTTTGATTATATTCTCAACAATCTTCCCCTGAAAATTATTCTAATGGTCTGAACCTCCTCTCAAGCATCTGACTACTCTTGACCTACTTCGGACCTCCCCTCAAACATCCGATCATATTGACCTGCTCCAGATCTCCTCATAACCATCTATTCACTATTGACCTGCTTTGAGCCTCCCATCAAACATTTGGTCACTATTGTTAGTGCAATCTTTGTTAGGTCAGGGTTGACCTAGTTTGACTAGGCTGGGGTGAGCTTATGTCTGATAAGCTTGGTAAGCTTAAGGTTGGATGTTTCGAAATTTGATAATGATGTTTGAATATCATATGATGTTTGAATATCGTATGATGTCAAGTGGGTCAAGGTTGACTAGAGACTTGACTAAAAGTCCTAGGGGGACTAGGCACACCTAGTGGGACAAGGTGAAGTCCAGGTGGATCGGGGAGATCGCACGTTGGCACGAAAAAGTTCTAGGGGGACTAGGCACACCTAGTGGGACTAGGTGAAGTCCAGGTGGATCGGGGAGATCACACGCTGGCATGGGAAAAGTCCTAAGGGGACTAGGCACACCTAGTGGAACTAGGTGAAGTCCAGGTGGATCGGGGAGATCGCACGCTAGCAAGGTGGAAGTATACCGAGAGATTAGACCTAACTCGAGGGTTAGGTGAACCTGGTTGGGAACCAGGTTAAGCCCTAGTTGGGAGCTAGGCAAGGAAAATCCGAGTTGGTCAAAGGGTTGATTAGACACTTGGTAAAGAAGTCCTAACAGGTCAAGGTTGACAAAGGTTAGGCAAGGGATCAATTGATTGGGTAATCGATTGGGGTTGGTTTCTCCCGAACAGAGGCTTTCTTGATCGATTAGGTGATCGATTAAGGAAGGTGTGAATCAATTAGGTGATCGATTGGGAGAAATAAGTTGTGAGAACAGAAGGTGGCTGAATCGATTGGGCAATCCATTCAACTTTCCCTTAATCGATTGGTTAATCGATTAAGGGGTTCGGTAATCGATCGGGCGATCGATTACCGCAGTATTACGTGAGAGCACAAAAAGGTGCTGAATCGATTCGACAATCGATTAAGGCTATTCTTAATCGATTGGCTAATCGATTAAGCTTCAAAAACTAGCTGTTAAATGGCTAAGTCTGACGTGGTAATCGATTGGGCAATCGATTAGGAACCCTAGGCGTCGGGTATATAGGGTTTTCACGCAGGTTTGAAGCGGCATTCGCTCGGCATCACTCACATAGTTTCCTCCTCCTTCATCGCCATTTCATGTGAGTCCTTGGAGCTTAGAACTGGTGCATTTCCAAGGATCAAGTGGCGATTCCAAGCTTGGAGATAGCAAGGAAAGCAAAGAGAGCTAAGTTGTGTAAATCTTGTAAGATTTCTTTTATGTTTGCTTAGATTCTTATTGTATATTCTTGAAAGCTTGTAAGAAGTTTCTCCACCTCAAGAAGGAGATCTTGTTGGGATCTCCCGGCACCAAAACACAAAAACGCAGCGGAAACAAGATCCCTCGAGCGATCCATGCGAAAGAAAAACTCGTACAAAGTTGATCTACATCTACTTCTAAAGAAGATATACCTTTGGAGCGTGCCCTTCGCCTATCCCGCTCGTTCGAGATGCGCCGGATCTCTCGCACATTCAAGTGTTCGTGCCTCTATTCGTATCCACGTGGACACGATCTCTCAACTTCGGGAAGAACTACCTTAGTTGTGCTAGAAACTTGAGGTAGTTCACAAAACCACCAAGAACCCCAAAAGGAGTTTCGGCCAAGGAGGAGAAGAGGAAGAAGAGAGGAAGGGAAGAAGAGAAACACTCACCACTCATTCAAAATGACTAGACTCTCTTTTATACTCATCCCATGAATATGAAGAGTCTTTTGTCTCTTTGACTTCCCTTCATTAATGCCAATAAAGAGCACATCTTTTCATGTGACTCTTCACCTTCTCTTCATCCAATGAAGAGAGACTTTTTGTTGGTGCAGGCAGCACCTAAGTCGAACCTGAGTTTTGATATTGGCAAAGGGTTCAAAAGTTAAGATGTTATGTTGGTCTAATGTGCTCACTGAGTGTCCAGAAAGAGGTCCTGGCGAAGGGCTGCTGAGCACCTAGCGAAGGACTGCTAGGCATCGAAACCCGAAGACCTGGCGAAGGACTGCTAGGCACCTGGCGAAGGGCTGCTAGGAGTCTAAGACCTGGCGAAGGACTGCTAGGCACTTGGCGAAGGGCTGCTAGGAGTCTAAGACCTGGCGAAGGACTGCTAGGCACTTGGCGAAGGACGGCTAGGAACCGAAGACCTGGCGAAGGGCTGCTAGGCACCTGGCGAAGGACTGCTGGGCAAAAGTCCAACCGGAGGAGCCGGTTGGCAAAAGGTAAACTCTCCTGAGAGGAGTAGGTGAGGACACGTTCCCCGTCAAGGGAACAGTAGGCGTTGGTTCGACCTAAGGTTCCATTTGGGAGACCCGAAGTCAGAACCAAGACAGCTAAGGTTGTATAAACCTAACATTTCTTGCCTTGTTTGTTGTGGAACTAACCTTGGATGCAGGGACCAAAGGAACGTGTTTCTGCAGCTCAGAACACCCCAAAGGAGAGGGGTAGCAGCTGGGCTAGGTGCCCGGGAGGTCCCGGGCGCCCAAGGTCAAAGCCAAACAACCAATTGAGCGAGAATCGCTTCGGAAGCTCACTGGGCCAGGAGCCCTTAAGCTCCCGGGCACCCTGATGGTCCCGGGCGCCCTGGATGCCTCGGGCGCCCCGGGTCCAAGTAAAGCAAGTGATCGAAGCGAATTCAAACGAGAAGCCAGCAGACCAAGTCAACCGGGGCGCCCCCAGTGTCCCGGGCGCCCCCGTCAGCTCCGAGCCAGAATTCAGGAGCTGATGAATGGTCTACACACAATCGGTCACAAGGTAGAAAACCGTGACCTGATCAGGTATACCCTTAATGCTTTCCCAAGAAATACTTTGTGGGAATCTATGGTAGATGCGTACAAAGTTTCAAGGGATTTGTCTAAAATTAAGTTAGATGAGTTATTTTCTGAGCTTGAATTACATGAGCAGACTAACTGCACCCTGGCCGAGAAAGACATTATTTTTATTGCAGGTAAAACTGGAAAGATAACCAAGAAGAAGCCTCAACCTGCACCCGAGTCTGACTCAGACTCTGACTCAGAAGACAGCGAAGGAGATCGACCCAAGCTGGTCCGGCTTGCCCGAAACTACTACAAGGAATTGAAGAATCAGTCCAACAGAAGAAAAGCCAGCCGAAAGAAGGAAGAACCAGCTGATCCTTCAAATGAAAAGACCAAACCAAATGTGACCTGCTACGAGTGCAAAAAGAAGGGTCACTACAAGACGGAATGCCCCAATCTGAAGGAAGCCAAGAAAACAAGAAGGAAGAAGGCCCTTCAAGCAACGTGGGACGAGTCTTCCTCTGAAGAAGAAGAAGAGGCCCCACAGTCGAACCTGCTCGCTCTGACTGCTTTGGAAGAAATCGAGACCGAGTCAGAATCGGAACTGGACGACGGCAAACTCACATTTTCAGAGGACGGCGAAATCACTGTAAGTGGATTTTCTAGAATTCAATTAACTGAATTAATTAGTTACCGTTCTCGCGACTTGGCGAAAGCCAAAATCCGAGTCAAATCCCTACGACAGGAAGTAAAACTCCTGAAAGAGGGAGCTGACTCTAGATCCTTAACTGAGAAGGTTCAAGAAGGAACCTCTACTCAAGTTGAAAAACTTGAGAAAGAGAACTCCTCCTTGAAAACTCAAGTCAAGGACCTTAGAGCAGCATTAGAACGATTCACTTCTGGTTCCAAGGGTCTTGACATGATCCTTGGAAAATAGAAGTCGATTCTAAATTGATCCGGGTTAGGCTATCGAACCAAGGCAAGACAAAGGTCATACTATGCTGTACTGAATCAGTCTAGACCTAAAGTTCAGGCATGGGTACCTAAACTGTACCTGAACAACCAAACTGGATCAAATCAGTATTGGATCCCCAAGGACAAGATTCATATCTTGCCGAACCATTATCATGACTTTAGTCCAGGGGGAGCCAAATTAAAAATAATTTTCATAGTTAAATGAATTTCTTTTCTTGTTTTAATTTGCATGATTGCTTGTCTATTTATTTTCTGTAATTTACCATGCTTAGACTTAGGACTGGTTAGATTAAGGACTGAACCAATTAATTGAAATTTAAACAACATAGTATTGGGTGGAGGTGAGATGATAGCACGTTAGGGAAGCCTCTTCTAATAAGGTTAAGTATACTCTACTTGGTCTCTTTAGATTGGTGGAATTAGCCGAAGCTACCGATCCAAGACCCAAACTAGTTAGACCAGAATTTTTCAAAAAGTAATTTTGAAAATGAAATTTCATTAAAAGGCTTTGTCAAGGAAAGGGTTGATGTTCCAATAAGGCTACGGCCAAAGAAGGCCTAGTGCCTCGCCAAGACGTGGAAGCCAATTTTTGAAATTCAAATTCAAATTACTCTTTGTCAAATTCAAATCTAACATAAATTTTCAGTTAATTGTAGATTCAAACACTCTTTTTCAAATAAAATTCAAAATCAATTATTTTCAAAATTAATTCAACTTTTCCAAAAATAATCATGATCTTTCAAAAATAATTCTGTCTACTAAAACCTGTCTCACAAAAACCCGTAAGACAAACGTGATTGACAACTCTAGAATGGGTGAGATGACAAAATTTAACTTAACTAAAATTCATTTGATCCCTGTACTATAGTTTAGAACGGAGTTGATCTAATAATTGCTTGATTAATCCAGTTAATAATAGTTAAACCATGGTCAAAATAGTTAAACCATGGTCAAAATAGTTAAATCATGGTCAAAATAGTCAAACCATGGTCAAATGGTCAAGCTGGTCAACAATACATCAAAAATTGTCAATTCCTACATTGCCGGGCGCCCGTGACCCCTCAGGGGCCCCCCTCTATTTCACTTCTATCAAGACAGAAAATCTATCTAAGCCAGGCGCCCGGGTCCTCGCGGGCGCCCCCAAGGACACGGTCAAAACTTCAAAAGCTGCATGTGACAGTTTTTGATCTGACTTCGGGCGCCCGGGCCCTCACGGGTGCCCCCATCCAGCACTAAGTCATGGCAAAAACCGCTACCCCCTGACCTGGGCGCCCGGGACCTCCCGGGCGCCCGAGCTAAAACCTCTATATAAACCTCCCGAAACCCCCTCATTTTGCCACACCCAAAACACTTCTCTTTTCTAACTCTTCTCCTTCCAAGGCGACCGAACATCCCTCTTGTGCCCTCGACCACTTCACCGCAACCATGCCTCCCCGGATGACGACTCGGTATAATTTTCTTTCTTTTCTTCTTTCCACTTAGAATTAATTTCCTTACCATCTTTTCTCTTGAAACGCATGTTTATTATTTTAGAAAACAACGTGCAAATCAATCAAACCCCGGGACCGAACCTAGCCCCGACCCTAGGTTCCCAACCTTGGAACGTTGCAATAAATTTGCTAGGACAACATACAAACCGATAAAAATGAGTTACCTAAACAGGCAATTCTTCACTCAATCTTGTCCATTGGCCATGAATGTTATCAACTTTTACCAACTAGACAACCTTGTATTCTGCACTCATCCCATTAACACAACCCTATGTGCAGAATTCTACAACAACATAGTTAGACAGGATGACCTTATATTTGTCACCACCGTTCAAGGGATGCCCCTGACAATAACACCTTCTTTGCTCAACCGATTTCTTGGACTACGACTCTCTCAGTCCACCTTCTGCTGTTATCCTCCCAGAGATCCTCCCTTTGATGCTCCCTACTCTCACATTGACCTAGACACTCTATACTCCTACTTTTATAGGGATGTTAGAAACCCTTTGGCTAGACAATTTCAGTCTGTTGATCTTCAGGTCCAGGACTACGCTCTTTATAGAGTTCTAGTCTGCTGCATTTTACCTTTATCCACTAGGGGCGTCGCGACCATGCGACCATTCCACACCTTCTACTGCACGCATTGATCCATCACCTAGATATCGACATTGGACTCCACATGTTCCACACGATTCTATATGCGTCCAATGTTACCACTCAGGGGCGGGTACACACCCCTTACTGCCACATCATTACCTCCATTCTTCATCATCACGGTCGTAACATCACCGATGGAGAAATGACCGCGATGACTGAATTTGATGAGATAGGTTTTAGGAACTTCTCCCTAGCAGGCATAGAGGTCTCGCGTATCAGAGTTTTATCATGGAGACGTCAGCGAGCCGGACCCTAGATCGACTCTGATGAGGAGATAGAGGTCGATGTCGTAGATCTGGCGGCTGAGATTAGAGAGCAGATAGACAAGCCTCCGCCTCTGACGACTGCCGAGACGATAGCTCTACTTCGGACAGAGGTACACAGTCTGAGGGAGGAAGTAGAAGCTAATCACGCAGAGTATATGGATGCCCGCAAAGCCGATTGAGAGACTAGCGAAGCACGGTATCATGAGATGATGTCGCTATTTCGATCCTGGCAGCCCAGCTCATCTGATCGTCCCGGTCCCTCCTCCTAGCTCAGATTGGCATTGTACTATTGACTGGTTGACTACCCCTACTCAGTAGGGTTGACTGTGGTGCGACTATGCTACTCCTCATTTTGATCAGTTGACTAGTTTCTTTATTATTTGATCTTTATCAGTGGTTATGCTTGGTAAAATAGGTTTGCTCTACTTCTATTTTGTAAAACTGTTTTATTATTCATCGGTTTCTACTTAATTTGAAAAATCATTTTTGTTGCAATTTAAAAAAAATAATAATTTTTCGACTTAGTTTTTTCTTAAGAAAAATTACCCCCTTTCAAAACTAGGGCTTTTTCGCAAATGGACTTAGCTTAGGCACTAACCCTAGAACTGCATGTACCTATAGATCTAGAAGCCAGCATCTCACAACCACCTTAGGGTACTTTTTGATTGATAACCTAGAATGGGTTGAGATGCTTAGGTCTTTGCCTTAATTCAAGATGCTTTAAGTCAGTGCATCTGCAATAATTGGGGCACTAAATACAAATAAAATAGTAATCAGGTTAAGTGTCTAGCTTAGAAAATATAACTTGAACAAAACACTTAACTTGACTAACCCTAGCGAAACTACTGTTTATAACAGTTAGTAAGTAGCTAATTGGGTTAGACATGACCCGAAAGAGATAATTCAAATTGATTTGGTCCAGTTTATATCTTGAATTGGTTCAGTACAACACCTTACTTCTTTTGCTATAATATTTTGCTAGTTGTTAACCCAGGCATCCGCGGTTCGATCCCCAGCTATGGCGCATTTTGCAGGAAATTTTCCTCCAAATGGGGCGCGAACCATGGGACGTTGGGCTTCTAGATTGCCACCGCGAGCGCTTCCCGATTTACCCTGGTGACCGGTGAGAAACTTCCGTGGGGCCGGGCCGGTCACCTCAGGTTCAATTTGTCTGCTACCTGGTTCATCATTTTTTACAATATTTTGCTATATTGTTTTTTTATATATGGCAAAGGGGGAGAGATTAGAAAGGAGAGAAGGTTTAATTTTTTTTTCTTTCAAATTTTAAAACTTTATTTATCTAAAAAAAAGGGTAAAATCCCTTAAGACAATTGCAAAATTATTTCTAAGTACTTGACTGAAGCTTAAGCTATTTGCAAAATTATTTCTAAGTACTTAACTTAAGCTATTTTCAAAATTTCTCTAAGTACTTAAGTTAAATTTCACTAATAGAAAAATTTCTAAGTTTAATTTCAAAACTTTTCTTGAAAACTTTCTAAAGTACTTGGGAAAATTTTCCACAACTCAAAGTATGGTAGAATTTTTTTTTTCAGTTTTTCTAAGTACTAAAAACTTCAGAAGAAGTTTAGAAAAATTTCCAAAAGTGCAAAAATTAAGTATTGACTTGAAAATTTTCCAAGTGCCCAACTCAAAAATTATTTTTGGTAATTTTTAAGTTACATTGTTCTCCAACCCAAAATTTTGTTTGGAAAATATTCTCTAAACTTACATGTTTTCTTTCTAAGTGTTGAAAAATAATTTCCCTTGTAAACTTAGAAACTATTTTTCAAAACCCCGCGAACCTTTGAAAAATCTAGGGGGAGATTCCTTCCAGGGGGAGGAAATAAAATTAGAATTTTACCTAGCTTTTTTAACTTAACTTTTTGAACTAGGTTGCCATAAATCAAAAAGCGGGAGATTGTTAGTGCAGGCAGCACCTAAGTCGAACCTGAGTTTTGATATTGGCAAAGGGTTCAAAAGTTAAGATGTTATGTTGGTCTAATGTGATTACTGAGTGTGTAGAAAGAAGTCCTGGCGAAGGGCTGCTGGGTACCTAGCGAAGGACTGCTAGGCATCGAAACCTGAAGACCTGGCGAAGGACTGCTAGGCACCTGGTGAAGGGATTCTAGGAGTCTAAGACCTGGCGAAGGATTGCTAGGCACCTGGCGAAGGACAGCTAGGAACCAAAGACCTGGCGAAGGGCTGCTAGGCACCTGACGAAGGACTGCTGGGCAAAAGTCCAACCGGAGGAGCCGGTTGGCAAAAGGTAAACTCTCCTGAGAGGAGTAGGTGAGGACGCGTTCCCTGTCGAGGGAACAGTAGGCGTCAATTCGACCTAGGGTTCCATTTGGGAGACCCGAAGTCAGAACCATGATAGCTAAGGCTGTATAAACCTAACATTTCTTGCCTTGTTTATTATGGAACTAACCTTGGATGTAGGGACCAAAGGAACGTGTTTCTGCAGCTCAGAACGCCCCAAAGGAGAGGGGCAGCAGCTGGGCTAGGCGCCCGGGAGGTCCCGGGCGCCCAAGGTCATAGCCAAACAATCAATTGAGCGAGAATCGCTTCGGAAGCTCACTGGGCCAGGCGCCCTCAAGCTCCAGGGCGCCCTGATGGTCCCGGGCGCCTTGGATGCCTCGGGTGCCCTGGATGCCTCGGGCGCCCCGGGTCCAAGCAAAGCAAGTGATCAAAGCGAATTCAAGCGAGAAGCCAGCAGACCAAGTCAACCGGGGCGCCCCCAGTGTCCCGGGCGCCCCCGTCAGCTCCGAGCCCGATTCTGGAGGGATAAACGCTACCGAGCTTCGGATGAGAGTTTTCGGATCCGAAGGCACGTGTCAGGCGCCCCCAGCGTCGCGGGCGCCCCTAGGAGTACTATAAAAGGGGCTCGACCCCTAAGGCTTCAAGACCCACTTTTTCAACGCCACAACGCTCTTCGCTCAAGCGCTCTGCTCCGGAAACTTCTGATCTCAAGGTTCTAGCGTCGACGATGACCTTCCGCACCGAAGTACAATCCACACCGGGTGTCGGTAACGAAGAGTCAAATTGTTCTTTTTACTGCACTACTACTGTACAGATCTCTGTAAAACTTTGCGCATTATAGAGTTGCCCGCAGTAAACGGTCAAGGACCGTGGGCCTTGGAGCAGGAGCCGACCGCGACTCCGAACTAAGTAAAAACGCTTGTGTTCCTTGTGTGTGTTTTTAATTTCCGCTGCGTATTCTCTTAAAGTTTTATCCAAACGCCTTTACGATATTCACCCCCCTCTATCGTATTTTCTCGATCGCACTTT
>JAGFNQ010002899.1:0-158343 GCA_024364735.1 Boesenbergia rotunda | reverse complement strand
TTCTATTTGTTAGCTGTTGCCAATCGATCGGAGTCATCAGAGCGATTGGAGGGGTTCTCTGAGAGCCTCTGAAGGTTTCGGAGCCGATTCGCAATCCAGTCTACCAAGGAGGAAGAGATTAGGAGAGGAATTCAGTGCGCACCAAGTTTATTGCAGATGGATCGCTGGAGTTGATTTCTTATTTGATTCTCGAGCTAAGGGGTTCTAGCTGGATTCTTGTGTGACGGCAAGGGGGAATTCTCGGTGAAGAACTCGATCTGAAGTTTAGATTTCGATTTTGAACTCGTTTCTGTAATTGTTTTGCTTTGTATCAGCTCATTTTCAGACATTGATCGGTCTGTTTGACCGATCCAGACATCATCCGATCGGTCTGTTGACCGATCAGGCTTGCATCTGATCGGAATGTCGACCGATCAGGCAGGTCATAGTTTCTTTAAATTCTATTTTCATTAGTAAGACTTGTTCCGAATACAATTTCTGCAATTTGGTTTCTTATTTCAAGCTTCACTGCTCTTTTTATCAGCTTGTGCATTTTTAATTCCATAGTATCAAGTTGAAGTGTTAGTTCTCAATTAGTGTTAAGCTAGGTTCTTTGATTAGTGTTAAATAGGTTAAGTGTGATTCTTGCAACTCCCTAAGGCATACCTTGCTTAGCTAAGTTCATGTTGTTACTGCTATTTCATTCCTATTTGCAACACAAACCCCCATTCTAATCTGAAAACCCAAAAACATTTGACGACAAAAACTTCAAGCTTGAATTAAACTCACTTGACTAGTCCTTGGAAAATTACGACCTGAGGCCCCTATACTACACTTTAATTTTGTTAGCCAAGGGTTTTCAGCTTATAAATATCTAAATTTGAGACTCATCGTGACATTAATTATGGGTCTATCAAATTTTTGGCGCCGTTGCCGGGGATACACTAGTTGAGTTTGTTTGATTTTAGCTTGTGTGCGTATTTTCATATTTTGTGATCTATTTCACTTGCTTCATTTTTCTATATACATTTGCTGCGATTTGTGTTTGTTGTATGACCATGACTGCAGGTGGTAACCTTGAGGAATTTGATCCTAAAATTGAGAGGACTTTCAGAGCAAGGAGAAACCAAGGCAGAGTTTCAGAGGCTATTGAGATTATTTCTACTCAGCCCATTTCCACTCATTCAGGCTATCTTATGGCAGACCACCAGAAGACCATGAAAGAACTTGCAGCACCTGATGATGCTTTCCAGTATTCATGCATTGCTTATCCAGAGCTTACTGGTGACTTTGAGCTGAGATCAGGACTTATTCATTTATTGCCTAAATTTCAAGGACAATCTGGAGAAGATCCAAACCGACATCTGCATGAGTTCCATGTAGTCTGCTCCACCATAAAGCCTCAGGGGATTTCTGAAGAGGATATCAAGTTGAGAGCATTTCCATTTTCCCTGACTGGAGCAGCTAAGGATTGGTTCTACTATTTGCCCACTAGACATGTATCTAGTTGGATTTCCATGAAGAAAACATTTCTAGAGAAGTACTTCCCAGCCTCCAGAACTGCAATTATCAGGAAGAGTATTTGTGGCATTCAACAAGTGGTGGGAGAGACCCTATATGATTATTGGGAAAGATTCAACAAGTTATGCTCAAGTTGTCCACAACATCAGATTAGTGAGCAGCTCCTTATTTAGTACTTCTATGAGGGTTTACTTCAGATGGATAGGATTATGATTGATGCTGTAGCTGGAGGAGCCTTAGTGAACAAAACACCGGATCAAGCTAGAGAGTTGATTTCAAATATGGCAGAAAATTCACAACAGTTTGGGAGCAGAACTCTTTCCACCAGAGGAGTAAATGAAGTCCAGATGGTTTCTAATGAACAAAAGGAGATTAAGAGTTCTTTGATGGAGCTTACCTCATTAGTGAAGCAAATGACATTAAACAATATGAGCCAAAATCCCAATTTTTCAGTACCTCCACCTTCAAATCAAGTAATGAGGTTGTGTAGCATTTGCTCAAGCCAAGAACATAACTCGGATTTGTGTCCTAATCTTCAACAAGATGAATCACTAGTGGCTTTAATTATAGGACAATTTCAAGCAAAGAACAATCCCTATTCATCTACTTACAATCCAAGTTGGAGGGATCATCCAAATTTGAAGTATGGAAACTCATTTTATCAACAAAACCCTTCACAACAGCCCCATCAACAACCTCAACCGAATTTCCAGAATTTTCAGCCAAGTAATCAACCTTTCCAACAATTTCAGCAACCCTTTCATCAAAATCAGCAACCTTTTCAAGGAAATCAGCAAGGTTTTCAAGGGAATCTGAATTTTCAGCAACCATTTCAACCCTCACAGCAGGGATATCAATCTTCACAACAAGGATTTCAGCCACACAATCAAAATTTCTAGCCCTCAAGTCAACAATTTCAGCCCCAACAATTTCAGCCCTCACCACAACAATTTCAACCTCAAAATCAGAATTTTCAGAGCTACAATTTTCAGCAATTTCAACCAAACTCCCAGCCCAATTACCAACAATTTCAGCAGCCAAATCAACCCTTTAATCAGCCCCAACAGCCCCATTTTCAAAGTTCACAGCAAGGTCAAAGTTTTCAGCAACCCAACTCTTCATTTCAAGGCCAACCAAAGACCCATGCTAATCAAGGAGGCTATGGAGGATCTAGTGGGGTTGAATGCTCAATAACAAAGGCTAGAGGAGATGATGCAATAAATTCTCCAACAACAACAAATTTTGCAACAACAACAAGGCCAACAAAAAAATGATTCTACCTTACAAAACATTGAGAGACACATTGGACAATTGGCTAGTGGGATAAACCAAATGCAAGCCCAAGGATCAAGTCAATTACCTTCTCAAGCTACTCCCAATCCAAAGGGAAATGTTAGTACCATCACTTTGAGGAGTTGGAAGGTTGCTTCAAGTTCAAATGCTCCAAGGGCTGAATTTTCTGAAAACTAGACAGCACCTATTTTTCCAGCGTAAAACAGCCCTGGAAAGTCTTCTAAATTAGTTGGTTGCATTCCTAGTTCAAGCCTCACTCCTTCTTCAATTGATCCTGTGATTTTGGTGGAAAATGAGGGAGGAATCAGTGAGGGAAGTGGACCTACAGCAGCTACTTCACCTGAAATTTCAGCTCAAAATTTACTTCCAAAGGTTTCGGCCCAAGTGGAGGAATCAAGGGTTCCTTTGCCTTTTCCACAACACAAGATTCAAGCCAAAAAGCAAGTAGAGGAGGAGAAGGCCAAGGAGTATAATGAGATTGTCAAATTTTTTAATAAAGTGGAGATTAATGTACCTTTGTTGACTATGATTAAACAAATTCCCAAGTATGCTAAATTTCTCAAAGATTTGTGTGTTCACAAGAAGAAACTGAAGGAGAATGAGTTGGTCAACTTAGGAAAGAATGTCTCAGCCCTTATCCATTCCATCCCTCAGAAATGTGAAGATCAAGGGGTTTTTACTATATCTTGTGAGATTGGGAAGACTCTCTTTCATGATGCTATGTTGGACTTGGGAGCCTCCATTAATGTGATGCCTAAATCAGTCTTTTAGATGCTTGGTATTGGTCCTCTGCAACCTACAGGAGTGGTGATTCAGTTAGTAGACAGGAGTCAGACCCATCCAGCTGGTATTATTGAAGATGTGTTAGTGAAGGTGAAGGAGCTGATCTTTCCTGCAGATTTCTACATCTTGGACATGGAGGGGGACAACCTAGCACATAGATCTCCACTAATTCTTGGGAGGCCATTTTTAAAGACTGCAAGGATAAAAATTGATGTATATGTTGGCACACTGTCCATGGAGATAGGAGATACAGTAGTCCAGTTCAGTATTTTCGATGCCATGAAGCACCCCAGAGAGGATAACTCTATTATGAGCATTGATATTCTAGATGAGTTGGATGATGTAGATGTATTTGCTGAGGGAGCTCCACTTGATATTTCCAGAGGATATTTCAGTTCAGAGGAGGCTGAGGAGACATTTGCTATTGAGGAGGCTGATTTGGAGGGTATTTCAGATTTACTTCCAGATGGAGAGGATTTTATAGATGTAAGGGATTGCACTGAGCCCCAGGGATCACCTACTTTGATTGATATTTTAGAGGACTCAGAGGATAGGTGTGAGAGTGTAGGGGATTGCACTGAGCCCCAAGGATCACCCATACCTACTGAGCAAGCACAGATTGAGTTGAAGCCACTGCATGATCACTTGAAGTATGTTTATCTAGGAGAGGAACAGAATTTACCTGTCATCATCGCCCATAACTTGGATTTAGAGCAAGAAGTCAAATTATTACAAGTTCTGAGATAGCAGAAGAAAGCCATTGGGTGGACTTTAGCTGATATACCTGATATGAGCCCAGCTATTTGCATGCACAGGATATTTTTAGAAGAGAATGTCAAGCCAGTTAGGCAGCCACAGAGAAGACTAAATCCACTGATTTTGGATGTTGTAAAGAAAGAGGTGACTAGACTCTTACAGGCAGGTATCATATACCCTATTTCTGACAGCAAGTGGGTTAGTCCTATCCATGTGGTGCCTAAGAAATTAGGAGTGGCAGTGGTAGAAAATGAGAGCAATGAGTTAGTGCCCACCAGAGTAAAGAATTCATGGAGAGTTTGCATTGACTACAGGAAGCTGATTCAAGTCACGAGAAAAGACCACTATCCCTTGCCTTTTATTGATCATATGCTTGAGAGGTTGGCAAGGAAGTCTCATTACTGCTTCTTGGATGGGTACTCAGGATATTTTCAGATTTGCATAGACCAGGAGGATCAGGAGAAGACCACCTTCACTTGTCCTTTCGGCACATTTGCTTATAGATGGATGTCATTCGGACTCTGCAACGCTCTAGGGACTTTCCAGCGGTGCATGGTAAGTATTTTTGGTGAATTATTAGAACACTGCATGAAGATTTTCATGGATGATTTTTCAGTATTTGGCACTTCATTTGATTCTTGTTTAGATAATTTGTCTAGGGTACTCCATAGATGCATTAAAACTAATCTTGTTCTCAATTTTGAAAAATGTCATTTTATGGTAGAGCATGGTATTGTCTTAGGTCATATAGTCTCTAGGAAAGACATTGAGGTAGATTCTTCTAAAATTAGTGTTATATCTTCTTTATCATACCCCGTATGCGTATGGGATGTTTGAGCTTTTCTTGGCCATGCAAGATTCTATAGGAGATTTATTAGAGACTTCAGTGAGATTGCTCGACCCTTGACTAGATTGTTGCAAAAAGATATGGAATTTTGTTTTGATGAAAAATGCAAAGAAGCTTTTCAGAGATTAAGGGAGACTCTTATTTCAGCTCCTATTATTAGACCCCCTGATTGGAATTTACCTTTTGAGCTAATGTGTGATGCATCTAATTTTGCTGTAGGAGCTGTACTTGCACAGAGGGTGGATAGAGCACCTCATGTTATCTGCTATGCTTCCAAGACCTTAGATGCTGCACAAGCCAACTATACTACCACAGAAAAAGAGCTTCTTGCTATTGTTTTTTGCTTTAGACAGATTTAGATCATATTTGTTGTGCTCACATGTTATTATTTTTTCTGATCATGCAGCCTTGAAGTACCTTTTGAAGAAGCCAGATGCAAAGCCCAGATTAATTAGATGGATGCTTCTACTCCAAGAGTTTGACTTGGAAATTCGAGATAGAAGTGGCAAAGAGAACCTGGTGGCAGACCACTTGAGCAGAATTGAGGGAGATGGACCCCCTACCACCATTGATGATGACTTTAGAGATGAGCACCTTTTATTGGTACATGGCGAGTTGCCCTGGTATGCAGATCTAGTTAACTTTTTAGTAGCTCATGTTTTTCCTACACAATTAACTAAGGCTCAAAAAGATAAACTCAAAAGTGATACTAAATTCTATGTGTGGGATGACCCTTACTTATGGAAGTTTTGTAATGATCAAATAATTAGAAGATGCATACCTGACCATGATTTTTATTCAGTTCTTATATTTTGCCATTCATCAGCTTGTGGGGGACATTTTGGACCACAAAGGACAGCTAGGAAGGTTTTAGAGTGTGGTTTATATTGGCCTACATTATTTCATGATGCATACCCATTTTATAAAAATTGTGATAGATGTCAGAGAATTGGGAACATAGGAGCTAGAAATGAAATGCCCCAACAAACTATGCTTTTTTGTGAGATATTTGATGTTTGGGGAATAGACTTTATGGGACCTTTTTCTGCATCTTGTGGATATTTATATATTTTACTTGCTGTTGATTATGTTTCTAAATGGGTGGAGGCAATTCCCTCCAGGACTGATGATTCTTGTGTTGTTGTTAGTTTTGTCAAGTCACATATTTTTTGTAGGTTTGGAATTCCAAGGGCTATAATAAGTGATCAAGGTTCTCATTTTTGCAACAAACACATGAATGCTTTATTTAGCAAGTATGGGGTTGTGCACAAAGTTTCTACTTCCTACCATCCCCAAACTAATGGACAAGCCAAAATTTCAAATAGAGAGATCAAAACAATTCTGGAAAAGACCGTTGGGCCTAATAGGAAAGATTGGAGCAAGAGACTTGATGACGCATTATGGGCCTATTGAACGGCATACAAGACACCCATTGGATTGTCTCCTTACCGATTAGTATATGGAAAAGCTTATCATCTACCCGTGGAGATAGAGCATAAAGCTTATTGGGCGGTGAAGGCTTGCAACTTTGATGCTACTAAAGTGGGAGAAGAAAGGAAGCTTCAACTTCAAGAACTTGAGGAGATAAGACTAGAAACATTTGAAAACTCAAGGATTTATAAGGAAAAGACTAAGATTTTTCATGACAAACATATAGTGAGGAAAGAGTTCCAAATTGGCGACAAGGTTCTATTGTACAAGTCAAGGCTCAAATTGATTAAAGGTAAGTTGAGGTCTAGATGGGAAGGTCTATTTCTTGTAACTAACATTTTTTCCTTATGGTGTTGTTGAGATAAAGGATGAGGCTAATGGTTTTGTTTGGAGAGTTAATGGCCACCGGCTCAAAAAATACTTTGAAGAAGTAAAGGAGCTAGATGTGGATGGATTGGACATCAAAGATACTATCTACCCAACTTAAGGGGAGTTTTTTCTTTCTTGCATTTTTATTTCATTGTATATATTATTTTTATGTTTTCTAGCAATAAATTTTTCTTTTATAATGAGTTCTTGCTAATAAATGCTTAAGTAGTGTAGAATGAATAAAAGTCATTGTAGATACCTTATTATTCTTTTTGGCACTTATTTCTTGCATGTTTAGGAATAAATGTATCCCTCTAGGTTTTCTCTATATCATTTTAGAGCCTCTTGAAAGCAAATTAAATTTAGTTATTAAGACTTAGGTTTGAGCCAATGGATGAAAATTCTTGGATGCTTGAGTACTACTTAGTTATGGACTCTAGATTGATGACTTGAGATGAATTTTTTTCTTACCTAGTGAGGATTTGGACTTATTTTTTAGATACACACATGTGATTATACTCTAGAACTTGCTTAGGTTCTTTCAAAACTATTTCTATGATTGGACCACATTTATAGAGGCGAATCATTTTTTCTTCCCTTTTTATATCAATTTTCGTAATTTTCCTTGTTGATACATGCCATATTCTTTTTCCTTTCTCTATTTTTCTGTTCATAACCATATTTTTCCATGTACTTGGTTGCTTTTGATGTTTCTTAATGTTACTTTGCCCGAGACGGTCAAAAAGCTAAGTGTGGGGGAGGTGGCTAGTGTTTTGGTAAGATTGATGCATTTTGGAAGCTTACTTTTTATCGGATTATATTTGGAAATCTATTTTGATGATTCTTAAGGGATGAGGAGAGTATCAAGGATGCAACTCAAAAAGAAGAATGAAGAAAAAAAACGTAAGAAAAGAAGGATGAAGAGGTGGTGCCAATTTGATGGAGTAGTATATCAAGGGTGAGATGTGAGTATTGGGTAGTGAAGATTACATTTGGAGCAATTCAATTCCTAAATGTTATTTGATGTTTCAAGTCCTATGAGGAACTTTCACTGCAAAGTTTTGCTGAGATCAAAGTTGAATTTCGAGTAGAGAAGAAAAAAAAGAAAGGAAGAAAAAAAATCCGTGCTCAAGATGAAGTATTAAGTGAAAAATGTTGGATTGAGAAACACGATAGAGGGGGGGGGTGAATATCGTGAAAATCTTTTCGGATAAGAATAAGAGAAAATACGTAGCGGAAATAAAACAAACACACAAAGAACACAAGTATTTTTACTTGGGTCGGAGTCGCGATCGACTCCTACTCCAAGGCCCACGGTCCTTGATCGTTTACTGCGGGCAATTCTATAATCGCGCATAGGTTTACAGATTTTGAAACAAGAATATTGCAGTAAAAAAAGAATACACTTTTTGTTACCGACGCCCGGTGTGGATCGTACTTCGGAGCAGAGGGTCATCGTGGCGCTAGAGTCTCGAGATCGGAGTTTGCCGGAGCAGAGCGCTTGAACGAAAAGCTTAGAGGCGTTGGAAAGTTATGTTCTTGAAGCCTCAGGGTCAAGCCCCTTTTATAGTGCTCCTGGGGGCGCCTGATTTGCTGGGGGCGCTTGACACGTGTTGGTGCAGAAAGCACCACAGTCAAACCTGTGTTTTGATAATGGCAACAAGGTTCAAAAGTTAAGTCTTACTTGTTGTCTAACAAGTTACTCTAGTGTGCAGGCTAAAAAGTCCTAGCGAAGGATTGCTAGGCACTGGCGAAGGAATGCCAGAGCAAAAAGTCCTAGTGAAGGAATACTAGGCACTAGCGAAGGAATGCCAGAGCAAAAAGCCCTAGTGAAGGAATACTAGGCACTGGCGAAGGAATGCCAGGGAAAAGCCCTAGCCAAGGACTGCTAGGCAACGGGCGAAGAACAGCTCGGTATCCAAGACCTGGCAAAGGACCGTCAGGCAAAAGTCCAACCAAAGGAGCGGTTGGCATCAGGTACATTCTCCCGAGAGGAGTAGGTGAGGACGCGTTCCCCGTCGAGGGAACAGTAGGCGTCGGTTCGACCTAGGGCTCCATTTTGGAAACCCAAAGTCAGAACCAAGACAGCTAAGGCTGTATAAACTAATAATTTATTATTTTATTGTGTTTTGGACTAACCCTGGATGCAGGACCGAAGGAACGTGTGTCTGCAGCTCAGAGTGCCTCAAAGGAATGAGGCAACAGCTGACCAGGGCGCCCGGAGTGTCCCGGGCGCCCCCAAGGTAAACACAAAACACAACAAAGCAAAGACAGCTTCGACAGTTCAACTCTCGGGCGCCCTCGTGCTCCCGGGCGCCCCCTGCGCCAGCTACCGAAGCACACCCTCGCGAAGCCAAGAAGATGAAGATTTGACCCGGTCAATGCGGGCGCCCCGAGCGCTCCGGGCGCCCCGAGCGCTCCGGGCGCCCCGAGCGCTCCGGGCGCCCCGAGCGCTCCGGGCGCCTCGGTCAAACCTGATCTCGAAGATAAAGGGATCAGACGCTGACCGAGACCGAGCCGGATCGTGTGACACGTGGGGGGCACCCCGGGCGCCCCCAGGCCCTATATAAAGGGCCCTCGACCCTAAGCTTCGAACAACACTTCAATCGACGCTTCCACGCTCTTCTGCTCTCGCACCTCGCTCTGGAAACTGCCCAACTCGAGCCGACGACGTCCCGCTTCTCCGAAAAAAGTCAACCTACAATCGGACGTCGGTAAAAGAAGAGTCTCTTTTTAATTAGTTAGTTTACTGTGCTGAATTTGTAAATCAATCCTTGTAAACTATTATTGCGCCTCATATAGAATTGCCCAAAGTAAACGGTCAACGACCGTGGGCCTTGGAGTAGGAGTCGACCCAGGCTCCGAACCAAGTAAAATCGATTGTGTCTCTGTGTGATTTTTGTTTTCTTAATTTCCGCTGTGTACTTGCTCTAAGTTTTTCCGAAAAATGATTTTCGATATTCACCCCCCCTCTATCGGTTCTCTCGATCCAACAAGTGGCATCAGAGCGGGGAAGTTCAAACTTGGTGCAACCACCAGTTTGAAATTTTTTTTCGGATTTTTATTTTCCTTTTCTCGTTCGAATTTTCTTTAAATATTTCGTTCGAATTTTCTTTTTCCCGTTAATCGAGGTTGGTGCAACACCCCTCGTTATTTCATTTTATTCATCCCACACTACTAATCCAAGACCTAGTCTTGGAAAATTTTTTTAGTTTTCTGTTTCAGATTACATGGCCATGCAAGAAGGATTTACCACTGCCAGACCTCCACTTTTCAGTGGAGAAGACTTTTCATACTGGAAAAGTCGAATGAAGGTCCACCTGAAAACTCAGGTGGACATGTGGATTATCATCCAGTCCGGACTGGAGATCCCCAAAAACGCCGAAGGAGTACCGCAGACCTACTCAGAATGGGACAACGCCCTGAAGCGCAAAATTGAAGCCGATGCAAAGGCGACCCAGACTCTCCAATGCGGATTGACAAAAGAAGAACTGAACCGAGTGGGCCCCTTCAACAGTGCCAAGGAGCTGTGGGCAAAGTTGATCGAGCTGCACGAAGGAACATCAGACACCAGGATCAGCAAGAGGGATCTGCTCCTGAACAAACTATACACCATCAAGATGGACGACAATGAAACAGCAGCCCAACTCCACGCACGAATTTAAGAATTGATGAACGGTCTTCACACTATAGGTCACAAGGTCGAAAACCGTGACCTAATAAGGTATGCCCTAAATGCTTTCCCTAGAAATACCTTGTGGGCATCTATGGTAGATGCACACAAGGTTTCATGGGATCTCTCTAAAATTAAATTAGATGAATTGTTTTTTGAGTTAGAACTTCATGAACAGACTAACTGCAATATGGCCGAGAAAGGAATTGCCTTTGTTGCAGGAAAAATTGGAAGATCGACAAAGAAGAAACCTCAACCTGAACCCGAGTCCAACTCAGACTCAGACGCAAAAGACGAAGAAGGAGATCAATCTGAGCTGGTCCGACTGGCCCGAAGCTACTATAAAAAATTGAAAAACCAAGTCAACACACGGAGGACAAGCCGAAGAAAGGACGAACCAGCTGAACCCGCGAATAACAAAAACAAGCCCAACGTAACCTGCTACGAGTGCAAGAAGAAGGGCCACTACAAGATGGAGTGTCCAAACCTAAAGGAGAACAAAAAAGACAAGAAGAAAGAAAGCACTCCAAGCAACCTGGGACGAATCTTCATCAGAAGAAGAAGAAGAAGAACCCTAGTCAAACCTTCTAGCACTGACCGCTTCAGAAGAAGTCGAGACCGAGTCAGAGTCAGAAAAGGACGACGGCAGACTAACCTTTTCAGAAGACGGCGAAATCAAGGTAAGCGGTTTCAATAAAAGTCAATTGAACGAACTTATTTCCTATCTTTCTCGAGATTTGGCGAAAGCCAAACTCCGAGTCGAGTCCCTCCGACAGGAAGTAAAACTCCTGAAAGAGGGAGCTGAATCTAAACCCGTAACCGAGAAGATTCAAGAAGGAACTCCTACTCAAGTTGAAAAACTTGAGAAGGAGAACTCCTCCCTGAAAACTCAGGTTAAGGATCTTAGATCAGTCATAGAACGATTTACATCTGGTTCCAAGAATCTTGACATGATTCTTGGAAAACAGAAATCAGTTCTAAATCGATCCGGACTTGGTTATAGAACCAAATCCCGACAAAGATCTTATTTTGCTGTACTGAATCAGTCCAGAGGTAAAGTTCAGGCATGGGTACCTAAACTGTACCTGAACAAACCAACTGGATCAAATTAGTATTGGATCCCCAAGGACAAGATTCACATCTTGCCCAACCATTATCGTGGCTTTAGTCCAGGGGGAGCCAAACTGAAAACTATATTCATTGTTAGATAAAATTTAATTCTTGATTGAAAATTGCATGTTTGATTGTTTATTTAAATTTCTGCAATTTACCATGCTTAGACTTAGGAATGATTAGTATAAGGACAGAACAAACGTAACTGAAACTTGAAAACATAGTATTGGGTGGAGGTGAGATGATAGTACGTTAGGGAAACCAATTCTAATAAGATCAAGTTCACTTGGTCTCTTTAGACTGGTGAAACTAGCCGAAGCTACCGATCCAAAATCCAAACTAGTTAGACGAGAACTTTTTCAAAGATTAATTTTGAAAATGAAACTTCATTAAACAGCTTTGTCAAGGAAAGGGTTGATGATCCAATAAGGCTACGGCCAAAGAAGGCCTACTGCCTCGCCAAGACCTGGAAGCCAATTTTTGAATTTCAAATTCAAATTACTTTTTATAAATTTCAAATCTAACACAATTTTCAGTTAAGTATAGATTCAAACATCTCCTTTCAAAATAAATTGAAATGTTTTCAAAAATTAATCAAGATTTTCAAAATAAATCAAGATTTTCAAAAATTCTTTTATCAAAACCTGTCTCACGAAACCTATAAGGCTAACGTGATTGAAAACCCTAGATTGGGTGAGACAGTAAGAATAAATTCAATTATAATTACTTTAATACCTATATTGTAGTCAAATTGGTCAAACCATGGTCAACATAATCAAAACATGGTCAACATAGTCAAACCATGGTCAAAGTAGTCAAACCATAGTCAAACCATGGTCAAACCGATTAAACCATGGTCAAACACAAAACTTGTCTCTTCGCTACAGTCCCGGGTGCTGGTGACTCCTCGGGCGCCCCCACCCCACCTTTTTCCTTTTTCCCTAAGCAAAAAGCTGCCTCTGCCTTTGACCAGGGCGCCCGGAACCACACGGGCGCCCCTATCGCCCTCAATGCAGCAAAAGCTGCAAAAGCAGCCTGATGAGGGCGCCCGGGCTGTCCCGGGCGCCCCCAACCAGTATATGACACTGCCTTTGGCAGTAACCACTGACCAGGGCGCCCGGAAGCTCCCGGGCGCCCCCGTTGATCTGCCTATATAAGGCACCCGAATTCCCCTCTCTTCCCACACCAAACTCAAATTCCTTCTTCACTTCCTTCCCTCCAAGGAGATCTTGCAAGTCCTCATCCTCAACCATGCCTCCCCGAGATGCCCGGTATAATTCTTATTTATTTTTATTGCATTTAAATTTATTTTTAATGCAATATCTTCATGCTTCCTTTAATTTCCTTCTCTTAGAAGACGTCGACCAAACCTGGCCAACCCCGGTGCCGATCCAAGTCCTGACCCTAGATTCCCTACCTTAGAATTATGTAATAAGTTTGCACAAACCATTTACAAACCTATTAAAATAAGTTATCTTAATAGACACTTCTTTACCCAATCATGCCCCGTAGCCATGAATATTATCAACTTCTATCAATTAGATAATCTTGTCTTCTGCACTCATACCATTAATGAATCCTTATGTGCAGAGTTCTACAACAACATAATTCGACAAGATAATCTCATGTTTCACACTACTGTCCAAGGGATACCTCTGTCTATCACCCCTACTTTGCTGAACTGATTCCTTGGACTACGAGCCTCCCAGTCCACATTTTGCTGCTATCCACCTAGGAATCCTCCATTTGACCCTCCCTATTCTCACATTACCTTAGACACTATCCACGCCTACTTCTATAGGGAAGCCAGACTCCCCGTAAATAGACAATTCCAAGCCGTTGACCTTCAGGCACAGGACTATGCCCTGTACAGAGTCCTGGTCCGCTATATCTTGCCACTCTCCACTAGAGATCTCGGGACCATGCGACCCTTTCATGCCTTTCTTCTATATGCCCTAGTCCATCACCTTGACATAGACATTGGACTCCATATGTTTCATACTATTCTGCATGCGTCCAGTGTCACAACCCAGGGACGAGTGCACACTCCATTCTGTCACATCATCACCTCCCTCCTTCATCATCACGGTCGAGACATTACCGTGGGTGAAATCACCGCTATGACCGACTTTGATGAAATAGGATTTAGGAACTTCTCGTTAGCGGGTCTAGAGGTATCGGCCACCGGGGTTCTGAGTTGGAGACGACAGCAGGCCGGGGCCCCGATCGACTTAGACGAGGAGATTGAGGTCGAAGTTGGAGACATAGCTGCAGCAGCCCGAGCACACATAGACCAGCCCGCTCCACCGACACTCTATGAGAGAGTGACACATTTAGAGACACAGGTTCAGAATCTCCGAGAGGAGGTCGAGGCCTATCACATCGAGCAGATGGACGCTCGTAGGGCCGATCGAGAAGTGGCTGATGCTCGATACATCGAGATGATGGCACGATTCGATTCATGGCAGCCTGGCCCATCTGATCATCCCGGTCCATCATCCTAGAGTTGCTTAGCATTGTACCAATAACTATTTGACTGCCCCTACTCAGTAGGGTTGACTTATGTTTGACTGTGTTGACTATTTTATGTTGACTAGCTTATGAGTACTTGTTTCTTGTCTATTCGACAGTTAGGATTGTGCTCTGTAGAATAGATTAACTCTACTCTTTTTTTTTGCTTTACTTTAATTTAAAATCAGTTTCTAAAAAGAATTTTGAAAAACTGTTGTTTTTTTTGTTTTTAAAATCTTTTCCAACTTAGTTTTTTCTTAAAACTACCCCCTTTCAACTACCCTCTTTCAAAACTAGGGTTTTTTCGCAAATGGACTTAGCTTAGGCCCTAACCCTAGAACTGCATGCACCTATAGACTTAGAAGCCAGCATCTCACAAGCACCTTAGGGTACTTTTGATTGATAACCTAGAAAGGGTTGAGATGCTTAGGTCTTTGCCTTAATTCAAGATGCTTTAAGTCAGTGCATCTGCAGTAATTGGGGCACTAAATACAACTTATACAGCAATCAAGTTAAGTGTCAAGTTTAGAAAATCTAACTTGAACAAAAACACTTAACTTGACTAACCATAGCGAAAACTACTGCTTATAACAGTTAGTGAGTACCTAAGTGGGTTAGACAGGTCCCTACAAGAAAAAATCAACTGATTTGGTCTAAGTCCTAGTTCAGTACAGCAAAGTCATGCAAATATGTTTCTTTATAAAACTTATTTCCGTTCTGAAATTTAATTTCTGCTATATTTAATCTGTTTTTTTTATATATGGCAAAGGGGGAGAGATAGAAAGGAGAGAGTTTAAATTTTTTTAACTCAAAAATTTTTTCTCTATCCTTTATTCAAAAAGGACTAAGTTTTTTTCAAAACACTCATGCCTTTTCAAAACTTTATTAAGTACTTAAACTTTTTCAAAACTTCATTTAAGGCTCTGATACCAAGATAGGAAAGGAGAGAGCTTAAGTTTTTCAAAGCTTTATACTTAAGTTTTTCAAAACTTAATACTTAAGCTTTTTGAAAACTTTATTAAGTACTTAAGATTTTTCAAAACGTTTCTATGTTTTACTAAGTACTTAAGCTTTTTCAAAAATTTACTAAGTACTAGAGCTTGTCAAAAAATTTAAGTTTTTTGGTACTTAAGTTAAAACTTGCAAAAACCTTTTGAGTACTTTAAAAACTTAAGACTTCAAAATTTTTCAAAGTTCTCTAAACTTATGCTTTCAAAAACTCTTCTATGTACTTTTAAAACTTAAGTTATCAAAAGATTTCCAAAGTACCTAAACTTAAGTTTGCAAAGTGTAAAATCATTCTAAGTAAAGTCTTTAAAACTTAGAACCCCACGAATTTTTGAAAAATCTAGGGGGAGAATCCTTCTAGGGGGAGGGAACAAAACTTAGTGTATTTACATGCTTTGATTAAACTTAACTTTTTGAACTAGGGTTGCCATAAATCAAAAAGGGGAAGATTGTTGGTGCAGAAAGCACCACAGTCAAACCTGTGTTTTGATAATGGCAACAGGGTTCAAAAGTTAAGTCTTACTTGTTGTCTAACAAGTTACTCTAGTGTGCAGGCTAAAAAGTCCTAGCGAAGGACTGCTAGGCACTGGCGAAGGAATGCCAGAGCAAAAAGCCCTAGTGAAGGAATACTAGGCACTGGCGAAGGAATGCCAGAGCAAAAAGCCCTAGTGAAGGAATACTAGGCACTGGCGAAGGAATGCCAGGGTAAAAGCCCTAGCCAAGGACTGCTAGGCAACGGGCGAAGGACAGCTCGGTATCCAAGACCTGGCAAAGGACCGTCAGGCAAAAGTCCAACCAAAGGAGCGGTTGGCATCAGGTACATTCTCCCGAGAGGAGTAGGTGAGGACGCGTTCCCCGTCGAGGGAACAGTAGGCGTCGGTTCGACCTAGGGCTCCATTTTGGAAACCCAAAGTCAGAACCAAGACAGCTAAGGCTGTATAAACTAATAATTTATTATTTTATTGTGTTTTGGACTAACCCTGGATGCAGGACTGAAGGAACGTGTGTCTGGAGCTCAGAGTGCCTCAAAGGAATGAGGCAACAGCTGACCAGGGCGCCCGGAGTGTCCCGGGCGCCCCCAAGGTAAACACAAAACACAACAAAGCAAAGACAGCTTCGACAGTTCAACTCCCGGGCGCCCCCGTGCTCCCGGGTGCCCCCAAGGTAAACACAAAACACAACAAAGCAAAGACAGCTTCGACAGTTCAACTCCCGGGCGCCCCCGCTGCTCCCGGGCGCCCCCTGCGCTGCGGGCGCCCCCAGCGCCAGCTACCGAAGCACACCCTCGCGAAGCCAAGAAGATGAAGATTTGACTCGGTCAATGCGGGCACCCCGAGCGCTCCGAGCGCCCCGGTCAAACCTGATCCCGAAGATAAAGGGATCAGACGCTGACCGAGACCGAGCCGGATCGTGTGACACGTGGGTGGGGCGCCCCGGACGTCCCGGGCGCCCCCAGGCCCTATATAAAGGGCCCTCGATCCTAAGCTTCGAACAACACTTCAATCGACGCTTCCACGCTCTTCTTCTCTCGCACCTCGCTCCGAAAACTGCCCAACTCGAGCCGACGACGTCCCGCTGCTCCGGAAAAAGTCAACCTACAATCGGACGTCGGTAAAAGAAGAGTCTCTTTTTAATTAGTTAGTTTACTGTGCTGAATTTGTAAATCAATCCTTGTAAACTATTATTGCGCCTCATATAGAATTGCCCAAAGTAAACGGTCAACGACCGTGGGCCTTGGAGTAGGAGTCGACCCAGGCTCCGAACCAAGTAAAATCGATTGTGTCTCTGTGTGATTTTTGTTTTCTTAATTTCCGCTGCGTACTTGCTCTAAGTTTTTCTGAAAAACGATTTCCGATATTCACCCCCCCTCTATCAGTTCTCTCGATCTAACAACACGTGCCTTCAGATCGGAGAAACTTCATCCGCAGCTCGGTCAACGCTTATCCCCTTCGAATCGGCCTCTAGAGCTGACTGGGGTGCCCGGGACCTCCTGGGCGCCGAGCTTGACTTGGTCCGCTGGCTTCGTGGCTGATTTTGCTTCGACTACCTCTTTGGCTTTGACCTTGGGTGCCGGGGCCCCCCCGGGCGCCTAGCCCAGTGTGGTTTCGAAGCGATTCTTGTTCTTTGCTGTTTTGCCTTTGACCTTGGGCGCCCGGGACCTCCCAAGCTCTTATCCCAGTTTCCTACCCCTCTCCATTGGGGCATTCTAAGCTGCAGAAACATACTCCTTCGGTCCCTGCATACAAGGTTAGTTCCGAAAACAAACAAAGCAAGAATATTAGTTAGTATTTACAGCCGTAGCTGTCTTGGTTCTGACTTCGGGTCTCCTAAATGGAACCCTAGGTCGAACCGACGCCTACTGTTCCCTCGACGGGAACGCATCCTCACCTATTTCTCTCAGGAGAGTTTACCTTTTGCCAACCGGCTCCTCCGGTTCGACTTTTGCCCGATCCACCTGACCAGGTCTTCATGCCCAGTCCTCGACCAGGACTTCGTGCCCACCTTCCGGCAGGTCTTCGGTGCCCAGCCCCTTGCCAGGACTTCGTGCCCACCTTCCGAGTAGGTCTTCGGTGCCCAGCCCCTTGCCAGGACTTCGTGCCCAGTCCTCGACCAGGACTTTGTGCCCACCTTCCGAGTAGGTCTTCGGTGCCCAGCCCCTTGCCCGGACTTCGTGCCCAGTCCTCGACCAGGACTTCGTGCCTAGTGTAGCTAGGACTTCTTTCCTGCACACTTAGTAAACACATTAGACAACAATAACATCTTAACTTCTGAACCCTTTGTCATTATCAAAACACAGGTTTGACTTAGGTGCTACCTGCACCAACAATCTCCCCCTTTTGATTTATGGCAACCCGGTTCAAAAAGTTAAGTTAATCATACAGATAAGTAAAGTACCAAAGTTAATTTTCTCCCCTTAGAAGAAATCTCCCCCTGAGTTTTTCAAAAGTTCGTGGGGTTTTTTTGAAAAAGTTTCTAAGTCTAAAAGTGGAACGTTTTTCAGGTTTTCAATACTTAGAAAATTTTCAAGAAATGGTTTTTAAGTTAGAAAACATTTTCCAAAACATATTTTAAGTTGGGCACTTGGAAAATTTTCAGGAGAATTTGAAATTTACACTTACAAAATTTTCAACCAACCAAAGATGCTTAGAATAATTTTTGAACGTAAGTAATTTCAAAAATAATTTCCAAAATACTTAGTTTTTGCACTTTAGAAAATTTTCTAAACTTATTCTGAAGTTTTAATACTTAGAAAATTTTCAAGCAGTTTTAATACTTAGAACGTAGTTTAAATACTTAGAAAGCAGTTTAAATACTTAGAAAGCAGTTTAAATACTTAGAAATATTTTTCAAGCACTTTTAATACTTAGAAATATTTTTCAGGCACAATTTTGAATTTATGACTTAGAAAAAATTTCCAAAAAATTTTTCAGAATAAGTACTTAGAATAATTTTTGAAAACAAGAAAAATTAACTTTCAAAATGATCTTAAGTATTTGAAGAACTTTACTTTTTGAAAAACAGGAGATAAAAATTTTTGGAAAAAGATTTACTTTTGAGGAAATTAATTTAGAAAAAAATTAAAGTTTGAAACCTTCTTTTCTCTCCTTTCCAATCTCTCCCCCTTTGCCATATATCAAAAAATTATAGCAAAAAATGAGTAATCAAAGTAAGATGCTGTACTGAACCAATTCTAGATTTAAACTGGACCAAATTAATTTGAATTTTCACTTTCGGATCCTGTCTAACCCAATTAACTATTTACTGACTGTTATAAACAACAGATTTCGCTAGGGTTAGTCAAGTTAAGTGATCTGATCAAGTTAGATTTTCTATGCTTGACACTTAACCTGATTACTGTTTAATTGATATTTAGTGCCCCAATTACTACAGATGCACTGACTTAAAGCATCTTGAATCAAGGCAAAGACCTAAGCATCTCAACCCATTCTAGGTTATCAATCAAAAGTACCCTAAGGTTCTTGTGAGATGCTGACTTCTAGATCTATAGGTGCATACAATTCTAGGGTTAGGGCCTAGGCTAAGTCTATTTGTGAAAAGGCCCTAGTTTTGATGGGGTTTTATTTTAAAAAACTAAGTCAGAAAAATCATTTTAAATAACATAATGAAAATAAAGAAATGATTTTGCAGAAAATAAAACAGTTTTAGAAAAACAATATAATTAGAGCAGTCCTATTCTACCAAGCATAACCCTAACTGTCTTCTTAGTGAGCTGAACTCAGACTCAGGTAGGGATTTGGTGAATATATCAGCTAAGTTAGATTTTGAGTCTACATGCTTAAGGACTATCTCACCCTTGACTACATGATCTCTTACGAAGTGGTGTTTAACTTCTATGTGTTTAGTTCTAGAGTGTTGGATTGGGTTCTTAGTTAGATTAATTGAACTTATATTATCAATGTAGACTTGGGTTTGGGTGTAGTCAAGCTAGAAGCTCCTAAAGCAACATACTCAGCTTCAGTTGTGGATAGAGCTACACAGTGTTACTTTCTGCTACACCAACTTACTAGACTATTTCCTAAAAGTTGGCAACTTTCACTTGTACTCTTTCTATCTAGTTTACAACCAGCATAGTCAGAATCTGAGTATCCTGACAGGTCAAAAGTTGAGGTCCTAGGATACCAAATCCCTACATTTAGGGTGCCCTTGATGTATCTAAGTATTCTTTTTAGGGCTGCTAAGTGTGTTTCCTTAGCACAGGTTAAGTATCTAGCACACATTCCTACAGCAAAAAGGATATCAGGTCTGCTGGCTGTAAGGTAAAGTAGACTACCAATCATACTTCTATATAATTTAAGGTATATGGGTTTACCATCAGGGTCACTATCTATTTTTACATTTGTGGCCATGGGGGTACTTATGCTTTTGGAGTTATCCATTTTAAATTTCTTAATTAACTCCTTAGTATATTTGGATTGATGGACATAATTTCCATCCCTAGTTTGCTTGATTTGTAATCCTAAAAAAAAAAGTTGAGCTCACCAACTAAGCTCATTTCGAATTCGTTTTCCATTATTTTTACAAATTCTTTTAAGAAATTTGAGTTGGTGGATCCAAAAATTATATCGTCAACGTAGATTTGGGCAATAAAGATGTCTTTTTCTAAGGTCTTAATAAAAAAAGTTGAATCAATTTGTCCTTGTTTAAATTCCTTAGAAATGAGGTAGGTTGATAGACGTTCATACCATGCCCTAGGTACTTGTTTTAGTCCATACAGTGCCTTATTGAGTCTGTAAACAAGGTCAGGTTTTTCTAAGTCCTTAAAACCGGGGGGTTATCCTACATAGACTTCTTCTCTAATAAATCCATTTAGAAAAGCTGACTTTACATCCATTTGGTAGAGTTTGAATCCTTTATGGGATGCAAAGGCTAACAACATCCTAATTGACTCAAGTCTGGCTACTGGGGCATAGGTTTTGTCATAGTCTAGCCCTTCGACTTGACTAAACCCTTTAGCTACTAAGCGGGCTTTATTTCTAACTATTTCTCCTTGGTCATTTAGCTTATTCCTAAAAACTCACTTAGTGTCAATAATGGATTTGCCCTCAGGTTTAGGTACTAGTTCCCAGACTAGGTTCCTTTCAAATTGGGCTAACTCTTCTTGCATTGCTATGATCCAATCAGGATCAGGTAAGGCTTCCTCTATAGTCTTAGGTTCAATTTTCGAAATCAGTGCAATCTGACTAATATTTTTATAGGAAGACCTAGTCCTGACTCCTAAGGATGGATCACCCACAATTTGATCAGTTGGGTGGCTGAGTCTGGGTTTCTTGGTTTTTCTAGAACTTGGTTCAGCCTCAGGTCCGGCTGGACGGTTCGGTTCAGTATTTGGTTCAACTATTTGGGTTGGTTCAATTATTGGTTCAATTGACTCAATAGTTGGTTCAATAGTTAGTTCATTTAGGGGTTCAATTAGTGGTTCAACAATTTGTTCATTATCTTCATGATCAATATTTGATGAATTTAAATCAGGATTATCAGATTTTGAATTAATTTCCTCATCAAATATTAGATTTGTTGTTTCTTTAATTTTGTTAGTTTGTTTGTTGTAAACCCTATAGGCCCTACTTGTTGTTGAATATCCTAAGAAGACTCCTGGGGTTGACTTAAACTGAAATTTACCTAGATAGTCCTTAGTGTTTAGGATATGGACTTTACACCCAAAGACCCTTAGGTAATGTAGGTTTGGAAGTCTATGGTAGTATAATTCATAGGGAGTTTTATTATGTTGTTTGTTAATTAGGACCCTATTTTGGATATAGCAAGCCATGCTAATTGCTTCTACCCAAAATTGGTTAACTAGGTTGAATTCATTGAGCATAGTCCTAGCGGCTTTCTGTAGGGTTCTATTTATTCGTTCTACTATCCCATTTTGCTGGGGGGGTTCTAGGACACGAAAATTCATGTATATACCCGCTTATTCTACAAAATTCCTCGAACCGTTGATTCTCAAACTCTCCCCCATGATCACTCCTAAGTCTTTTGATTTTGGCATCATTTTGATTTTCAATTAACTTACAAAAATTAATAAATATGTTTAGGGTTTCATCTTTAGTTTTTAGGAATCTAACCCAAGTAAACCTAGAGTAATCATCAATAATTACTATGCAGTACCGGTTTCCACTTAGTGACTTGGCTCCATGTGAATCAAATAGGTCAAGGTGCAAGAGCTCAAGTGTTGTCTGAGTTAGATCTGATTGAATTTGTTTGTGATTAGACTTGGTTTGTTTACCTTGGTTGCATGATTCACATATTATGTTTTCATGGTTCTTAATTTTAGGTATTCCTTTAATTAGGCCAAATTGGGTGATTTTTAAAATTAATCTCAGATTAGTGTGACCTAATCTCCTATGCCAGAGGTTTGATTCTTCTAACTGAGTTAAGAGGCATTTAGGTACTAAGGGTAGGTTTATAGTGTAGACATTATTTTTCCTAGTGCCCTTAAGCATGATTTTTGAGTCTTGCAAGTTTCTAATCAGGCAGTTAGAGTTGGTAAAGGTAACTACATAGCCAGTATCACACAATTGGCTTATACTAAGCAAGTTAAATTTAAAGTTTTCAACCAAAAGTACCTTTTTAATGACAAAATCAGTTTTGAGTTCAATGTTACCTGACCCAATGACTTTGAGTGTAGCATTGTTGCCAAATGCTACTGAGCCTAGGTTCTTGAACTTGAGTTTGGTGAATTTCAATTTGCCCCCAGTCATGTGTCTGGAGCACCCGCTATCCAACATCCATTGGTCCAAATCTTTATGTTCCTACACATAAAGCATTTGTTGATTTGGATCCAATTAGAATCAAGGATAGCCTAAATTGATTTTCACAACCTAGTCTGTCTCACCCAATCTAGAGTTATCAATCACGTTAATATTATGGGTTTTTGTGAGACAGGTTTTGAGTAGATGTAAGAAGTTATTTTGAAAAACTATGATTAGTTTTGAAAAAATTGACTTAATTTTGAAAAACCAATTAATTATGTTTTAAAATTATTTTTGAAAATAATGGTTGAATCTAAGATTAATTGAAATCTGTGTTAGATTCAAATATGACAATAGTAAAGTGAATTTGGTTTTCAATAATTGGCTTTTAGGTCTTGGCGAGGCACTAGGTCTTCTTTGGTCATAGCCTTATTGGATCATCAACCCTTTCTTTGACAAAGCCTTTTATTGAAAATCCATTTTCAAGTTACTACTTGAAAGATTTTGGTCTAACTAGTTTGGGTCTTGGATCGGTAGCTTCGGCTAGTTCCGCCAAAATGGCTTCCCTAACGTACTATCATCTCACCTCCACCCAATACTATGTTATTCAAATTTCTGTTAATCGGTTTAGTCCTTAATCTAACCAGTCCTAGGTCTAAGCATGGTAAATTGCAGAAAATAAATAAACCTGCAATCATGCAATTTTACAATAAGAAAAAGAATTTATTTAACTATAAAAATGGTTTTTAAGTTGTCTCTGTTAGTGATATGAGAGAAGTGTCCTAAGGCAATCGCCTTATGATATAAACATTTATATTAATAAATGATAATTCACTATTTGAGTATACATGTTTTGTGTATTTGATTGGGATCTTAAACTCATCTACTGAATGTCCGTAATACAACTCACAGCATAAGAGAATTTATGATGGGATCACAACTAGTGATTATCTCTAATGTGCAATTGTGAAGTATTGAAATTATCCCTAGTCGATGAATTGATAAAAATGGACACTATCAATTCTGTTGAGACTAGCATGGGTTATTCTCTAATCAGCTGATTTTCATTGGCTGGTGACATTGGGATGTCCGGAGATAAACATGGATGCTAGTTAAGGGAACTAGTTCATTGGAGTGACTAGCTGTAAAACTTCATATGGTTATCTATAAAGATATGTCAATGAAGTTCTTACTGCAGCTTAAGTGCGATGTTCCTTTGACTTGCGGTGTTCAAGTCATCTTGGTCATGGAGACTTATACTTTAACATCTTAAGCAAACATCTCCGAGGAGGTGTGGACCCAGGATGATTGGGTATAAGCCGAAGTGCCCGAAGATGTTTGAACAGCCTACAAAGGATTCACCACTCCTTGCGAGGAGATGTATACCCAGGCCTATCGTCGGATTGTTACTCAAAACCTCTGGCCAGAGTATATCATGTTTAGAGTACGAGTCTCTTACATGAGAGTAATTAGAAATCCAAAGGACGAGAAAGACACTACTTGGGCTAGGTGTGACGTAGTCAGCCTAGTGGGGACTGACACCATAGACCGTGTCCTGAACCAAGTGGGTATAAGGTGGTGAAAGGAATGGGGCACGATTCATTAGAGCTGCTGAAGGGTTTCAGAATAATTTCTTCTGAGGTCAAACCGTTGATCTTTCGATTAATTGGGGATCATGATGTACTACTAGGTGCCACTCATGATCGTTCTATAATTAGTTGATTATAGACGGCCAACATAAATCGAAAGCCTATTTAGTCACACGCACTACGAGTGATCCGAGGGATTTAAAACGAGTTGAAAATTGGATTTTCTGATCAAGAGAAATAAGTCGGATCTGAGTTAATCAGAGGCGCAATGGAAACTAAAAATGGCCAAGTCTTTGAAGGCTTTTTGGGCGAATTAAATGAGTTTAATTCGCGATCGGTTCGGGTCGGTTTTGGCCGGCCAAAGAGGGTGTTAACCCTCCTTGGGTGGCCGGCCAATAAAGGGAGAATAAACCAATTTAATTGGTTTAATTAATAAAATAAATCTAGCGCTATTTATTTTATAAATTATGGATGAATAAATTTGTATAAAGAAATTTATATAAATAAATTTGTAGAAATTTATTCTTTTTATGGAAGTTAAAATAATCCATGAAATGGTTTATTTTAATTTTATAAAATCAATTAAGAATTGATTTTTCCATAATAAGAAAGTTTATAAATTTCTTATAAAATTTATTCCATAATTTAAAGAGAAGAGGAATTTAATTTATTATAAATTAGTTATAATAAGACTCGGCTTAAACGAAATAATTAATAAGAGAATTTATAAGATAAATTTCTTATAACTAATTCTGTTAATTCCGTTAATTCGGTTTAGAGGGAGACTTAGCAAAGGAGTTGCTACTATATAAAGGAACCAAAGGCAAGCCCTTATTCCAAATCAACTAATCAAGTTGTGAAGGGCTCTCCCTCTCTCTCTTCTCTTCTCCCTCTTCTCTTCTCCCCACCTAGGGCCGGCACCCTCTTGGAGTTTTAGGGCCGGCACCCTCTTGAAGAACTAGGGCCGGCGCAACCCTCTCCTCCCCTTGTGAGTTGCCGTGAGCTTCAACAAGAAGGAGAAACCAAATAAGAAGAAGAAGAAGCGGATAGCGACTCCTCTCTTCCCGGAATTTAGATTCCGTTTCTTCTTGGTGAGTTTCCTGTTTTTCTCTTGTTCTTCTTTGTTGTGCCTATAGAGAATCTAGTAGTTCTCGTCGGCACAAAACTCGTGACTTTGCGAAGTCATCCCGAAGAGAACTCGGCGTGGACGCGAATAGAGGCGAAGCTTCCAAGGGACGCTACGGTTGGATCTCGTCCCTTACTTCGAGTTACGAGAGGTATAATGTAAATTAATTTACTTTTCCGCAAAGTTTTATTTTATGATTATGTCAACACACTATAAGGTTGCATGCTAGATACGAAGTTAAAATAATTTAGGAAATTATTTTATGCAAACTCTTCCGCTGCACGTAAAAATTTAAAATTTTACGAACTTGTATCCTTGTCTACATGCACCCGGTCCCAACAGTGGTATCAGAGCCGGTTAGTGTTCGACATTATCATATAATTGTTTTGCGGAACACTTTGTCATGATCTCAATTTCGGAAAAAATTTTCAATTATGGAAACATTCAAATTATAATAGATTTTAGATTTAGAAATTTCAAAGTTTGGAAATCTTCATGAAATTTCATAAACGTTTGGAATTTTCTAGTTTCTAAAATTTTATGATAATTGTGAAAACTTCCCATCTTTGGAAACTTTCCAAATTTTGGAAATTTTTCTATTTTAGAAATTTTTCAATTTTTGGAAATATGTAAGTTTTCTTTTTACCAGAAACTTACAATCATTCTGAAAAATTATTTTTGAAATCTCGCAATTTTGGGCACTTTCTTTTGAGAAAGTCTAGACAAATTCATGGACAGTTAATTGACAATTAAATTTGAATTGGTTTTTAAATTGACAATAAAATTCTTTATTTTGGATTGAGCCTCGGGGAGCCGTCCAATTTAAAGTTAGTTGTTGTAATTTAATTTCCCAATTTTTAATTGAAATTGTCATGTTTGATTTGGATTGAGCCTCGGGGAGCCGTCCAATTAGATTTACAACACATTACTTTTCTTTGGGTATCTGAGCCTCGGGGAGCCACCCTTAGAAAATAATTTGTTGTAATTAATTATATCCATGAATAAAATATGTTGAAGAGGTGATGCTCTTACATATTGTTGTCTCCAAAATTAATTAGGAAAATGGTTTCCTATAGAGTATTCTTAAATAAGATTTTCATGAAAATAATATGTAGTTGAATTAAGGGATTTGTCTCTTAATTTAATAAGATTTGATTTAGAGAAATCAAAGTCTTGAACATATTATTTCCGAAATTAATTATGACAATTTAGGAAATTGTTTCCCAAAACAATTCCTTTAATAAAGTATGAAATTATAATTAGGAAATCCGGTTCCTAATTTAATTAATGAGACTTGATAACTTAAGTCACATACATACTTTATTGAGGAAAACGTTAGTCATGACATATGTCATGAATGTGCTTAGAAAAGATGAGACCCAAAACCCCTTACAAAATATTAAGGCTAACCCCTTCCATTAATATGGTTAGAATCGGAGTTTTGTTTCTCGTTTGGGTTGATGGACACATCCATGCCCAGCTTGAACCTCAACATGTTCAAACCATGGAATTAGTTTATGAATAATATAGTTGGAGTCAGAGGTCAATCCTTAGTTTTGGTTGTTGGACACATCCAAGCCTAACTAAACGGTTGAATGAGCTCCAACCATATTAAAACTATTTCTTGATTAATGGGTCAGCCTTAAGCTTGGAGCATCGATTTGTTGTGCCACAGCCAAGGTCGATGTAAAGAGAGGTGCAGTTGGGTGCTATGTATAATGATACATACTTGTTAATGAGTTAACGACCCAATGATTTATGCAAACATTCAATTAGTTGATAGCATAAAGTGATAGTTACATATATGTGATATGTAATCGGTATAATTACCTACCTTCATAGCTAAGAATAACTTGATGGCCACAGCCATGGTGATTCTTATCTATGGTTGGATATCAACCTATTTGGAGATGATCCTACGATCTCCCGAATTGATAATAAGGGTGACTCAATTCGTAAAATAAATAGGATTTAATTTATGTATGATGATACATTCTTTAATCATTCTTCTCACATAATCTCAATTTGTATTTCTAAGATAATCACTCGATCATGTCTTACATAAACTTGCGTTCCATTTTGGACACCAATAAACTGACTGGGCCGAACTTCATGGACTGGCTTCGAAACCTAAGGATTGTCCTCAAGGCAAAGAAGCTTGCTAATGTCCTTGAAGATCAACTTCCCAACCGTCCTCCCGAAAGTGCAACTCCAGACCAGTTTCCTGAGTTGCTCAACCTGCTGAAGACTTTAAAGCCTTCTGTGAAGCAGGATCTAAAGACGGTACTGTTAGTTGGTTCCTCAAAGAAAGGTTCTAAGAGGAAGGCCAAAGAACAAAATAAGGGAAAGGAGAAAAGGGCCAAAAAGACTGAAAATACCCTAAAAGGCACTTGCCATCACTGTGGCAAGGAGGGTCACTTGCGAAGAAACTGCAAGATTTGTCTTGAGTCCTTGAAAGAGAAGGCATCCGATGCCCCATCCTCTTCAAGTATCTTCGTTATTGAATGTCACTCTATTTCCTCAAACACTTGGGTACTTGATACTGGGTGTAGCTCACATATATGTAATGACATACTGGGGCTAAGGAATAGAAGAAGACTCGTCAAAGGAGAAGCGAATTTGCGAGTTGGAAATGGAGCAAAGATTGCTGCTGTTGCCATCGGAACATATTTGCTAAAGCTCCCCACTGGACGTGTCTTAGAATTGGATAATTGTTATTTTGTTCCTTCATTAATAAAGAACATTGTATCTATTTCATGTTTGAATGAAAAGGTTATCATTTAACTTTTAGTAACAATTGTTGTTACATAACTTTAAATGGCGTTCTTTATGGGAATGGAACTTTGTGCAATGGATCTACACGTTAGATTTATCCAATGACGTTTTCAATATCGAAGTTAGCAACAAACGTGCTCGAATAGATAATCGAATAGACTCCTACACTGGCATGTCGTCTTGGCCATATAAGTAAGAAACGCATGACCGAATTACACCGATGTGGAATTTTGGAATCATTTGAACCCGGTTCATTTGATACATGCGAATCATGCTTAAAAGGCAAGATGACCAAATTACCCTTTTCCGGAAAAGGTAATCCAGTGGGAGAATTGCTTGGTCTAATACATACCGATGTATGTGGACCAATGTCAACTCTTGCACAAGGAGCTATAGCTACTTCATACCTTTATCGATGATCACTCACGATTCGGTTATGTGTTCTTGATGAAACACAAATCTAAAGCCTTTGAGAAATTCAAAGAGTTCAGAAATGAAGTAGAGAAACAACTTGGCAAAAGTATTAAAATACTTCGATCCGATCGGGGTGGTGAATACTTAAGTCAAGAGTTTCAAGATTATCTTAGGGACAATGGGATATTGTCCCAATGGACTCCGCCGTATACACCACAGCATAATGGTGTATCTGAGAGGCGCAACCGAACCTTGATGGACATGGTTAGGTCTATGATGAATCATGCAACTCTTCCAAAATCCTTTTGGGGCTATGCACTTAAGACAGCTGTTTACTTGCTAAACAGAGTCCCGACCAAGGTAGTCTCTACTACTCCATATGAGATTTGGAATAGTAAGAAACCTCACTTAACTCACCTTAAGATATGGGTTGTCCTGCTTATGTGAAGCGGGTTTATCAGACAAATTGGATGCTAAGTCTGATAAATGTCTATTTATTGGATATCCTAAGGAAACGAAGGGTTACCAATTCTATCATCCCTTGGAACAAAAGGTGTTTGTTTCAAGGCATGCTGTATTTCTAGAGAAAGAGTTTCTTTTACAAGAAAACAGTGGGAGTGGGATTGAACTTGATGAAGTTCAAGAAACTCCAATAGACATTACAGAGACACCTAGTCTAGCCCACAACCGATAATTCATAGTGATGAGCTATCAGTTGAACCTAAAACTACACCACCTCTTCGTAGGTCTGATAGGACTTGCAACATTCCAGAGAGATACGGATTTCTCGTAAGTAATTCGAACGACGTGTTACTCATTGGCGATGACGAACCTATCAGTTATGAAGATGTTCTGAAAAGTTCAGAAAGGGACAAATGGCTTGAGGCCATGAAGTCGGAAATGGATTCCATGTATGAAAATCAAGTATGGACTTGGTTAACCCACCTGAAGGGATTAACCCCATAGGGTGCAAGTGGGTTTTCAAGAAGAAAACCGACATGGAAGGTAATTATGCTTAAATCCATTCGGATGCTCCTGGCCATAGCAGCTCATTATGATTATGAGATATGGCAAATGGATGTGAAAACAGCTTTCCTTAATGGAAACCTGCTTGAGGATGTATACATGATACAACCTGAAGGTTTCACATCGGTTGATAAAACCAAAGTATGCAAGCTTCGACGATCCATATATGGACTGAAGCAAGCATCCAGGAGCTGGAACATCCGTTTTGATGAGACAATCAAAGAGTTTGATTTCTCACAAAATCCTGACGAACCTTGTGTGTACANACCAACTCATCAAGGTTGGTCCCTTTACAAGTGCAAAAGATTAGTGGAATAAGCTTATTGAACTTCACGAAGGAACCCGAGATTCAAGAATAGCAAAGAGGGATTTGATCCTCAACCAACTTCAAAATCTCTCCATGAAGGAGAGTGAAATCGTATGTGAGCTCCACAGCAGATTCAAAGAGGTATTGAATGGTCTCCACTCTATTGATGAAAATGTCGAAAACCGCGACCTTGTGAGGTATGTGTTAAAAGCATTTCCAAAGAATACTTTATGGTCATCCATGATGGATGCCTACAATGTTTCCAAGGATTTATCAATTGTAAAGTTAGATGATTTATTTTGTGAGATGGAACTTCATGAAATGGCTAACAAAGGCCCCAAGGAGAAGGGGATTGCCTTAGTTGCAGGAGAAAAGAACAAGAAGAAGAAGGAGAAGAAGAAGGAGAAGGAAGTCTCCTCATCCTCATCTTCATCCGAATCCAAGTCCGAATTCGAGGAGGATGGCAGCGGCTCTTCTTCCTCATAGCTAGCCAATTTTGTTAGAAGGATGATGAGAAATAGTCGGCGCTTCAAGGGTAAAGCTAACCCTAGTGAAATTAAGATTGATAAATCTAATGTCACTTGTTATGAATGTAGCAAGAAAGGGCACTTCAAGAGTGAATACCCAAAGCTAAAGAAGAAGGAGGAAAAATCCAAGAAGAAGGAGGATAGATCCAAGAAGAAGAAGAAGGCCTTGAAGGCCACTTGGGATGAATCCTCCTCAAGTTCATCCGAAGAGGAGAAGGATGAGAAGAGTACACGGCATGTGGCACTCATGGCATTGGAAGATCAAGAGAGCAGTGATGAATCATGTGACTCATCAAATGCGACTTCATCATCTTGGGATGATGAAGAGGTAATCACTCCCGAACTTGATAAATGCTATAGAACAATTGCTTGTTTAACTGATTTCTTGAAAAAATCAAAAGCAAAAATTAAATCATTGAAATTAGAGGTTGAACAATTGAAGTCCTCTAGGGATGAGGATGTTGATGATTTGAATGTTGAATTATTAGAGGATGAAAACAAATCATTGAAGAGTGAAGTTGAGAGACTCAAGAGTGTTCTTGAGAAATTCTCAACAAGCTCAAAGACCTTAGACATGATCTTGAATGCCCAAAGGGCAATCTACAATAGGGCCGGTATTGGTTACCGACCCAAAGAACCATCTTTTGTGTCCTTAATGTCTAGAACTGATGTTAGACAATCTAAGACACCTAGGGTTCAAAGAAAAGTAGTCAAAGCATGGGTGCCTAAGTCTTGTCTAGTAGGTGCTTTAGGTCCCAAGGTTTGGGTACCTAAAACTTCTATTTTTCGAATTGTGTAGGTTGTGATTGAGGGGGAGCATCTATCAACTTGGTTTGTTGATAGTGGGTGCTCCAAACACATGAACAGTGATAAATCTTTATTCACTACCCTTCAATACAAAAATAGAGGTAATGTTTCCTTTGGAAATAATGGTAGTCTTAAGGTTATAGGAATAGGAGACATTCAAATATCCGAATGTCTTAGAATTAAAAATGTCCTTCTAGTCAAGGGGACGTCATTTAATCTCCTAAGTATCAGTCAATTGTGTGATGCGGGTTACACAATTAATTTTCAACCAAGTCAATGTCTCGTTAGACAAGCACTCTTGACACTGTACTAGTAGGAACAAGGATAGATAACATCTACCAAGTTTTATTTAAAAGTGCTACTAATGCTTTTGCTAAGTGTTTCATATCAAAAGAAGATGAATCTACCCTTTGGCACCGGAGGCTAGCACATGTGAACATGAAGAATATCCGGAGGTTAGCCAACAAGGGAATAGTCTGTGGCTTACCAAGCATCAAGTATGAAAAGGACAAACTTTGTGATGCATGTCAAATGGGTAAGCAAACAAAATCTGCACATAAAAGTAAAAGCACTGTAAGTACTTCTACCGCATTGGATTTACTTCATATGGACTTGTTTGATTGTAGTACTATTATATCATTGAATGGTAGTAGATATTATTTTGTTATCATTGATGATTTTACTAGATATACATGGACTTATTTTCTTAAATATAAGGATCAAACCTTAATTGAGAATGGAGGATTGGGTCTGAATGGTTGCAAGGAGGTCATATTAAAGAGGTGATGTCATTTCTTATTGTATGGTTCTTATGGTCATCTAGGAATGAGGCCAAGCATGAAGAAGTTAAGCAGGAGGTCCTGAACATCAAAAGAATGATAATTCATTATTGTCGGTTGGGGGTGGCTGCAGGCACTATAAAAAATAAACATTGGAAAGGCTTTACCTCGGTTGCTAAAGTTTGGGGGATGGATATCAAGATAAAAGCTAGAACATTTATTATAATGGTGTGCTGGTTTCGACCAAAATTTGGAGGTTATAAACTAAACACGGATGGATGTTCGAAAGGGAACCCGGGGGAGACTTCGTTTGGGGCCATAATCAGAGATCATGATGGGCAGTTCATAATGGCAAACCATGGTACTTTGGGATTTTCTTCAAATATTAAAGCTGAGCTCCATGCAATTTTAATTGGGTTAGAACTATGTATAGCTAATAATCTTTTTCTGATTTGGTTGGAATCAGATTCCCTGGTGGCCTTGAGGTTAATTTAATCTTCTTCAGTATGTTGGGAATATAGAAAGACTGTTCTGAAAATCAGATTGTTGGTGAAGATGTATCTAGTGGTTTATTCACATGTATATAGAGAAGCAAATGCGGCTGCGGATTATTTGGCTAATTTAGCTTTTAAGTTGCAAGAGGAGAAAGTGCTATTCAAACAAGATATTGACAAGAATTTAAATGGTATTTGTAAGATGGATAGGATGGGTTTTCCTTATGTTAAGATGGTCCGAAAATTACTGTAACAACTTAAAACAATAAAATGGAGGGCTCTTTTTATTCACTTCCATTTGCCTTAGTTAAATTGGTTATATTTTGGCTTGCTTTTGATTCCTCTGGTAGAATCAGATTCATAAAACTGATTAGATTATGGGGTGGTGATAAATTGAAAGGTTTTTTAGGGAGTTATGATCAATCTTTCAGACTGGTTTTCAAGGTTTAAATTAAGACCACTATCTTTTCTGAATATTCAATAGCTGGCTGAATTGTTCTATAATTGACAGGATATTGCCATTTCTGAATATAATACTTCTTACTCTTTATAATGTCGGCTGAACGATTTTTGAGAATGTTCTTGATTTCGAATTTGTTAATGATAGTGTACTACTTTGGCCATGGGAAATTCTTCTTGATTATTTGTGCTTACAGGATTGTCTACAGATATATATCTGGTTGAAGTAGTTTCATTCTGAAATTGAGATACAATACAGAAAAAAAAGATGGTGTCTACACTGAAGGCTGAAGGCTTTGGATTTCTAGAACTTGCATTGAGTATAAGTATGCTTACAAGGCTGCTGACAGGCATTATGATTGGTTGTAGGCTGCATATGCTAAAAATGTAGAGATAATAACCCAAAATTAGATCATTAATCTGATTGGCCTTGCTTGGCTGAAGGTTTCTTTTACAGAAATTACTCCCTGACTGCTGCGTAATGTTACATGTCTAACTTTTGATGCATAAAGGCTGTGATATGGTTAAAAACGGTGTCACAGCCTTAATGCATCATATCTGAAGGGGCCGTCATATCTGAAGGCCCATTTTAATCAAAAAAGAAAATGAAATTTTATGCTTGGTTGAAGGATGATCATGTGGAATTCTGATACAAAATGCAGAGCAAGGCTGAAGGCAGGCTGATTATCTGAAATCCATGACTGAATTCTGAAATCTGGTTGCTTTATCTGATTGTCTCTATCTGAAATCTGTAGATAGTATTTGAAATCTGTAGATAATATCTTATTAGATTTATGCTTGACTAAAGGAAGCTCATTGTCTAATGGCTTTATTTTGGAAAACTGAAATTACCTGATTGAATCTGATTTCTATAAGGATTGGCAGATTTCTGATTGTAATGGTTGCGGCCTGAATGTCTGGAGGTTTATTTCTGAAACCTGGCTTGCTGAGTACAACATTTTTATTACAATAGGAAACTGATAGCTGAGATTTTGGTTGATGACTGATATTCTTGTTTTTGAATTCTGAAATGCAAATGATGGGATAAATCTTGTGCCAAATTCTGATACGCAAGATGGTATCAGAATTAAGATGGTTGACTTCTGATGTATGAAAGGCTTTTAGAGGGCTTTCGGATGGTTTTTATATGATTCTGGATATGCAAGGTGGGTAATCCTTCAAATGATCAGAACTTTATGGGTTATCTTCAAAAGATTAATTCAAGGTGGAACATTAAGATTGGGGATGTACTCAATATCAGATGGTTGGTTTGTATGAAAATACCTCTAGTCAAGCGTTTCCTGAGTTCCTAAATGTAAATCAATTGTTTCCTCTGTAATTCTATATTAGAAGGTCAGGTTTGGCCCCCCTTCTAATATGGACTTTCCATTTTTCTTGAAATAAGATCCATTTCGTTAAAAAAAAAATAATAAGGATCAAACCTTAGATGTTTTCATTTCTTTTTGTAGAAGAGTTGAAAATGAAAATCATCAATTATTAAAACAATAAGAAGTTATCATGGAGGTGAATTTCAAAATCAAAGGTTTTTAGAGTTTTGTCAAGATAGAGGGTATAGACATGAGTTCTCTACTCCTAGAACACCACAACAAAATGGTGTTGTAGAGAGGAAGAACCGTGTTCTACAAGAGGCTGCATGAAGCATGCTCAATGAGTACTCCCTACCGAGCTACTTATGGGTGGAATCTGTGAACACAGCTTGCTATGTGCAAAACCGAGTCCTCATCTATAGATTTCTTGGAAAGACTCCTCATGGACTTTGGTTTAGAAAACCACCTACGGTTAAACATCTTAGGGTGTTTGGTTGTAAGGTGTTTATCCTAAACATCAAGGACCACCTTCGAAAGTTCACGGCAAAGGCTGATGAAGGGATACTGATCGGGTACTCCCTAGTTAGCAAAGCTTACCGAGTCTATAACAAGAGATAAGATTGGTTGAAGAATCTTCTGATGTTGTTTTTGAAGAAATTCCAAAAGCCAATGAACAACTAGGAGATGAAGTCCAATTCGAACATAGGAGACTAAGTTTGAATGAAAGTCCGAGTGTTATTGATGGTGATGAATCGGATAACGGTGAGCCTAGACAACCCATAGATCAGCCGGACCCTGAGGCTGAGCCGGTGTCTAGTGAAACCATTCAAGAACCACCACCAATACCAAGGCAAACTAGGTTGGCCTCTAATCATCCCCAAGACCAAATTGTTGGAGACGTCCATCATGGGGTTAGGACTAGATCATTCTTTAGGAATGAGGCTAATGAAGTTGCTCTCATTTCCGAAATTGAACCAAGAAAAATTGATGAAGCATTAAATGATCCCGATTGGATCATTGCGATGCAAGATGAACTAGGTCAATTCGAGAGAAGTCAAGTTTGGGACTTAGTCCCTAGACCTAAGAAGACCACCATCATTGGAACCAAATGGGTCTTCAAAAATAAACTGAACCATAAGGGAGAAATCATAAGAAACAAGGCACGCTTAGTAGCCAAGGGCTATAGTCAAGTTGAAGGCCTTGATTATGATGAGACCTATGCTCCCGTAGCACGATTAGAGTCCATCCGATTGATGCTTGCATTTGCAGCACATCATGGTTTCAAGCTATATCAAATGGATGTCAAATCGGCCTTTCTAAATAGTTTAATAAGAGAAGAGGTCTATGTCGAACAACCTCCGGGGTTTGAAAGTTTCGAATTTCCAAACCACGTATTCAAGCTCAGAAAGGCACTGTATGGCCTTAAACAAGCACCCCGAGCTTGGTATGAGCGGTTGTCGACGTTTCTAATTGAAAAAGGCTTTGTGAGAGGCCAAATAGACCCTACACTATTTCTACGGAGATATGGTGACAATATATTTGTAGCCCAAGTATATGTCGATGACATTATTTGTGGCTCAAACAACAAGGGCTATTTAAACGAATTTATTGGACACATGGAGAGTGAATTTGAAATGAGTCTAGTGGGAGAGTTGACTTTCTTCCTTGGACCTGAAATCAAGCAAACTCGTGACGGAATCCATGTGCACCAATCAAAGTATACTCAAGAGATGCTCTGAAAATTTAACATGAGTGATTCAAAAGAGGTAACCACTCCCATGGCTACGAACACAAGATTAGACAATGATGAGAGTGGTAAACCTGTTGATTTAACCAAATACCAGAGCATGATAGGTAGTCTGCTATACCTCACAGCTAGTCGACTTGATATTCTTTTTGCTGTGGGTATGTGCGCTAGGTATCAAGTTTGTGTCAAGGAATCTCACTTAATTGCTGTTATGAGAATTTTGAGATATCTTAAGGGCACAATTGGAGTTGGTCTTTGGTACCCCCGTACCGAGTCTTTTGACCTAATTGGCTATACCGATTCCAACTATGCCGGATGCAAGTTGGATCGGAAAAGCACAAGTGGGGGTTGCCAATTCCCAGGATCATCTCTAGTTAGTTGGTCAAGTCGGAAGCAACATTGTGTTGCTCTCTCCACGACCGAGGCAGAATATATCGCCATGGGAGAGAGTGTATCACAACTGTTGTGGATGATTCATACATTAGAGGACTATGGATTAAGCTACAAAGGTGTGCAAGTGTTGTGTGACAACATTAGCACAATTAACCTAACAAAGAATCCGGTCCATCACTCTAGAACCAAACATATTGAAGTGCGTCACCACTTCATTAGGGATCATGTTGCTAGAGGAGATATTGTACTCTCATATGTAGAGTCCAAATCAAATCTAGCAGACATTTTCACTAAACCACTCCCCAAAAATGAGTTTAGTTTCTTAAGAAGGGAGTTGGGAATGTGTCGTGCTTCATGGACATCAAAAGGAATTCAAAACCCTTCATAATCAATTCTAATTGTTGGGATACGATTGGGTAACTTGGGGGCATCTCACATGAACTATAAGGTTCAACAAAACGTTTTTGTTTACTAGAAATGGGGTGAGATGTTAGGATCAACTTAATTTCTCAAAATGTCAATGCATCCCTTAAGAAGTTTGGTTAACGAGATAAAAATCACTACGGTGACCATGTATGGGGAAAACCAATGCATAACATATGTGTACTTGGCTCCGTGATCATACTTGGGCATTCCAATCAAGGAAACTTGATTGGAGACTTGAATTTGGTGCAAACTTGCTTGCAATTGCTTGAATGTTTGTGATTGAGTTTGACTCCACTTTGGGGGAGCAAAGTGAGTTGTCAAAACCATAAGGACCTTTGATCCTCCTTCAGGGATTAAGTTTAGACAAGGGATCACTTCCAAGATCGATAACTTTCATCAGATCTTATCAGAAATCGATTGGAAGTCTGAAACTGAAAATTTTAGGTCATATCAGGGAAATTCAGGGAGCCTGATCGGCCACCGGACTAATCAGGAGTATGTATGATCGGACCCCGGACCGATCTGGTTCCCCCTGTGGTGATCGATCCACAGACCGATCAGGGGGCTCACAGAATAATCTCCGAACCTACTGATGGCTTCCTGATCGATCAGCCGATCGATCAGGGGCTTTCCTGATCGGTCACCCCAACCGATCAGGACCAGGCTAGTCCGATCAGGCCAGAGCCTGATCGGTCTGGGCGCTATCAGATCGAACGGTGATGCGTTCGATCGCATTAAATTGTGGTTGATGGACCGATCCACCAACCGATTAACTTCATGTAAACCCTTTCTTCCCAAGCCCTAGCGTCGAACTCCTCTCTTGCACGTGCGATCTAGTTCCTGTGCGAGAGCTCTTCCTGCGTCCCCTCATTCTGTGTGAGTTCCTCAGAGTTCAGCGAGGAGATCTTGTTTCCCTGCAAGTGTGTGCGCAAGCTTCTTCACGTGAGCTCTTCTCCTTCCCGTGCGCGTGCGATCTTCTCTCTGTGCGCGATAGTTTTTCTTTCTGCACGAGAGCTCCTGTCAAGCTTCTACGTTTTTCCTCTCGTGATCAGGTTTTCCGAAGTCAATCAACTCGACATGGCACCTAAGTAAGCATTGTTGTTGGTTTTCTTACAAATCAATTCTAGATTATGTATTTGGGCTAACCATGTTCTTTCTTTTGGTGTTTTGCCTGTTATGTGGTGATCCTACTCATTGTCGTGACCTTGCCATGATTTTTCACCCCACTGATTAAACCTAATCATGTGCAATCTATATCATGATATGTTTCTTCCCGTGATCTAATCTTGGTTTTGTGATTAAACCTATGTTCATATGATCAATTCCATCTTGTGTTATATTTCATTCTTGTGTCATCGTTGAATGATCAACCTCTATTGATTATAACCTCATTTCATTTGATTTAATCTGCTGTGATGATCAATTCTTTAAATCCTTTAGAAAGTCATCTAAGGGCAAAGAATCCGTGGAGGGAAGCTCCAAGGGCAAAGACCCTTCTTCTTCCGCGCCCTCCTGAAGGCCTCAGCCTTCTTCAAGTTCTCGTTTCCCTAACACTGCCTGTGAGCAGGCCTTCCAATCTAGGACTTTCAAATTGCTTTCCTGCCGGTCCATTGATGGACCCTTCCTGGCTGAGCATTGTCCATCCATTGTGGAGATAATTACTTTCTATAATCTGGGTTTTCTTCTCTCCCTTGAGCGAACTATAAACTATGACCTTGTTTCCGAGTTCTACAATAACCTACAACAAGGTCCTCAAGGTGGCTTTGAGTTTACTACCCGTGTAGCCAAGAGGAACCTTGATTTTTCTTATGACATCCTGGCAGAGTATCTTGGCGCTCGTCGATCGCCAAACTTTTATTTTATCTACCCGGAGCTTCCTGACCCCTTGTTGCCTCCCTTTGCGGACGTTACCCCTAATAGCATTTACTAGCACTTCTTCGGACATCCTCGACCAGCTGGTCTTGATGAGTTAGGGCCCGACTTTTCAACTTTTGCGGCCCTCCGTCTTTCCCCTATTGATTACATTCTGTTCAAGATAATCACCAACTGTATTTTGTCGATTACCTCAAAACCCTTAAGTGAGATCCGACCCTACCACTGCTTGATGCTCTATGGCATGCATTGTCGTCTTGACTTTGACATTATTGAGAGCATCTTTCAGTCCATCATTTCCTATCATGAGCCCAGTCGTTGCACTGTTTATATGCCATTCGGTCATGTCATCACTGACTGGCTTATGTTAGTAGGTGTTGATGTGACTAAGGGCAGGACAGTGCCCATGGTTAGACAGGATTGCCAATTGGGCAAACGCGCGTTTGCCAAATCTGGTATTGTTGTTGGGCCTGACGATCAGACTCTTGTATGGAAGGACGGGCGGGGTTTAGGCGAGCTTCCTAGGGGTGCGCATATTCAGATACCAGCACCCCCAGCTGCTCATCAGGAGGCTCCCACTGCCGCTGCCACTGCTGACTATGATTATGAGTCAGATCCAAACATCCGCTGGCAGGTGTCCGAGCTGGAGCTCGCTATGCAGCACGACTTCCATGTCTCAAAGCTCTGGCGCGAGGAGGTCCGCTTGGAGTTTCGCTCCTTCGATCGCAGACTGACCGCGGTGGAGTCCGATGTCTCGGGGGTCCGTTCTCTATAGCAGACACACCTTTCCTGGAGATGCGCCCTCTGGCAGTGCTGCACCAGGGTCTTTTGTTCCTGATGATGCCACGATGGATGACCCTATGCATGATGACCCCCCCCCCCGGCCGCCGATGGTTGATGTATTCTGCTTTTGTCGTTGACCTGACTATTTGACTATTTGGATTGTATGACTCTATGGCTAGATGCCTATGACTTGACTTGACTTTGCTAGCTTTCTGTTGTATTTGACTTGACTTTGAAGCTTGATGATGCATCTGACACTATGCATGCTTTTCATATTTGACTTACTATTTTCTGCTTATTATTGGCTTATATGATTGTTCATAAAATTACTATCGTTATGTATGCCTCATTATGCGTTGCTATGGTTATGCTTATGATGCCATGTTCATATGATACATATGAGTGTTTTGCCATGCTTTATATTTATCATATGTGTTTCATATGTTTTTCAAAATCAAACAAATCTTATGTTATTTTGGGATACCCCTAGGGTTGAGAGGGAGTATGGTTAAACTTAACAACCCGTCTGCACCCTTTTCAGTGTTTGACAAAGGGGGAGAGAGAGGTTGGTTAAGTTTAGGATGACTATGAGTTTAAATGTTATAGGGGGAGAATCCTGATTCTCCTACAATTCTGAGATTTGAGATTATTGGATTCAAATCCCTAAACTTAAAATCGAGTTGTCAAACAATAAAAAGGGGGAGATTGTTGATGCAGTCTGGCCCTGATTGTTATTTTGGTGTTGACATCGATTTTAGTTTAGGTTGATTAGATGATTATAATTAAGTCCTGGTCGTGGATTAGGCATACCTAGTGGGACTAGGTTGGAAAATCCTAACCTGGAGGGTTAGGTGTGAGAAATCCTAGCTTGGAGGGCTAGGTGTTGGAAAATCCTAACCTGGAGAGTTAGGTGTGGAGAAATCCTAGCTTGGAGGGCTAGGTGATGGAAAATCCTAACCTAGAGGGTTAGGTGTGGAGAAATCCTAGCTTGGAGGGCTAGGTGTTGGAAAATCCTAACCTGGAGGGTTAGGTGTGGAAAAATCCTAGCTTGGAGGGGTAGGTGTTGGAAAATCCTAACCTGGAGAGTTAGGTGTAGAAAAATCCTAGCTTGGAAGGCTGGGTGTGGAAAAGTCCTAACCTGGAGGGTTAGGTGTGAAAAATCCTAGCTTGGAAGGCTAGGTGTGGAAAAATTCTAACCTGGAGGGTTAGGTGTTTGGAAATCCCGGTGAGTGAAGCCGGGTCCTGGTGAGTGAAGCTTGGTTGACTAAAGTCCCGGTGAGTGAAGCTGGCCATGGAGTCTTGGTCCGAGGGGTCAAGCACGAGTCAGAGATGGGTCGGAGGCTGGTTCTCTTGACTTAGAGTGGGTTTGGCCTTGCCCGGATCGGTCTGGTGACCGATCAGGGAAGTTGGCACGGAGTTCCCTCTTGGATCGGTCTGGTGACCGATCCAGCAATGTCTGATCCGTCTGGTGACCGATCAGGGAGCTTCCAGTAACCTTGGCAAACCTACTGATCGGCTCCTGATCGGTCTGGTGACAGATCAGGGAGAAACCTTGATCGATCAATCTGAACGATCAACTGTCGCAAGGTTTCTCACCCTGACTGATCAGGCTGGAGCCTAATCGATCTGGGATTAGCCTGATCTGTCTGGTGACCGATCCACCAGTGTATTTTAGGCGGGATTGTGGCAAGCTGATTTTTGGATCGGTTTGGTGACCGATCTGGTGACCGGTGAGGGTGATCGATCATATAAGCTTGTGATCCCAGGTTTCTCACTGGGGACAGATCAAGCTGGAGCCTGATCGGTCTGGGATCATCCTAATCGGTCCGGTGACCGATCACTTTAATTCAAGCGCGCTGTCAGACGCTCTGATCGCGTCTGATCACGCATGCTTTCACTGATACGCTACTGATGTCACTTTGATCTTCTCTGCTATTACTAATATAAATTTGATTTCATTTGCTAAACCTCTGATTGAGTGTGCAGGTGACAGGGATGACTTCAAACATTGAAGGATGGTCAACTGAGTTCTTTCCATGTATCAGTTTTGGCGGTTTCTACGTCTCAGGTTGCAACGGCTGCTAGAGCTGCTGACTAGGGCTCGGCTGAGGGAAGCTCAGTGGTCCAGGAGAGCCCAGAGTAGCTGGGCAGTGGCAGTGAAGAAGCTGGTAAGCTGCAGTGGAGCGTCTGGTGGCTGGCGATGTGAGCTACAGAGGCCAAATGCTTAAATGACCTGAGAAGTGGAGAAGTGGGTAGAGTTGTTGTTGTTGGTTGTTAGAACTTACGAAATCACTTACTGCTACGACAACTCTTGTGCTCTTGCGACATCGTCGATTCATCTCTGAAGCAACCTCTGATACTTGAGCATTTTGGAAGAAGAACCAGGAAGCTTGACGAGTCCATCAGCGAGAAGACACGAAGAAGGGAGTTCTTGCGTGAGATCTGCGCTGGGTGGAGCTCGGTGAGGAGTTTGCTTGGGTTCTTGCTGTCCTGAGTGCTAAGTATGATCCTTCTTGTGTTTCATTGTGCTTAAACCTTTATCTCTGTTGAAACGCTGTGGAGAGGTTACTCCACCGAGAAGGAGGTTGCATTTTATCCGGTGTTCACCGGGGCTTGATCTGCCGACGATCAAGGGATCACCCACCTTAAGGGCGCGCCAAGGAGTAGGGGCAAGTTATCCCCGAACCTTGTATATCCTCTTGTTAGCGTTCTTGTGTTTGCTCTTAGCTTAGGTTTAAATTCTGTACACTATGTTTTTGTTTGCTTCCGCTGTGCTACTAAACGTTTAAGTGCAGAAAACTTGAAAAGTGCTAAGTTTTGGTGTCTGGCTACATTCACCCCCCCCCCTCTCTAGCCATCCAAGGTCCAACAGATAGTTCGCTAATTAATCCCTAAACCAGACTAGGGTTAACCCAAACATTTTCCTTTCCATTTTATTTCCTCTTGCTAAATGGAAGACTCTTAGTTACCCCGCGGGATTAAGACTGGGTTAAAGCCTAGGTCTATTCACCATATCAGAATCATTTAATTAACCACGCAATTAAATGATTCGTTGTGTATCATTTCCTCGTTTCTAGACTAGCTCAGTTTCCAACGAAATCTAAACCATTTCCAATTTGTCCAAATTAGACTACACAACATAATAGAACCTAGAATAAACAAACAATGCTCATAGTCAGGATAACAAAGAGAACAAGATTAGATCATACTAAGCAAAGCCATAATCAAAACAATCGGTCCAACTTCAAATTCTTAGATCTATAAATCTAGGTGTGGTTATACTCTAGAGCTGTGACAATTCATGATCCAAGACCAAATTCTAAATTCGCAGCTCGCATATAGGATTGCGTAGCTACTCGACATAATTGTTTTTTAACCAGAATTCAATCCCACTACGGACACCAATCTGTGAAACAACACCATAGGCACAATTAGCATAGCATTTACTTGAGTATGCGCCGACAAGCTCAACCCAGATCAACTCCGATGATCACGGTCATAGGGGAACTTATCTATCGACCGATCTTGGATGTAGTCCCACCATAGGAGTGCAATCTGCCTGCAACCCACCATGAATCCATTGAAGAAGCTATGAGTAGGACTTGGTTAGGGCTCGACAGACTTCCAGACCTGATGGCCATAAGCAATAGGGGAACACAATGAATCAGAGTCCAACCATGTACTCACCCGGAACTTGGAGATGGCCCTGAAGATGTCGACTCCGACGATGCTACCGGACACCAAAGGACTTTCCTGCCCTTCCCCAATCTGAGATCCAACCGGCACATTCTAGAGAAGAAGAGAAAGGAGGAATCGGATAAGGGTCGATGGCGATGATCACAAAGCTGCGTCGACCGAGCACACTGATTTGAAGCCGATCTCTGGTGGAGGGAGAGAGAGGTGGCTTCGGAGGTGAAGGAGGGGGAAAGCCGGCATCGGTCAGATGCTGCGAAGGAAAGGGATGTGGTCGGGATATTATGGGAGGTGATTTTTGCACTTAAGCCCAAAAATTTGGTCCTATTGCATGACTTCCCCTCGGTTTTAATTTTCAAACCCATTGACCCCCTTCTAATTATTTGTTTTAATACAATTTAGTCCCTAAATTATGTTCAAGGGCACGGAAACCCTGGAACCTTCCCGGTAACCCTCCGAAAATTTTTTCCGGGACCTAGTCAAAGATGTCGGATTTAACAAAAATATATCTTAAGGATTTGATTTCCATAAATCAAAATCCCTAATTAGATTAGGAAATAATTTTCAAATCTAATACCTATCTTTTAAAGCCTAATTCAAATCATGAATAAATTACTTAATTAAATTAGGAACTAATTCCAAATTTAATTAATTAGGAAATAATTTTATAATTGAAAATTTTCTTAATTAAAATTTCTTTAATAATTTAAAAAACTTCCAAAATTGGAATCTCTTAACAAAATTAGGAAATTATCCAAAACATGGAATTCCTTGACAAATTTAGAAAAATTTTCAAAATTATAATTTTCTTATAATTTAAAAAAAATCCAAATTTGAAAAAAAAATCCTAACAAATTAGGAATCTTTCCAAAATTGAATTTTTTAAAAAATAGGAAAATATTTCTAAAAAAATTAAGAGTCTATGACTCGTAAAACTATTTTATGATCATGTCGAAGCATGATCAGACTCTGATACCCCTGTTGGGGAGTCTGATGTAGTACTTGCTAAAATATATTTCGTTAACATGCATAGTAGAAGATATGATCACACGCATCACACGTATATAAGGATATACTCATGTAGACATAATCATAAAATTAAATTTTCCTAAAATAACTTATATTTTATATAAACTTGATGAATGATGTGGAGAGGAAAGGACATCAACCAAATGACACTATTGAGACCCGTCTCTATCCGTATCCATGCTGAGTCTTTGTCGAGACAGTTTCACAAAGCCCAAGTCTTTCATCTCTGATCGATACTAACCAAGAATGGAGACAAAGCGATGACAAAGCGAACCGAGAGAACTCCCACTCGTCTTGGTGTTTGGCAGCTCGAAGCAACCCGACAACACCATGGGAGATCCAACGCCCCTTGTAGCTGTCAGTGGCAGCCTTTACCCCAGCGGATGGTTATCAATCATACACATAAAGAATGTGCACCCAAATAGTAAAACATTATTTATCCAATAAATAATACATATCATAAGATGATTACCTTAGAATATCTCATAAATATAATATAAATCTGAATCTAGCCCAAGGTCAAATAATCTTCAAAACAAAATTAACTTTAATCAAGTAAAATTGATAAACATCTCATAAAACTTATAGAACTAACTTGGCTGATAATCTAGAATAAGTGAGGTGTTAAGTTAAAATCAACTTAACAAAAAAATCTCATACATCACTCAAGAATAAAACATATAGAAGTCAAACACTATTTCATAAAGGATCATGTAACTAAGGGAGAAATTGTAAGTACCTCGGGTTAGTCTTGATATGATCAACTAAGTCAAGTTAGGTCATAGTTAGTTTAATGTCTTATGTTTAAATGTACAAGAGCTTATGAGTACAAGAAGTTGAGTGAAAGATGCAGCGCATAGACGGATGGCACAGGGAAGGGAGTCGATGGGCTCGATGCATCCAAGGGATGACAAGGCTACGGAAGAGTACACTGATGGATGAGAAGGGCATGCGCGATGTCCGAGGGATGAGCAGCAGAGGAGGAAGCCCGTTTGAGGAGAAGGCCAGAGTTGGGTTCGGGTGAGCTTGACTTTGGACGACCGAAAATCACCCAAACGATCTAAAGATAAAGTCCACATCAAAAGTTGATTTTGAAGCGGCGAGCCCAAGGTGCAAGGGCGCCCTACTTCTGACGGAAGGTGCCCTAAATGCAAAAGGCGTGAAGGCGCCCTGGATCAACTGAGGCACCTCTAACGAGTCAAAGATGATTGTTGATTTAGTCATTCGAGTGGATAAAACCTTATCCACTTGAAGGCGCACTGGATCACAAAGAAGGTGCTCTAAATGTCATTCATTGGTTATAAATATCCTTCTAGAGCAAGCACTTAAGTACAACAATTGTAATTCATTTTATTACTCTTTCTCTGAGCTTTTCAAAGTTTGTAAGATGCTTCTCCGCCTACACCAAAGGAGAATTCTAGTAGAGCTTTTTCAATGCCTTAGATTAGCAATCTCTTTGGTTACAACCAAGTAAATAGTAACCTATTCTTTTTTTGTTTATGTTATTGATTTATTAGTTGCTTAACTAATTTGTATCTTTTCTAAGAATTTGAAAAAGATCTAGTTTTTATTTGCAGGGCTATTCACCTCCCCCCCCCACCCCCCTCTCTAACCGACTTATGTAGGACCTACAAGTGATATCAGAGCCCAACTGCTTCAGGAAGACTAATAGCAACCTAAAGCAAGAAAACGATGGCCAGACCACGTATCTATCCACCAAAATTTAAGGGAGAATCGCAATGCAAAAATGTTGGATGGAGGTGTTCTTGAAAATTGACTTTGAATTATTTCTAATTATAAAAAATGGTTTTGTTGCACCTAAAAACAACAACGGAGAATATAAGGATGAACATCTCTGGATGAAGAAGCAAACTAACTTCGTGGCCAACAAAAAAGTAGAATTTCATCTGCTAACTGTACTACCACAGTAAAAAGTCAACCAAGTCAACTTCTACGAGTCAGAAAAAGAGCTATGAGAGAGGTTTATGGAATTGCATGAAGGGACCTCAAAAGCAAAGCTAGCTCATCAGGATTTACTCCAAAGTCAGCTAACGAATCTCCGAATAGAAGAAGGAGAAATGGTGACTCAACTACATGCTAAGATCAAGGGGCTGATCATTAGACTCACAAATCTCAGAGAAAATGTAACAAATCGAGATTCGTTAAGGTATGCCTTGAACGCATTTCCGAGAACTCTAGAGTGGACATCGTTGTCGACTTCTACTATATTTTCAAGGACCTTGAGGTAAGTACTTTAGAAACTTTATTTTTGACTTTCAAACTTCACAAGTCTCAATGTGTAGGGAAAAAAAACTAAGAAAGGCAATATTGCCCTAAACACGAGGAAGGTCGAACTAGAAGTGGAGTCTTCAACCGATAAAGAAGAAACAACCTATATGATAAGAACGATAAATAAGATTTTTAAATCTAATAAATATAATAAAAAGCAAGGCAAGAAATATTCACTGGGAAGATGGAAAGTTTGCTACTACAATTGTGCTGAAGGATATGTTAAAGACAACTGTCCAAAATTAAAGAATAAAGGGTTAAACAAGTCCAAGCAAAAGATCTTGAAGACAACATCGAACGAAACACCATCATCAGAGTCCACGATTAAGGTGTACACTAGATTTGTACTAATGGCATGTCACCAAGAATCGAACTACGAAACAACCTCTGAGATGTGCATCGATGAATGGGAAGATACTTTAGAAGGAAGCAGTGATGAAGGAGGAGAATCCAATTTCGAATATGAAAAAATGGTAAGTGAGGTATGCAAACTTCCTCAAGATAAGCTTCATTCAGATATAAAATCTATGCTTAGTTCATTATGCAAATTAAGATTTAAATATGTAAAATTAAAAAAAGATTTATCCACTGCATGCCTTTTAAAATTATATGTCAAACTGAAGCATGAAAATGATAATATGAAAGAACAAATAGAATTGTTAAAAACTCATGCATGCTCAAATGTTTATACTGAAAAAAATGTAAAATATAATAAAAAGCTTAATTGGTATTCGAGAAATCATAGGGGTCAAATTGTAAAATTGCTCAAAAATTATGTTCCACCCAAATTTTTAATTAATCCAATAGGTAGAGATCTATATTGGATCCTTAAAACTATTTTAAATTGTTAATTTTTTTTGCATGGTCAGTAATTGAATAAATTACTTTAGAAATTCTTGAGTAATGAAAAATTCATTCAACAATTTATTTATGGCTTTGAATTTTGTCTGTGATAGACACATTTCATATCCATCGATAAAAATTTTTTGTAATATTTTCAAAATGCTTTATGAATTTCATATCAAAAATTGAATTTTTAATTTAAAAAATGATTCAAAAATTATTTGAAAATCATATTTTTTCAGAAATTAGATGTTGTATTTTTAATGATGAGAGAAATTATTAGAATTTTTAAGTCAAAATCTAATTTTAAAAATGATTTTTCAAAAATTCTCAATTCTGTGATAAAAATTATTTATCTTAAACTTACAAAATTTATTTTGATATGAAAAGTTTTTCATAATCAGATTAATAATTTTTACACATGGATAAAAAGTTTCTGAATTTTTTGACTGAAAATTAATTTTCTCTGATTTTTTTTCAAAAACATATTTTAAATATTTAAAAAAAATCTGAGATAATTTTTGTAACTTAAATTTTTTTGGCGAATGTTCATTGAATGACACATATTGAGAAAGATCAGGAATTATTTTTGGTGCAGCAAACTATTTTTGATAATTTACTTTCGAAATTAACTATTTTTTAAGCATAATTATTTATCTGAGAAGAAAATTATTTTTTTACTCAAAAGATACTTCTTAGTCTTTTTTCCCTTAGAAATGTTTTCAAATATGTTTTCTAAAAATTTGCTATATTTTAAAACCCCACTTTTTCATGTGATCAAAGGAGGAGAAGAGTTTTGAGGGTTAAGTTAAAGGGGTGATTTATTTGTACTTAACTGTAATATTTGTTGTACCAAACTGCATAATTTGATTTATTATTTTGCATAAACAATGTCATTTTATGTTTTAGTTTATCCTAACTTAACTCGAGTTGATGCATAATTAATTCTTAATACTCAAAATCTTAATTATCTCTTAACAACTCAAATCTCAATTAATAATCAAATCTTTTAATTCTTAAACTTAAAATCTTAATTAATAATCAAAACTTTTAATTCTTAAACTTAAAATCTTAATTAATAATCAAATCTTTTAATCCTTAAAATATTTAAAGCTAACTGAATAAATCTTAATTAATTATTAATTCAACTTCAATAACAAACTCAATCCTTAATTCAAAATTTAAAATTTAATATTTATACAAAATCCACGAACTAAAACCTTCAAATAATAATAAATAATAAATATGTCAACTAAAATTTTTGAAACTAAGTAAAATTCTATCCAACTGAAATATTCAAATAATAATAAATATGTCAAAATAGGTTGATATATTCGCAGGTTCACTATCAAATTGAGAATTTAGCACTTTATTAGAAATCTAATTAAAATGATTTGACTTGATTGATACATGCATAACTGTCATACTCATGCATCTGTTTATTTTCTTTATATATATATGATGGGGTTGGATAGTCCGTGCCGGACACGGGGGATGAAAAAGCCAGGGGCATGACATGACCTCCCCTCTCGGGCCCTGGGGCCCCCTTTCGGGGGCACGCTCGGGAAGGTCAGTCCGAGGATCCCTCTCGGGAGCACCCCGGGAGGTTGGGCCCCGAGAGTACTTCGGGAGATATTGCACCCAAAGATCCCCGAGCTCACCTCGGGAGGTGGAGTTTTCACAATAACCGACCTCGGGTACCGACCCCCCCCCTCTCAGTGCAGACAATCATCCCCGCTAGAAAAGTCCACGCAACCCCCAAATGTCTCAACGAGAGAAAGAGTGATAACGGCGTAGACTGTTTCAAAGGATATCCCTTCACCACCGAAAGCAGGGGGCATGGCTTAAATATCGGAGACGTGGCACCGATAAAGGGGACACGTCTAGTCTGTCAACACCAGTATAAAAGGGAATCCAACCCCTCTGGTAAAGGGGTTACGCTCTCTCATTCTACATACTATTTTTCTTTCTCACTACTACTACTCTTCGAACGATTTACTAACTTGAGCGTCGGAGTGAACTCCACCGGACCCCTGCCGGTGTCTCCCCTAACGCTTGTGTTAATTTTGCAGGACCCCAAGTTCTGATCCAGGCGTAGCAGCTTCCACGCGGGCAGAACCTCTGTGACTGGCCATCGTCGACGACTCCTTCCGGAACAAATTTGGTGTCGTCTGTGGGAAACTAGCAAAGCACCTGAAGGAGCACCGATGGCAGGATCGGAGGGACAACCCCTTACCCTCATGCAAGAGGAATTTGTCCGTCTGGTGAGTAACGCCATCAAGGAAGCTCTGAAGCAGCACCAAATCGAATAGGCTGCCCACAACTAATGGGTCCGGCGAGGGAGGAGATCCCCAGAGTCTCCGCCTCGCATTCCCGAAGATCCGTCACCCCGGTGGGGCGACAGGACGGAGCAGCCCAGGGCCCTCAGAGAGAATCCCCGGAAGATATGGAGAAGGTCCACTCGGTGGCCTCGAGCGCTCAAAGGAACGAAGAGGAACTGGGGAAGAGGGATGGGCCCAAGACCTCCCACAAGGCTCCCTCTACCCCTTTTTCGTCCGAGATTGTAGAGGACCCCATGCCAAAGCAGTTCCGCGGGCCCGGGATCCCTGAGTATGACGGGAAGACGTATCTAGAGGATCACGTTTGTAAATTTGAGAAGGCGGCACTCCTGCACCAGTATACTGACGGCATGAAGTGTCGGGTGTTCCTGAACACTTTATCCGGGGTAGCTCAGCGGTGGTTCCAGAGGCTGCCACAAGGTTCCATCAACTCCTTCACGGAGTTCAAGACAGCCTTCCTCCACCATTTCACGAACAGCCGTCGATACCAAAAGACGACACTTAACCTGTTTGCTCACAAGCAGAAGCCTAAGGAACCGCTCAAGGAGTACATCCAGAGGTTCAACCGGGTGGCGCAGGACGTGCCTAGCGCGACGTCAGAGATACTCATCAGTTCCTGCACCCAAGGGCTCTCTGAAGGGGACTTCTTATGGTCCTTGGTAAGGAAACCTCCCGCCAGCTTTGATGATTTGCTGGGACGCTCCGTCAAGCATATCAATGTAGAAGAGGTACAGTACGCTCGGCTCAAGGATCCAGTCGGAGCCCCTCCTCCGACGGCCCCCCGATCAGACAGAAGGGAGCCTCCGGCTCCGGTGCAGGGAAAAGACCTTCCGCCCGGGAGGGACCAGTGGACTGGTAGGCGTCGGCTGGTGGAGACGGTGGACACCAAGCAGCCGAAGTCATTGTCGAAGTACTGCAATTATCATGGCAGCTTGACTCATTCCACGGAGGAGTGTCACGCCTTGAAGAAGAAGTTCAGTGAGGAGACAGGCATCAAACCTCGAAGAAAATGGAACAAGTCGGGGTGTCATCGAAGGTCGCCTAAGCGAAGTTGTTCCCCTCGGCGACGGCCGACCGGGGAAAATAAAGGACGGCCTCGGTCCCGATCAAGATCGAGAGGTAGGAGTCGAGGCCCCGCACCCCGAAGATCCCTCTCTTTAGAAAGGGATCCCCAAAAAGACAAATCCCCTGTGTGTGGTCCTCCTTCGGGCCATGTAGGGTTCATCTCCGGAGGACCTACCGGGGGGACTCTAACCGGGCCCGAAAGTCGTACACCCGGCGGTTGGAAAACTACTCCATCGGGACAAGCCGAAGCCAGGTGTCGGGCCCTACAATCTCGTTTGGGCCATCCGACCTCGAAGAAGTGGAAGCTCCCCATGAGGACGCCATAGTGATCGTGGCCCGCATTGCCAATTATGAGGTGAAGCGAATCTTCATAGACACAGGGAGTTCCGTGAATATTTTGTACAAGGCAGCTTGGGAACAAATGCAGATAGACGAGGATGAACTGCTCTCGGTCTCGACCCCACTGTTCAGCTTCACGTGGTATTGAGTACAGCCGCTAGGCCAAATTACCTTGTCACTCTCGTTGGACAACGACAGGCTCGAGAGAACTCGGAGGACTCCTTTCTTAATCATGGGCGCGCCCTCCTCCTACAATGTCATCCTGGGCCGCCTAGCACTCAGTATTTTCCAAGCTATAGTTTCTATTTAGCACCAGAAGATTAAGTTCCCGGTGGGCGACCGAGTAGTGGAAGTTCGAGGAGACCAGCTGGTGTCCCGATTGTGTTACAGTGGAGAGGTCAGAACAGAGTCTCGGAAGAACCTGAAGGGCCAAGAGGACTAGCTGTAGAGGAAGGGTAGAAATGTAGGAGGTCCCGGTCTAGCTGAGATCTCGGACCCTACTGGCCTTGGTAAGATTTGCAATTTGCTTAGAACATCTGTCTGTGTCTCTCTGTGTTCTTGCAGAAAAATCAAATAATAAAATGGGATGCTTCTTTCAAAATGACAAATGTGCTACTAAGGAATTCAAAAACCCTAATGCCCCGCGGTGCAGCCTATGCCCGGGGTACTTAGGCTTGGTTTGGGACATACATGCCCGACCAAGTAACCAAAACCCTAATGCCCCACGGTGTAGCCTATGCCCGGGGTACTTAGGCTTGGTCTGGGACATATGCGCCCAACCAAGTATCCAAAACCCTAATACCCTGTGGTACAGCTGATGATGCCCACAATCAGTGTCACAATGAGCCTCAAATTTGAATTTATAAATTGAAAACCCTTAGCTCACAAAACTATGTGTAGTATAGGGGCCTCAAGTCGTATTTTTCCAAAGACTAGCTAAGAATGCTTAATTCAAGCCTGAATTCAGCATTTTCTGTTTTGGGTTTTCAAGTGAATTGGGTATTTTTGTGAATATGAATGAAATTACAGCGGAATAGAATAAACTTAGTTGATTCAGAAACTAATTCGAAATTGCAGAAGCTACACTTATCCCTATTTGGAAACTAAGCAATTCAATTCGAAACTATTAGAATGAAATTCAAAAACTAATATCAAAGGTAGGAAATCATAAGATCTATAGCTAAACTGCAGAAATGTGAAAACTAGAACAAAGCATACTTAAGAAACGTGTCTGTGATGTAAATTGATTCAAACTAAGACAACTAAGGAAATAAGTGTTTAGAACCAAATTTTTCAGAAGTTTAACACCAGATTAGTCCCTTGCCAAGATCTCCTTCTTGCCGTCACACAAGAGCCAAGCTAGAAACTCTCTAGCTCGAAATCAGCAAGAACAGACTCCCTTGATTAGTTTGCACTTGGCTTGGTGCGTATTGATCTTCCTGATCGGTCAAGCCGACCGATCAGGGCTCCTTCTGATCAGATTGGAGACTGATCAGCAGTGTTCGTGTCCGATCAAGGAGACCGATCACATATCTGAAATCTTCCACGATCTCTTCTTTCTTGATTAGCTGGATGGCGATTTGGTTCAGGAACCCTCGAAAACCTCCGAAGAACCCCTCCGAATGCCTTCACAGCTTCGGTCGACGAAGACAACGATCAAAAAGAAATCGATCCGTAAAATATAGCTCCTCGGCAAAACCCTCACCTGAGCTTTCCAGAGACAAATTTGGTTAGCAAACTTAATAAGAGGTCTACCTCGATGATTCGAAATCTTGAAATGAAACTTGATCCGATGTTGGCCGCGTGGAATCGGAGAAGAAAACTGAGAAAACGCTTGAATAGAGAAGAACACATGACCCCTGAGTTGGATGAGGAATTCCTGATTTAACTCATTCCAATTAAAAATGAACGACTGTGATCATCCTCGCTTAATCCAACGGTCAGATCATCTCGGATTGAAACCAAACTTTCCAGATCTCCATCAATGGTCAGGATCTTCTTCTCCTTAGCTTGGATCGATCAGATCTGCAACGGATGGCTCAGATTGCCCTTCCTTTTGAATGGACAGCTTAGACTCCTCTCGAGCTTGATCCAACGGCTAGATGACTTCTGATTTGGACCAAAACTTTAGATCTTGATCTATAGTCTTGATCTAATCTACCTTGAGCTCGGATTGATCAGAAGATGAAGGATGGCTCAAATCTCCCCATGTCTTGATTGGACGACCCACATTTCTTCAATGCTTGATCATCTTGATTAAGGCCAAGTCTGAACTCAAATTCGATCCAATCTGATCTAGGTCCGTGATCATGCGAAGCCTACAAAATTATATTCAAATTTTGATGTCAAAATATCTCAAATATAAAAAGATTTGCATCCAAAGCTAAAATAGAAATAACTCATGGAACCTAGTGTAAATGAAAAATTAAGTATATAAAAAGGGATCAAAACATGGATTTGAGAGCCTAAATTGATTATCAAGATGGTAATTATCAACTCCCCCACACTTGCTCTTGGGCGTCTCGCAAAACCAACTAGTGAACTAATGATGTACCCCCCCTAGATTATTCTCAATCATAGTTAGAAGCAATTGAAGGGAATTACCTAGGGTTGTCAAATCTCAAAAATCTAAACCCAATGGACTAGAGTCTTGTCCTTAGTCAACAATAAAGTATATTTCATCCTTCATGACTAATTGAGATGAATTAAACAAAAATCCTCTCAAGGAAATTTTTGGTGGCTCTCTTCCTAAGTTCTAAATTTTGATGAAAATGGAGCTCACTCAAACACATCATGTTTCTTGCACTACCATAAGCTTGCTTATGCTCTACTCTCCACCATCATTCTTGAGTTGAATTCACACCTAAAAAGGCTCATTTGAACAAGTTAAGGAAATATAGAATGATAAGAATGAAAAAGAAATGTAGTAGATGAAAAATTAAAGAAGGTGGAAGACTTGGATACTAAGAATGTCACTAGATGAACTTTGCCTCTCTCTTTATGTATTATCCTACATAAATCAGAACTTTAAGTTGGCATAGTTACTCCGCTACCTCTCCTTGATTCAAAGATAACGTTTTCAATAGAGTACCATCTAATAGAGTCAAATTCTCTTTGAACGTATTTGCTGTTTAAAATTCCAAACTAAAACAGAAACAATTTCAGAATTCTGCTCAAGGGTCTACTGTTTTGTGCCAACCTTAACTCTAATGGCTGCTTCCATTTTTTTTCTCACTGCCCATTCCCCAAATCCTCAGCAGTGGCTAGCTAAGCTTCCTCATTTTCAGTAATTTGTAGCAGCTCAGATTCTGCTCCAACTCATGTTCAGCAGCTTCACAACTCATGTTCAACAGCTTCCCCAAATCCTTACAGATTTTTAAAGCTGTAGACAGAACTATCAGCTTCCAAAATCCCCAAGTAGCTTAAAATTTTCAGAGACTTGCACATTAAAACTTGAAACTACCATTAAATGTTCCAAACATTTTCAATAGTTTTTCATTAGCTTGCAAAAAAAAAACAATTCTCAACACTTCAGAAATGTTCAGTCTTTTCAGTAACTTGCAGTTTAAACTTCAATCCCTTTATTTTTTCTCAGCTGCTGTTACACTTCAAAAACCTTCCAACTCCTCAATTTTTGACACACTAAATTTAGACTTGATACTTCCTTGTTTTTCTCTTCTGTACTTAGTCCATGAAACCACTCAATAGCAATGACAAATAGCCAAACATTTCCAGCTTCTTTTAATCTATTTGCAACTGCCGAAAACTTTTCATCTTGACAACAAGTGAAGTTTTTAATTGTAATTGAAGATTCAAATGAAATTTTGGCTCGATATGTAGCAGCTTCTTCACTTAAGTAGCCCGAATTTATTCCTTTCCTTGACATTAGCTGCATAGCAGTATTTAACTGCCATATTTTCCCTAATATCTATTTCAAATTCTGCTCAGTTTCAAATTCTGCTTCTTGTTTCTTCTTCCTGATCGGTCAAGCAGACCAATCAGGACTCCTTCTGATCGGGTTGGAGACCGATCAGGAGTCTTCTGATCGGTCATGGTGACCGATCAAACTTCTTCTGATCCATCAGGCACTTCCTTGATCGATCCGAATACCTGAAAAAACTACAGCCATTCTCTTCCAAAAGAATTTTTTTATGACTTTTTTTTCTCTTTTTTTTTCATTCTTACCAGTAAGGTGTGTAGCCAACGTTCACACACAGACTGCCACTTATAATTTAGCAATTCAACGTTCATACACAGCTTCTTCTGATCGGGATTGTCTCTTCTTTTTTTCTCTTTTTTTTCTTCTTTTCCTCTCTTTTTTTTCTCTCTTCAGCTGCTGTTACAGCAACCTACTCTAACTGATTTCCTTTTCAGCTTCTCAGTCCTTTTCTTCAGTTATTCTGTAGCCAACGAATCCCACTTCATTTCAGCACCTTGTTCACATTTGACTCTACACTTTTGATCTTGAGAACTTCTAATGGATGGATTGCTTCACTTAGAAACTTACTGACCAGAAACTTGTATCCATACTTGGCACATAGACTTAAGCAGTTATTCTGAATTTAGCAGTATCTCTGAAATGATTGAATTCAAGCTGTGGGTGACCAGAAATTTCAATCGACATTGGCATCTAAAAACAAGCTTCAATATGCATCATTTCTTAACAAAACACTTCAAAACACTTGCCACCTCCCCCACACTTAGTTTTTTGACCGTCTCGGGCAAAGTAACATCAAGAAACAATCAAAGTACCCAAGTCCATGAAAAATATGGTTATAAACAGAAAAATAGGGAAAAGAAAAATAGAATATAGAATGGATCAACAAGGAATATTGCAAAAATAATATGGAAAAGGAAACAAGGTGATTCACCTCTATAAATGTGGTTCAATCATAGAAATATAGTTTTGAAAGAACCTAAGCAAGTTCTAGAGTACAATCACATGTGTGTATCTCAAAAAATAAAGCCAAATCCTCACTAGGTAAAAAGAATTCATCTCAAGTCATCAATCTAGAGTCCATTACTAAGTAGTAACTCAAGTATCCAAGAATTTTCATCCATGGGCTCAAATCCTAAGTTTTAACAACCAAATTTAATTCACTTTCAAAGGATTCTAAAATGACATAAAGAAAATCTAGAAGGATATATTTATTCCAAATCATGCATGAAACAAGATGTCAAAAAGGATATAATGGTATCTACAATGAATCTTTATTCATTCTACACTACCTAAGCATTTATTAACAAAAACTCACTGTAAAAGAGAAATTTTACTGCTAGAAAATATAAAAATGGTATATGCAATGAAATAAGAGTGTAAGAAGGATCAAACTCCCCTTTAAGTTGGGTAGATAGCATCTTTAATATCCAATCCGTCCACATCTAACTCCATCACTTCTTCAAAATATTTCTTTAGCCGGTGGCTATTAACTTTCCATATAAGATCATTAGCTTCATCCTTAATCTCAATAACACCATAGGGAAAAACATTAGTAACTAGAAATGGACCTTCCCATCTAGACCTCAACTTACCTTTAATTAATTTGAGCCTTGATTTGTATAAAAGAACTTTGTCACCAATTTGAAACTCCTTCTTCACTATATGCTTATCATGAAAATTCTTATTCTCTTTGTAAATCCTTGAGTTTTCATATGCTTCCAATCTTATCTCCTCAAGTTCTTGAAGTTGTAGCTTCCTTTCTTCTCCTACTTTATTGGCATCAAAATTGTAAGCCTTCACCGCCCAATAAGCTCTATGCTCTATTTCCACGGGTAAGTGACAAGCTTTCCCATAAACAAGCCGGTAGGGAGACATTCCAATGGGTGTCTTATATGCCGTCTGATAAGCCCACAATGCATCATCAAGTCTTTTGCTCCAATCTTTTCTACTAGGCCCCACGGTCTTCTCCAAGATTGCCTTAATCTCTCTATTTGATATCTCGGCTTGTCCATTTGTTTGGGGGTGGTAGGAAGTAGACACTTTATGTAAAACCCCATATTTGTTGAGTAAAGCCTTCATGTGCTTATTGCAAAAATGTGAACCTCGATCACTTATAATAGCTCTTGGAATTCCAAACCTACAAAAAATGTGTGACCTAACAAAACTCACAACAACAAAAAAATCGTCAGTCTTGGAGGGAATGACCTCCACCCATTTAGATACATAATCAACAACAAGTAGTATATACAAAAATCCAAAAGATGCAGGAAAAGGTCACATAAAGTCTATCCCCCATACATCAAAAATTTCACAAAAAAGCATAGTTTATTGGGGCATTTCATTCCTAGCTCCTATGTTTCTTGTCCTCTGACATCTATCACAGTTTTTATAAAATAGATAAGCATCATGGAATAAAGTAGGCCAGTATAATCCACATTCTAGTATTTTCCTAGCGGTCCTCTGTGGACCAAAATGTCCTCCACAGGCTGACGAATGGCAAAGTGTAAGAACTGAATGAAACTCATGATCAGGTATGCATCTTCTAATTATTTGATCACTACAAAATTTTCACAAGTAAGGATCATCCCACACATAGAATTTAGCATCACTCTTAAATTTATCTTTCTAAGCCTTAGTAAATTGTGCAGGAAAAACATTAGCTACTAAATAGTTAACCAGATCTGCATACCATGGCAACTCACCATGTACCGCTAAAAGGTGCTCATCTCTAAAATCATCACCAATGACGGTAAGGTGTCCATCTCCTTCTATCCTGCTCAAATGATCTGCCACCAAGTTCTCCTTGTCGCTCCTATCTCGAATCTCTAAATCAAATTCTTGAAGTAGAAGCATCCATCTAATCAATCTGGGCTTTGCATCCGACTTCTTCAGAAGATACTTCAAGGCTGCATGATCAGAAAATATAATCACATGAGAACATAACAAATATGATCTAAATTTATCCAAAGCAAAAATAATAGAAAGGAGCTCTTTTTCTGTGGTGATATAGTTAGCATGAGCAGCGTCTAAGGTGATGGACGCATAGCAAATGACATGTGGTGCTCTATCCACCCTCTATGCAAGTACAGTCCCTACAGCAAAATTTGAAGCGTCACACATCAACTCAAAAGGAAGAGTCCAATCAGGGGGCCTAATAATAGGAGCTAAAATAAGAGCCTCCCTCAATCTCTGAAAAGCTCCCATGCATTTTTCATCAAAGCAAAAATCCACATCCTTCTGCAAAAGTCTAGTCAAAGGGCGAGCAATCTCACTGAAGTCTCTAATAAACCTCCTGTAAAATCCTGCATGGCCAAGGAAAGCTCGAACATCTCGTACGCATACGTGGTAATATAGAGAAGATATAACACTAACTTTAACAGGATCTACTTCAATGCCTTTCCTAGAGACTATATGTCCTAAAGCAATCCCATGCTCCAACATAAAATGACATTTTTTAAAATTCAGGACAAGATTAGTTTCAATGCATCTATGTAGTACTCTAGACAAATTATCCAAACAAGTATCAAATGATGTGCCAAATATAGAAAAATCATCCATGAATATTTCCATGCAGTGTTCTAGTAACTCACAAAAAATACTCACCATACACCGCTGGAAAGTCCCTGGGGCGTTGCAAAGCGCGAATGGCATACATCGATAAGCGAATGTACCAAAAGGACAAGTGAAAGTGGTCTTCTCCTGATCCTCCGGATCTATACAAATCTGTAAATATCCTGAATATCCATCTAGAAAGCAATAGTGAGGCTTCCCTGCCAACCTCTCTAACATCTGATCAATAAAAGGCAAGGGATAGTGATCTTTCCTCGTTACTTAGTTCAGCTTCCTGTAATCGATACAAACTCTCCATGAATTCTTCACCCTGGTAGGTACTAACTCATTACTCTCATTCACCACCACTGTCACTCCTGACTTCTTAGGAACCACATGAATAGGATTAACCCACTTACTGTCAGAAATAGGGTATATAATGTCTGCCTGTAAAAGTATAGTCATCTCTTTCTTTACAACATCTAGAATTAGTGGATTTAATCTTCTCTGTGGCTGCCTGATCGGCCTCACATTCTCCTCTAGAAATATCCGGTGCATACAAATGGCGGGGCTAATACTAGGTATGTCAGCTAATGTCCACCCTATGGCTTTCTTATGCTGCCTCAAAACTTGCAATAATTTGTCCTCTTGCTCCGAGTCCAAGTTCTGGGCAATGATGACAGGTAAACACTGCTCTGCTCCCAAATAAACATACTTCAAATGTTTTGGCAATGGTTTTAACTCTATCTGTGACTGCTCGGTAGGTATGGGTGATCCCTGTGGCTCAGTGCAATCCCCTATACTCTCAAACCTATCATCTGAATCTCCTGACATGTCAATCAATATAGGTGATCCTTGGGGCTCAGTGCAATCCCCTACACCTATAGAATCGTTTCCAACTACGAGAGAATCAGATACAATTTTCAAATCAGCTGCCTCTATAGCTAATGCATCCTCTGCCTCAACTGAGCTAAAATATCCTCTGTGAATACCAAGTGAAACTCTATCAGTAAGTAATTCGGCATCAACTAGCTCATCTGAAATATCCATGCTCATGATGGAGTGATCCTCTCTGGGGTGCTTCATAGCATCAAAAATACTAAACTGCACCACTGTGTCTCCTATCTCCTTAGAAAGTGTGTCTGCATATACATCAATCTTCGTCCTTGCAGTCTTCAAGAATGGTCTCTCAAGAATAAGCGGAGATCTATGCGCTAGATAACCCCCCTCCATGTCTAAGATATAGAAGTCCGCAGGAAAAATCAACTCTTTCACCTTCACTAATACATCTTCAATGATTCCAGCTGGGTGAGTCTGACTCCTGTCTGCTAGCTGAATAACCACTCCAGTAGGTTGCATAGGTCCAATGCCAAGCATCTGAAAAACTGATCTAAGCATCACATTAATAAAAGCTCTCAAATCTAACATAGCATCATGAAAAAGATTCCTCCCAATCTCACAGGACACAGTGAATACTCCTGGATCTTCACATTTCTGGGGAATTGAATGAATAAGGGTTGAGACATTCTTTCCTAAACTGACCAATTCATTCTCCTTTAGCTTCCTCTTGTGCACACACAAATCCTTAAGAAATTTGGCATACTTAGGTATTTGCTTGATCATGGTCAACAATTGCACATTTATTTCCACCTTACTGAATAGTTTCACAAGCTCTTGATACTCCTTTGTCTTCTCCTCCTCTACATGCATTTTAGCTTGAATCTTACATTGTGGAAAAGGTAAAGGGACTCTCGATTCCTCCACTTGAGCTGAAATTTTCGGAAGTGAGTCTTGAGCAAGAACTTCAATCGGATTAGCTGTTCTAGGTGCCTTGTTTTTACTAATTTCTCCTTGTTCTTCCACCAAAATCGCAGGATCAATAGAAGAAGCACTTAGGCTTGAACTAGGGTCACATTCAACGGGTGTAGAATCCATTTCGGGACTGTTCTGAGCTGGAAAACAAGTTGCTGAAAATTTTTCAACAAATTCATCCCTTTGAGTATTTAGACTTGAAGCAACTCTCCCACTCCTCAAAGTTATTGCACTAACATTTCCCTTAGGATTAGGAGTTGCTTGAGAAGGCAACTGACCCAATCCTTGGGTTTGCAATTGATTCATTCCACTCGCTAGTTGTCTAATATGTCTTTCAATATTTTGAAGGGTGGAATCATTCTTTTGTTGCCCTTGTTGTTGCTGTAAAATTTATTGTTGTTGTATGATTTGTTGCATCGTCTCCTCAAGCCTTTGTTGTTGTGCATTAAACCCACTAGAGTTCCCAAAGCCTTCTTGATTAGTATAGGATTTTTGTTGGTCTTGAAATGAAACATTGGGTTGCTGAAAACCTTGGATTTGCTGTGAATTATGAAAATTAGATTGTTGGGGCTGATTTAATGAGTGAATGGGTTGTTGAAATTGCTGAAAATTGGGCTGAAAACTAGGTGGATGTTGCTGGAAATTACTGCTCTGAAAATTCTGATTCGAAGGCTGAAATTGTTGGGGTTGAAAATTCTAATTCGAAGGCTGGAAATTCTGATTTGAAAGATGAAATTGTTGCTGGTATGGTTGTTGATGCTGATATGAACTCTGGGATAGCTATGAAGGTTGAAAAGGTTGCTAAAAATTCTGAATTGGTCGAAAACCTTGCTGATTTTGTTGAAATAGAGGCTGAAAATTCTGATTTCCTTGCTGGAAATTCTAGAAATGTAGCTGGAATTGTTGTGGGGGTTGTTGTGAAGTGTTTTGTTGATAGAAAGAATTACCATACTTCAAATTAGGGTGATCCCTCCATCCCGGATTGTAAGCAAATGAATATGGGTCATTCCTTGATTGATACTGACCTCTAGTCAAAGCGGCTAATGATTCATCTTGTTGTAAATTTGGACACAAATCTGAATTATTCTTTTGACTTGAACATTTGATACACAACCTCATTACTTGATTTGTAGGTGGAGCTACTGTAAATTTTTTATTTTGGCTCACATTATTCAATGTCATTTGCTTCACTAAAGAAGTAAGCTCCACCAAAGAATTTTTAATCTCCTTTTGTTCATTTGAAACCAATTGAGCTTCATTCACCCCTCTAGTAGTAAGAGCCCTACTTCCAAATTGTTGAGAGTTCTCCGTCATATTTGTAATCAATTCTCTAGCTTGTTCTGGGGTCTTGCTCACTAGAGCTCCTCCAGCTGCAACATCAATCATGATTCTATCCATTTGAAATAGACCTTCATAGAAATATTGAATAAGAAGTTGCTCACTTATTTGATGTTGTGAACAACTTGAGCACAACTTATTGAATCTCTCCCAATAGTCATATAAGGTCTCTCCCACCACTTGTTGAATACCACAGATGCTCTTTCTAATAATAGCAGTTCTTGAAGCTGGAAAATACTTCTCTAAAAATGTCTTTTTCATGGCAATCCAACTTGCAACATGTCCAGTAGGCAAGTAATAAAACCAATCTTTAGCTGCTCCAGTCAAAGAAAATGGAAATGCCCTTAATTTGATGTCTTCTTCAGAAATTCCTTGGGGCTTCATAGTGGAACACACTACATGGAACTCATACAAATGTCCGACCAAGTATCAAGATGGTAATTATCAATAGATTTGAGAGCCTAAATTGATTATCAAGATGTTAATTAAATACAAAATTAAGCATATAAAAAGGGATCAAAACATAGATTTGAGAGCCTAAATTGATTATCAAGATGGTAATCATCAATAGCCGACGCCCGGGGTACGTAAGCTTGGTCTAGGGCATACGTGTCCGACTAAGTATCCAAAACCCTGATATCCTGTGGTACAGTCAACGTACAGGGTACTTAGGCTTGGTCCGGGACCTATGTACCCGACCAAGTAAACCCAGACTCTACTACTCCGCTACACGGAAAACTTAACCGGTTCTAAAGCATAGACAATTTGGCATACTCAATTACGGGAGAACCGGCAAAGCATTGAAATATTAACACAGGGCAGTTATACACACATAAAAAATATCCAAAAGGAATTGTTTATTTGCATGAAGAGATACATGAAGATATACATCGCGGGATGTTACTAAGACACGGCGAGTAGTCTGCGGATAGCAGACGAAGATGGATGTCTGAGGTAACACGAGTAGCTTGGGTACTCTCTCCTAGGAGTCCGGGATGATGATGGATGTCTGAGGTATCACATGAGTAGCTCGACTCCATCTGGACACCCCCGCTCTTTTTCATAAAGAGGCAGAAAAAAGAGGAGGGGGAGCCGCAACTGCAATTTCTCCCCGGAGCGTGTAAAGACACAAAGAAGAATTGCCTTAACAGGAGAAGGGGAACACAACCGCAGCTTCTCAACGAAAAGAAGAAAGAGAAGGAGATAAGCCAGCGGTTGCCGCTCTTCCTCTCTTGACGACGTATCCCACAAAACACCACCCTCAGCCCAAAACATGGGGAAAACAAGGACCCGGAAGAGGATGGTACCTGCTGGCGCAGGAGGCAACCAGCAGGATACGTCATCTCCTCCATGCTCCTTGGAGGGCCAAGTAAGGTCCTTTCTGAACTTTTCAGATAACCCAGGAGTTCTACATCTCCCAGGGTCTTCGGAGAGACCCGAGACATCATCTCCACCATGCTCCCCGGCAAAGAGTGTGACAAGAAGGTCTCTATCCCTGCCCGGTCCCTCAGCCACGAATATGACCTCACCTCCGGTGGCAGGCATAGTGGATATCAACGGAAGGGAAGGGAAAAGCAAGAGATAGCGTCCTGCTATTAAAAGCAGGCCGATAGGAGGGTTGAAGGAGATGATGCACCCTCTCCCCCTATTTATATTGATAACTGCTGCCTCATGCAGTTAATGCAGGGAGGATGTAATCACGCCAACGGATGTCGAAGCGTCACTTCGACTGGCATGCCCATGCTGAGCCTAGGAACCCGCTACTTTTGTTGGATCTCGGATGGCTAGAGAGGGGGGGTGAATATAGCCAAACACTTGGACTTTAAACTTTTATCAGAGTTCTGCACTTCAAGCATTAGTCGCACAGCGGAAGCACAATAAACAAAGTATGCAGAAGATCAAAATCCTAATCTATAAACAAGCACAAGAACGCTAACAAGAGGATTTACAAGGTTCGGGGATAACTTGCCCCTACTCCTTGGCGTGCCCTTAAGGAGGGTGATCCCTTGATCGTCGGCAGATCAAGCCCCGGTGAACACCGGATAGAAAGCAACCTCCTTCTCGATGGAGTAACCTCTCCACAGCGTTTCAATCAAGGATATAGTTTAAGCACAATGAAACACAAGAAAGATCTTACTTAGCACTTAGCAAAGACAAGAACACAGCAAGCTTCCTCCGAGCTTCACCCAGCGACGATCTCACGCAAGAACCCTTTCTCCGTGTCTTCTCGCTGTTGAACTCAAAGCCTCTTGTTCATTCCTCCAAGTGCACAAGCAAGGGACGGTTGCTTCACTGATTTCAGATGCTTGCTCAAGATGATGAACCTTTTGAACACGTAAGCAAAGTGTGGAGAACACAAATGCGCAGCAAGAACTCAAGCCAGAAATCGATTCAGCGAACTCTGTCCAGCTCTTCTCCTCTACGCCCTTTTTGTTTCTCCACTGAGCACAGATGACACCATCCCACAGCAGCCTCCAGCTGCTTACCTACCAACGCCAACTACCACTGAGCTCTCCCTGGACTCCCTGAGCTTCCCTCAGCCAAGGTCCAGTCAGTAGCTCCAGTCTGCAGCTCCAGCCGTTGCAACCTGAGATGGAAAATGGGCAAACTTGCTCCAAGGAAAGGCTACCATTGACTCTCCTTGAGTGTTTGAATCCTTCCCTATCACCTGCAGCTTAATCAGATCATTAGAGCAGTATATCAAACAGAGAATCAAGAATCAGAGATGAAGCGCAAAAAATCGGATACGTTCAGACGCGATCAGAGCGTCTGACAGTGCATTTTGAATTAAAGTGATCGGTCACCGGATCGATCAGAGGGTCTCCTGATCGGTCACCAGACCGATCAGGCTTGGTTTAGACCGATGAGGCTCTGTCCTGATCGGTCCCCAATGCTAAATCAGAAATCGCGATTTCTTTGGGACTCTCCTGGACCGATCACCAGACCGATCCACCCCTTTGCCGGGCGATTTCTGAGCTTCGCAATCCAACCCTCCTGATCGGTCACCTGACCGATCAAGGAGCCTCCTGATTGGTCACAAGACCGATCAGGTCATGACCAGACCGATCAGGCTACGTCCTGATCGATCATAGTGAGGAACACGCGACGTTGGATCGTTCTCCAGAACGGTCTGAGCAGTGATCCTGATCGGTCACCAGACCATTCTGGAGCAGATCAGTAGGGGAACTCAACTCACTGTGTGCTTCCTGATCGGTCACCGGACCGATCAGAAACAAGATAGTGAGGAAGCTGCCTGCTCCCTGATCGATCACCCAACCGATCAGGAGCCAAGCAGCAAGGAAACGGCCTGCTCCCTGATCGGTCACCGGATCGATCAGGAGCCGCACAGTAGGTTCCCAACCTTACTGTGTGCTCCCTGATTGGTCACCAGATCGATCAGTCATTGCTGGATTAGTCATCGGACCGATCCACGATGGAGGAGCGTGCCAGCTTCCCTGATCAATCACCAGACCGATCCAGAGACTCAAACCTAGCCCTCCAAGCTAGGTTTTCATCCACCTTAGCCCTCCAAGCTAAGGATTTTTCACCTAACCCACCAAGTTGGGAACTTGCACCTAACCCTCCAAGTTAGGACTTTTCACCTAGCCCTCCAAGCTAGGACTTTTCACCCAACCCTTCCGAATTAGGACTTTTCCAGACCTAGCCCTCCAAGCTAGGACCTGACCCTCCAAGTCAGGACTTTTTCATCTAACCCTCCAAGTTGGGACTTTTCACCTAACCCTCCAAGTTAGGACTTTTCACCTAGCCCTCCAAGCTAGGAATTTTCACCTAACCCTTCCGAATTAGGACTTTTCACCACCTAGCCCTCCAAGCTAAGATTTTTCACACCTAACCCTCCATGTTAGGATTTTCCAACACCTAGCCCTCCAAGCTAGGATTTTCCATAACATGCCTAATCCCCGATTAGGACTTAACCATAATCATAATCATCATCCTAAACTAAAATTGGTGTCAACACCAAAACAACAATCAGGGTCAGACTGCATCAACAACTTTTAGGAAGTCTAATCAATGAGATCATCGATAATACGAAGGGGACGGTTCGGAAACCCTCCGCGCATTTCAGCAGGAAAGATTAGCGGGGACCCACTGCAGACGTAAATGTAGGGTACGAAGATTTGGCCTAAAGATTTATCAAACAATAGAAGCTACCTCGAGGACAATCGACGGCCAAGTAAGGCAGAGAACACATCTCGCATAAACGCATACACATGTAACAGGGAAAAAGATTACACTAAGTCAAAATCAGTATAACCGAACTTGTCTCTCGAGCAGATATCAGACTGCCCGGGGACTCGGGATAAGACCTTTCCCTAGTCCGAAGGGCACTTACAATCTCAGGCCAGTGTCGGAAGGTAGGAGCTTCTCCTTCTTCAGCCTATTAATGGCCCCATGAAAGCCCTACTGTAAACGCTCCATTACCTGGTCGGCTACAATGGTACAGAACTCCTCAGAATCTAGGAACTTCGCTCTGAAGTCCCTTTCGACCTCCTTAGAGGCAGATGCCTTGGCTGCCCGGAAAGTAAGATGCTCAGCCTCGGCAGCCTCCACAGATCGCCTCAACCACCTCAGCTCAGCAGACATATCATCCTGCTCAACTAAGGTCTCTCTGAGCCTCTCTGACACGGCCCGCTCATTCGCCCGAGCCTAGATCAGGTCATCCTCCAGGACAAACGCGTGGTCAGTGGCCATCAGGAGACCCGACTCCATCTAGATCAATAACTTCTGCTCTCTCGCCTGGAGCTGATCTCTCTCCTGCGTCACCCGGAGATGTCCCTCGGTAACCGGCATAGCCTTCTCGGATGCAAGCGTTCTCTATGCCAGGAAGTATGAAGAGCCTGCTCCTGATCCTGCACGAACTTCCGTAGGTGCTCGACTTCTTCGCGAAGAGTCTTGCTGATGCCTGCCTGCATCACTCCTGCCTGATTCTCCTGGGCAGCTGCAGCTTCTGCCCGCAAGGCTCGATTGAGTAAGGCCTCCACTTGCGGCCTGGAATACAGGCCCCGGCCAACTGTTACATAATCATCAGCTGCCTGCCATCGCTTCGAAAGGTTAACAGTCGGGCAAGAAAACATACCATGCAGTAAAATAATTTGCACCTTCAGGAGGGCCTCCCGAAGACCGGCTAGCGGTCCAGCCGAAGCCCGAATGACTACCCCTTCCAGAGTACTGGGTATGTCGCCTCGCCCCTCAAATAGTGGGGAACTCAGGAGAAGAGGAAGTCGTTGGATGGCTGGGGCACTCGGTGGCACAATAGAGGGGTTGGAGTCATTCACTTCGGAACCAGAAGTCTCCTCCGATAAAAGCCCCTTAGTCGGAGTCTCCTTTAACTGTGCTAGAGGGGAAGATCACAAGGAGGCCTCCAACGCTGCATCCAACCTCTCCCTTAGTCGATCTAGTTTCATTCGGTATAGGGGGCACAACGTCTTCTTACCCGAGGAAGAGGTGTCTAGGTCGACGGAGTCGGTGGGGGGCACTGGGATGACTATTTCTGGAACGGAGATCGGCGAAGCAGGGGGAGGAGCTACTGCCTCGGCTGGTATAGTCGCCTCCTCGAGCACTGAAGGAAGAGGAGAAGAACATGTCGGATGCTGTTTCTTCCATGGAGGGCCCAAGCCCTTGGGGAGCTACTGTTTCTGCCGACCAAGGGACCAGGCAGCCGAAGGAGTAACTGAGGGGGGAGACACTTCGTCCACCCTATCAGGGTGGACTGTGCTGGTTGAGGAGCTGCCCCCAGGAGGAGGATCAACCCCTTGATCAGCCCGTGGAGCGGGAGGCCCTTGGCCCCTAGCCGGTGGGGATGTAACAATAACCTCGACCCTCTCGGGTGAAGCGACCCCACGGGGCGAGACAGCCGGCCCCTCAAGGGACTCGGCGGGAGCCGGTGGAGCGTCAGGAGCGATCGGAGCAGGGTTCAGTGCTTCCTTGTTGGCCTCCTCCCACTTGATAAGCCGGCTCATCGCTTTAGCAAACATGACTTCCTCTGCAGAAGTCAAACAGAGGCAGAACCAATGTGCGTGGAAGAAAAAGACGAACATACCTGGTGGGGTTGATCCGCGTTACTTTAGGGCTGAGGCCCGCCCGATACATAAGCTCTTCGCTCTGCACCAGCCCCGGCCCACTGAACTTCATACCAGAAACTACCTCCCTGGCATGTTGATACACCGGGCTATGAAGAAAGCTCTCTAGGAGAGGAGGAGCCGGCAAATCCGTTATCCAACACAGAGGAATGAAAGGTAAGTACGACAGTCGGATGAAGAAGAATTTCTCCTTCTATCCTTTGTGCGAAGAAGGAAATCCTCCTAAGAACCTATGGCCCGGACGGGCTGCAAAACTAAAAACTCCTCTCGACCCTATCGGGATAAAGAAAGAATGGAAAAGGTGTGGGGTCAAAGGAAGATCGAAAAGCTTGAAGATGATATACGCTCCTCTCATCTGAGCGAAGGCATTGGGAGCCATTTGATGAAGGGGGATGTCAAAATAAGAAGCTATGTTCATGAAAAAAGGAGGAATGAGGAAATGGAGCCTAACTCCATTTGCCCTAAGAAAAAGGTCAGCATCCTTGCAGGGGGCTCCATGGGTGTCTAATCCACGGGTGTCATCTTGCATCCGTTCGATCGCATTAAATTGTGGTTGGTGGACCGATCCACCAACCGATTAACTTCATGTAAACCATTTCTTCCCAAGCCCTAGCGCCAAAATCCTCTCTTGCGTGTGCGATCTAGTTCCTGTGCGAGAGCTCTTCCTGCGTCTCCTTCTTCCTTGCGCGTGAGTTCCACTTCTCCCCGTGCGTGAGTGTTCTTCTTCTTGCTGTTGGTGTTCTCAGCAACTCCTAGCGGCAAGCTTGTCTCCGGCGTGGCAATTCTCTCTTGTGCAAGTTTCAGAGAGTGTTTTCTCCAACCAACTCGACAAATGGCACCTAAGTAAAGGTTTCTTTCTTTCATATTGTTGCACCTTTCAAATATCATAATATGTGGTGAACTAACCGTGATGTTTGTTCTTGGGGTTTCCTTTGGGTGTGTGCCGTGTGTCTTCCCGTGATCAAATCTTGGTTCTTTGATTAAACCCATGTTCACATGATCAACTCCATATTGTGTTATAATTCATGCATGTATTACATGATCAACCTCTATTGATTATAACCTCAATTCATGCGTGTATTACATGATCAATCTCTATTGATTATAACCTCTATTGATTATAACCTCAATTGTTGTCATGATCAATTCTTCAAACTCATTAGAAAATCATCTAAGGGCAAAGAACCCGTGGAGGGAAGCTCCAAGGGCAAAGACCCTTCATCTTCCAGATCCTCCCAAAGACCCCAGCCATCCTCAAGTTCTAGATTTCCCAATGCATACTTTGAACAAACCTTCCAAACTAGAACCTTTAAACTCTTACCTTGTAGATCGATTAATAGGACTTTCTTATATGAGCACTGCCCCTCTATTAATGAGGTGGTTGATTTCTATAATCTTGAGTTTTTCCTTTCTCTAGAGCAGACCATCAATGTTGATCTTGTGTCTGAATTCTACAACAATTTGCAACCAGGACCACAAGGGGGTTTTGGGTATACAACTCGGGTAGTCAAAACGAACCTTGACTTTACCCACAAAAATTTTTCAGATTTTCTTGGCTGTCGACGATCACCGAACTTTTACTCTATCTATCCTGCGATCCTGGATCCATTACTGCCTCCATTTGTAGGAGTCATCCCCAACTTGATCTTTGAATATTTCTTTCAACGCCCGAGGCCAGCTGACCTCGATGAGTTAGAGCCTAACTTCCCTACTTTTGCTGCTCTTCGTCTTTCTCCTGTCGATTATATTCTTTTCAAGATAATTACAAACTGCATTCTGCCGATCACTTCCAAACCTCTCAGTGAGATCCGCCCATACCATTGCTTGCTACTCTATGCGATGCATCACCATCTGGAGTATGATCTCACGGCGTGCCTTATCTTTTCCATCATAGCATATAGCAAGCCCGGACGGCGCACAGTCTACATGCCATTTGGACACGTTATCACTACCTGGCTTCAGTCGGTCGGTATCGATGTGTCCAAAGGTCGGACAGTGTCGATGGTTCGACAAGACTGCTGACTTGGGAAACGTACATTTGCCAAGTCTGGCATTGTTGTCAGACCTCAGGGTCAGGGTCTTATGTGGAAGGATGGGCGTGGTCTGGGGGAGCTACCACGGGCGACCCACATATAGGTACCAGCAGCTCCGGCTGTACATCTTGAGGCGCCCGCTGCAACTGACTATGAGTACGATCCAGATCCCGATCTACGATGGCAGATCGCGGAGCTTGAGCAGTCCATGGACCATCGATTACACCTGTTAGAGCTCGGGCAGGCGACATTTCAGACGGAACTCCGATCTAAGATTTCTGGTCTGCGTGCCAGTCAGGAGGCATATCAGTCTGCGATGCTGACCCAGTAGCAGTCCTGGGTCAAGGAGTGGCGCGTATGGGCTGTTGGTCATCCGTACCAGTCTACACTTCATGGAGATGCGCCCTCTGGCAGTGCTGCACCGGGGTCTTTTGTTCCTGATGATACCACGATGGATGACCCTATGCATGATGACCCCCCCCCCCCCCACCGATGGTTGATGTATTCTATTTCTGTCGTTGACCCTATTTGACTATTTAGATTGTATGACTCTATGGCTAGATGTCAATGGCTTGACTTGACTTTGCTAGTTTTTGTGCTGTATTTGTCTTGACTTTGATGCTTGATGATGCCTCTGACACTATGCCTGCTTTTCATATTTGACTTACTATTTTCTGCTTATTGTTGGCTTATATGATTGTTCATAAAATTACTATCATCATGTATGCTATGCTTAGTATGCATTGCTATGCTTATTCACTACCATGTTCATATGATACATATGATTGTCTTGCCAGACTTAACAACCCGTCTACACCCGTTTTGGTGTTTGACAAAGGGGGAGAGTGAGGTTGGTTAAGTTTAGGACGATTATGAGTTTAATGGTTGTAGGGGGAGGATCCTGATTCTCCTACAATTCTGAGATTTGAGATTGTTGGATTCAAATCCCTAAACTTAAAATCGGGTTGTCAAACAACAAAAAGGGGAAGATTGCTGATGTAGTCTGGCCCTGATTGTTGTTTTGGTGTTGACACCGATTTTAGTTTAGGTTGATAAGATGATTGGGATTAAGTCCTGGTCGTGGACTAGGCATACCTAGTGGGACTACGTTGGATAAAATCCTAACCTGGAGGGTTAGGAGTAGAAAAATCCTAGCTTGGAGGGATAGGTGTTGGAAAATCCTAGCCTGGAGGGTTAGGTGTGAGAAATCCTAGTTTGGAGGGCTATGTGTTGGAAAATCCTAACCTGGAGGGTTAGGTGTGAAGAAATCCTAGCTTGGAGGGCTAGGTATTGGAAAATCCTAACCTGGAGGGTTAGGTGTGGAAAAATCCTAGCTTGGAGGGCTAGGTATTGGAAAATCCTAACCTGAAGGGTTAGGTGTAAAAAAATCCTAGCTTAGAGGGCTAGGTGTGGAAAAGTCCTAACCTGGAGGGTTATGTGTGAAAAATCCTAGCTTCGAGGGCTAGGTGTGAAAAGTCCTAACTTGGAGGGTTAGGTGTTTGGAAATCCCGGTGAGTGAAGCCAGGTCCTGGTGAGTGAAGCCAGGTTGATTGAAGTCCCGGTGAGTGAAGTTGGGCATGGAGTCTTGGTCCGAGGGGTCAAGCACGAGTCGGAGATGGGTCGGAAGCTGGTTCTCTTGACTTAGAGTGGGTTTGGCCTTGCCCGGATCGGTCTGGTGACCGATCAAGGAAGTTGGCATGGAGTTCCCTCTTGGATTGGTCTGGTAACCGATCCAGCGATGTCTGATCGGTCTGGTGACCAATCAGGGAGCTTCCAGTAACTTTGGCAAACCTACTAATCGGCTCCTGATCGGTCTGGTGACCGATCAATCTGAATGATCAACTGTCGTAAGGTTTCTCACCCTGACCGATCAGACTGGAGCCTGATCGGTCTGGGATCAGCCAGATCGGTCTGGTGACAGATCAGCTAGTGTATTTCAGGCGGGATTGTGGCAAGCTGATTACTGGATCGGTTTGGTGACCGATCTGGTGACCGGTCAGGGTGACCGATCATACGAGCTTGTGATCCCAAGTTTCTCACTGGGGACTAATCAGGCTGGAGCCTGATCGGTCTGGGATCATCCTGATCGGTCCGGTGACCGATCACTTTAATTCAAACGCGCTATCAGACGCTCTGATCGCGTCTGATCACGCCTGCTTTCACTGATACGCTACTGATGTCACTTTGATCTTCCCTGCTATTACTGATATAAGTTTTATTTCATTTGCTAAACCTCTGATTGAGTGTGCAAGTGACAGGGATGACTTCAAACATTGAAGGATGGTCAACTGAGCTCTTTCCATGTATCAGTTTTGGCGGTTTCTACGTCTCAGGTTGCAACGGCTACTGGAGCTGCTGACTGGGGCTCCCTTGAGGGATGCTCAGGGGTCCAGGAGAGGCCAGAGTAGCTGGGCAGTGGCAGTCAAGCAGCTGGTAAGCTGCAGTGGAGCGTCTGGTGGCTGGCGATGTGAGCTGCAGAGGCCAGATGCTTAAAAGACCTGAGAAGTGGAATTGTTGTGAGAGTTGTTGTTGTTGGTTGTTAGAGCTCACGAAATCACTTACTACTATGACAACTCTTGTGTTCTTGCGACATCGTCGATTCATCTCTGAAGCAACCTCTGTTACTTGAGCATTTGGAAGAAGAACCAGGAGGCTTGGCGAGTCCATCAACGAGAAGACACAAAGAAGGGGTTTCTTGCGTGAGATCTGCGCTGGGTGGAGCTCGGTGAGAAGTTTTCTTGGGTTCTTGTTGTCCTAAGTGCTCTGTAAGATCCTTCTTGTGTTTCATTGTGCTTAAACCTTTATCTCTGTTGAAACGCTGTGGAGAGGTTACTCCACCGAGAAGGAGGTTGCATTTTATCCGGTGTTCACCGGGGCTTGATCTGCCGACACCTTAAGGGCACGCCAAGGAGTAGGGGCAAGTTATCCCCGAACCTTGTAAATCCTCTTGTTAGCGTTCTCGTGTTTGCTCTTAGCTTAGGTTTGAATTCTGTACACTCTATTTTTGTTTGCTTCCGTTGTGCTACTAAACGTTTAAGTGCAGAAAACTTTAAAAGTGCTAAGCTTCGGTGTCTGACTACATTCACCCTCCCCCCCCCCCTCTCTAGCCATCCAAGGTCCAATAGCGCCCCGAGAGTACTTCGGAAGATATCGTACCCAAAGACCCCCTAGCTCACCTCGGGAGGTGGAGTCCTCGCAATAACCGACCTCGGGTACCGACCCCCCCCCCTCTCGGTGCGGACAATCATCCCCGCTAGAAAGTCCACGCAGCCCCCAAATGTCTCAACAAGAGAAAGAGTGATAACGACGCAGACTGTTTCAAAGAATATCCCTTCATCACCGAAAGTGGGGGGGTGTGGCCTAAATATCGGAGACGTGGCACCGATAAAGGGGGCACGTCTAGTCTGTCGACACCAGTATAAAAGGTAGTCCAACCCCTCTAGTAAAGGGGTTACACTCTCTCATTCTACATACTGTTTTTCTTTCTCACTACCACTACTCTTCGGACGATTTACTAACTTAAGCGTCGGAGTGGACACCGTCAGACCCCTGCCAGCGTGTCCCCTAACGCATGTGTTAATTTCGCAGGACCCTAAGTTCCTCCTCGGCGTAGCAGCTTCCACGCGGGCAGAACCTCTGTGACTGGCCATCGTCGACGACTCCTTCCGGAACAATATATATATATACTATGTCATTCATACTAGCTTATTTTTTGCTTGACTTAGAATAGCTAGATAGGAAAAAGATTGGTTGATTCTTGCCTAACATAGTACCAGGGTGGGGCGACGTTAGGGAAGCTTGGTCTAGGAAGTCAGGAAGGGTAAGGAGTACCCAACCTGGTCGACCTAGCTAAGTGGAACTAGCCAAAGCTACGTCGCCACATCCTAGACTAGTTAGACAAAAGTTTTCCAAATAGTAAATTGAAAGTATCATTTCTTTAAAAGACTTTGTCTAAGAAACGGGTTGTTGATCCAAAAGGCTTAGGCCAAAGAAGGCCTCTATGCCTCGCCAAGACCTGGAAGTCAATTATTGAAATTTACTTTTACGTTACTAATTGTTAAACTTGAATCTAACTCAAGGTCAAACAATCTATAAAATTAAATTAAGAAAAATTATTTAAGCATCTCACAACACCAATAACTTGTTTATACTGCGACACTTAGAATGGGTGAGATGATAAGGACTAATCAATTGATAAATATTTTTAAAATATTTTAAAAAATTCTTAGAATATTTTCTTAAAAATCTATTTTAAAAAATAGTGATTAAACATAATAATATTTTAATGAATTTCATGATTAATTGTGTGTACCTATAAATATTTTTCAAAAATTATATCTTTTCAAAAGTTGTTTGACATACACTTAGACACAAACCTTCTAGGTCAGCAATAAAGTCCCTTAAGACACTTAGGTAGAGTTCCTTGTAGTTAACAAGGGTAGCCAGAAGGTATCAGGTTCAGGGGGAGTCTATCTTTTGTAATTTTTTTAAATTCTTTTGAAAATTCTTTTTCAATAATTATTCATTTTCAAAAATTTATCTCTTTCAAAATGATTTTTGCTTTAAAAAATTATTATGTCTTTCAAAATGCTTTTTGAAAAATATTTTTCAAAAATTTATTATGTCTTTCAAAATATTTTTCGAAAAATAATTATTCAAAAATTATCATATTTATTCAATAAATACTTTTATAAAATATGCGTTAATTGCTCTTATAATATGGATAAACTTTTAAGATACATAAGAAGTTTCCCTTATGATCTGCAAGGATTTCTAGGATTTCCTTAGGGGGTGTCCTAATCAAAAGAACAATTCGTCCTTTAATTTCTGATTACTTAAAAATATTTCTTAAAATTCTTTCTGTAATTCTTTTCGTTTGAATCAAACCCTAAGACTCAGAGGAAGATCAACTTATGGTCAACAAGCTTTCTAGGACTGTGTCAAGTTTAGGGGGAGGTTCAAATTAACAGAAATTTTAGAAGTTTCAAAAATATTATATTTTCAAAAAACACTATCTTTTCAAAAACACTTTACTTTTGAAAATACAATATTCTCATTTTCCAAAACATATCTTGAAAATATTTTGTCTTTTGAATATTTTTGAAAATCTTTGAAAAATTACTTGAGTTTGGAAAAATCTCCAAGACACATAGGAAAATTTTCCTTGTACTTAATAAGTTTCCTAGGACTGTGTCAGATTGGGGAGGAATCCAAATTAAGAAATATATTATTTTTTAAAAAACAAAATATATTGAAAATACTTTATCTTGATTGAAAATCTCTAAGACACATTGGAAAGTTTTCCTTGTAGTTAACTAGATTTGCTAGGATTGTGTCAGATTAGGGAGGAATCCAAATCATGAAATTTATCATTTTAAAAAAAATAAATACATTGAAAATACATTATCTTGATTGAAAATCTCTAAGACACATAAGAAATTTTTGTAGCCAACAAGATTCCTACGACTATGTCAGATTTAGAGAAATTCAAATCAATAAAGTATGTATCTTTTCAATAGTTTACTCAAGTACTTAGCGTTTCTTAAAATATTTTCTGATAAAAGTACTTGGTTTTGTTAATAAAAAAAGGAAGGATTTTTGAAAATTATGTTTTCCTTAAGAAACTTCAAATATTTTCAAAAATCATATTGTTGGTGCAAATTCTAAACTTAAAATCGTTGTTATTACCCTTTATTTCTTATTGATGTGTGACAAAGGGGGAGAGAGTACCATAAGTTAAATTTTTTTTATTTCTCCCAAGTATTGACCTAAAACCCTTAGACCAAAACCTAACATATGATTATTATCAAACATCAAAAAGGGAGAGATTGTTGGTGCAAAGAGCATCAGTTATGAACAGTCAACCTCTAGTGTTTCGATGTTTGACAATATACAATGGTCTGGTCAAACTGATCAAGGCTTAAACCAAACAGGACCTGATGTTTAGTAGGGTAAACCTAGGTTTGATCAGTTTAACAAAGGGTTAGCTAAATAAGACCTGATGTTTGGCAGAAACAATATACTAAGGTCTGGTCAAAGTGAACAAGGGTTAAGCCAAACATGACCTGATGTTTGGTAGGGTAAACCCAAGTTTGATCAGTTTGACCAAGGGTTAGTCAAACATGACTTGATGTTTGGCAGAGTGAATAGAACCCAGGTTTGGTCAGTTTGACCAAGGGATTAAACCAAACTGGACTTAAGGTTTGGTGGAGAGAGATTATACTTACCTAAAGGGTGGAAGAAAGAGCTCTAGTCAGGATTAAGATGACTAGCAAAGAAATCCTGGTGAGTGAAGCTGGCTCCTAGTGAGTGAAGCTAGGTGGAAGAAATTCTAGTGAGTGAAGCTGGGTCCTAGTGTGTGAAGCTAGGTGGATGAAGTCCTGGTGAGTGAAGTTGGGCAAGAATACTTGGTCCAGGGGACTAAGCACGATGTCCTGGTTCAAGAAATTGAGCATGAAGTCCTGGCCGAGGGCTGGGTACTGAAGACCTGACCGAGGGTTGGGCACGAAGTTCTGGTTCGAGGAATTGGGCACAAAGTCCTGGTCGAGGATCAGGCAAAAGACTTAACTGAGCGAGGACTATGGACAGAAGTAGAGACGAGTCAAGGATCGGACGTGTCGAGATCCGGGAGTCTCAGAGGCTGAGCAAAAGTCTAACCAAAGATCCCGGTTGGCAATGAGTAACTTCTCTAGGGTGGAGTAGGTGAGGGCGCATTCCCCGGGAAAGGGAACAGTAGGCGTTAGTTCAACATGGATTTCAGTTGAAATCCAAAGTCAGAACAGGATAGCTCAGGCTGTCAATCAACTAAGATTTAAGATTATTTGTCTGTTTGTTATATGTTCTGTTGTCTTGCATGTACGTGGAGTCAGAGGTAAGATAGGAGAGCAAACGCAAGTAAAACGAATCTGGGAAAAGGCTTCCCAGTTGCCTGATTCATCTAGCGCCCTGTGTCGTGGGTGCCCTGGGTTGAGGGTGTCCATCCCAGGCGCCGAACATACCAGGTGCCTAAATGTTATATGGTGCCTGAGAAGAAAGCTTTATCTTTGCGTTGATTCGCTGGTTCGGATAGGTTTCACCGCTTGTGAGGCGCCCTATAAGCTATATCAGGCGCCCGAGAACCATGTATAAAAGGGGGTTCGACCCCTCAGGAGGATATGTGCGACGCTTCAGAGTTCCAGATTGGACGAGATAGTCGACTTGTTTGGTTTGCTTTTTACAAGTTATTTTACTGTTTATCCTTTTGTACTTGTAAATCCATACTATAAGACGAGTTTTCTCCGCCTTCGAAAATTCCAAAAAGGAGACCATTAGTGGACTCACGCCGAGTACATAGGCTTTGGACGTACTGACCCTGGGGGTTGGGACCCAAGTAAATAAATTCCACGTGTCTGCTGTGTTTGTTTCTTATTTAATATTCTACTGCGTACTAACACTTCGATAGCAAGAACGAACGAACGGACGACGAAGTCCCGCAAAATGAAGCAAGTCGATATTAACCCCTTATCGATGCCACCAATCCCATATGTTGTTGGTTTATTTAGTTGCTTAACTAATTTGTATCTTTGCTAAGAATTTGTAAAAGATCTAGTTTTTATTTACAAGGCTATCCACTCTCCCCCTAGCCAGCTTGTGCAGAACCTATAGATATTGTACTAGCTGACATTTTTACAAAACCCCTACTAAACACTGAGGTAATTAGCACACTCAAAAGATAATTAGGAATGTACTTAGTAGAATAAGTTATTAATTTCTTGTAAATATATGTATTTATAGTTTACTTATTTATTTATTTACTTGCAAATTAAAATAGATCTAGCCTAAGTCTTACCATGGAAATCAAGCACTTATAGTTTAAGGAGTCATTGCATCTCACATCACTTAGGTTTAACTTGATTGTGTACTGAGCTACGTAGATGGGTGTGAGATGTTAAGACTTAACTCCTGATTCCAAATATAGACTAAGTGTATCAACATAAATCAAGGAGTATAAATATAAATTCTTCACTTAGATGTCTAACTCTCAACTAGACTTGATGAATTATTTTTAAATATTATATTTTTAATCTAGAGTTAGTTAACCATGCTTGAGCAATGTTTAAATTAAAAATGGGATGCATATTTGGATCCTAAGGACACAGTTAACAACACTTACTTAATATCCTACGTTAATTTAATTTGAATTAAATTGCTTAATTTTAATTCACTTGATTTTAATTTTTTAACTAAGTATTCAAGCTTTATATGTTTAATATTGTAGAAAATATGGTTAAATATTTTTCAAAAATTGGGTATAATTTTAATTATCTATGAAATTTTAACTACTTGAAAAAAAACTTGTATTTAGAATCTCAAAATTATTTTGAAATCTTGCTATACTTGAAGAACGTGTTGTTTAGAATTTCACAATTCTTTTCCTCTTTTAAACACTTGAAAAAGAATTGAAATTTTAAATTTCTTTTAAGGACTTGAAAAATATTTGAATTCTCAAATTATTTTTTGAAAAATTCTTGAAAAATATTTGAATTTCAAATTTAGCTTTGAAAATCTTTTATGGATTTGAAAAATATTTTGTACTTGAAAATTTTGGTTAGAATTTCAAAATTATTCTTTGAAAAATCTTTTAAGTACTTCAGATTTTTTTTTAAATATATATATATTAAGTGTTTTCAAAAGCTTGAGTGTTTTCAAAGACTTGAAAATTTTGAAAAGGCCTATGATTTTAAAAACCTCAAGTGTTTTACAAAGTGTGCATTATTTAACTTCCTAGAAACTTATTGCAAATTAAAATATGTTTCACATATGTTTTTCAAAAACTATTTTCATAAACTTAATTTGTTATCTATTGGAAATACATTTTTGAAAACCCTTTCAAAAAGTATCGTTTGCGTCCTACTAAGTTTTTCCTTTTGTGATGTGTGTTCGAGGAGAAATAAGTTTAAAGTTTTTTTAAAGTAGGTATTTTCAAAAAATCTCTAGGGAATTCTAAATTCAGGAGAGAGCGTAAATTGATGGGGAGTTTTTGAAAATAAAAATTTTATCTTTTCAATGTATTTACCATAACTTTAAATCAGGTTAACAAATATAAAAAAAAATTTATTAATGCAAAAAGCATCGTATAATCAAACCTGAGTTTTGAGGTTGGTAAAGGTTCAAAGTTAAGTTTTATTATAATCTACGGTTTTTTACCGAAGGGTGTATCCAAGAATTAGTATTTACCAAAAGACGTACTATGGTTTCACTTTTACCAAAGGGCGCACCCATTTTAGTGAACTTCCTCTTATACCCCTCCCATCAAGTACTGTCTTTCTTTTTCTCTTTCTCAGTAATGAATTCCGAGACATCTGAACATGTTTTTTCATATTTTTTATTTTAAAATAATATATTATGGAATCGACTAAAAAACGTAAGATAATGAAAGGAAAAATATTTCAGTTAAAAAAACATCTCTTCTAACGTGATTTTTCAAAAATATAAAGAGATGATTTTTTATATTTGATTAATATAAATTAATATATTAAATAATATATTAATAAATATATTAATATATAAAAAAACCTATCGTAGCCTACGCAGGGCCTGAAATCAAAAGATTTCAGACCCTGCATAGACCTAAAATCAAAAGATTTCAGACCCTGCATGGTCAATCAAGCAAAATCAGGAATTTCGAGTTCTTCGCCAGGTGCTTGCAGGATTCGGATGAGAGCATCTCATAGTTTATGGCACAAAATAGCTTTGTCTTCTCTTCTTCCAGTAGTTTAGTATGAACCTAAGTATTTCGTCAACAAGAATTATCTAATTGCTGAACCAAATTAATTATTGAAAAAAAATTACGAAAAGATACCTCAAGCTACATGTCTTATCTAAATAGCTTTGTCTTATCTAACTGCTAAACCAAAAAATTACAAAAAAAAAAGTAAGACATGAAATTAAACAAAAAAGTAGGGCCTGAAATCAAAAGATTTCAGGCCCTACATGATCAATCAAACAAAATCAGGTAAACTTTCAGGCCCTGCATGAGTCCAGTTCCTCGTGTAACAAGAAAAGGGCTGCCGAAATTAGCATAGAACTGCTCTACTCTCTTGATGGAGGCAGCTCGGTGTCGTGCAAGGGCCGGTTTGATGTTCTCAGGGTCTCAGCATCCTTGAAGCTTAGCAAGGACAGCCAAATTAAATTGGAGAGCATGATAGGCAGAAAATTTGACCATGCAACATTAGATAGTTTACTGATTCCAGCTCCTGCAGGGATGGATTGTCTCTATGACGTCAGTCTAATCTTAAGGTTCTCGAAGTGTTTTCTTAGCACAAGCAAAGTTAGAGAATCAATAGCTCGATTGAAGCAGGCATCAAAGTTGATGGACTCTTACTTGGCTGAGATCGCCCCTGATTTTTCTTTGAAGCCTCTGATGTTTCTGTCACTTGCCTCAGCTATACCTGATGAAGCATGAGATTCCCATGATTCAATGTACCTAGCAATCGACAAGTATCTTGAGGTATCTTTTCGTAATTTTTTTTTTCAATAATTAGTTTGGTTCAGCAATTAGATAATTCTTGTTCACGAAATACTTAGGTTCATACTAAACTACTGGAAGAAGAAAAGACAAAGCTATTTTGTGTCATAAACTATGAGATGCTCTCATCCGAATCCTACAAGCACCTGGAGAAGAACTCGAAATTCCTGATTTTGCTTGATTGACCATGTAGGGCCTGAAATCTTTTGATTTTAGGCCTACGCAGGGCCTGAAATCTTTTGATTTCAGGCCCTGTGTAGACCTGAAATCATGTGTTACGATAAATTTTTTATATATTAATTTATATTAATCAAATATAAAGAAATATCTTTTTATATTTATGAAATTACAATAAAAATTACTAAAGAAAGAGTACCTTAGTTAATTTGTTTACAGAATAAGTTTTTTTTTGTTTTCAGAGAGGTTCCCATAATATAAAAATCACAATATAGTAGAACATCTCAATACATTTTTAGAAGTTTAGACACCAAAAATATCATCTCTTAGCTCAACTCTAACTATTAATATTGGGTTTTGAGAAATCCAAATATCCTAGGTCCATCAGTGGGTTTTGGTGAAAACCCATTGATAGACCTAAAAAACTCCTATTGCAACATAATTTATTATCATTAGAAGTTTGGATGCCAAAAATACCATCTCCTAGCTCAACTCTATCTATTGATATTGGGTTTTAAGAAATCCAAATATCCTAGGTCCATTAGTGGGTTTTGATGAAAACCCACTAATAGACCTAAAAGCTCATATTACAACATAATTTATAATCATTAGAAGTTTAGACACCAAAAATACCATCTCCTAGCTCAACTCTAACTATTGATATTGGGTTTTGAGAAATCCAAATATCCTAGGTTCATCAGTGGGTTTTGGTGAAAACCCACTTATAAACCTAAAAAACTCCTATTGCAACATAATTTATAATCATTAGAAGTTTGGACACCAAAAATATCATCTCTTAGCTCCGCTCTAACTATTGATATTGGGTTTTGAGAAATCCAAATATCCTAGGTTCATGAGTGGGTTTTGGTGAAAACCCACTGATAGACCTAAAAAACTCCTATTGCAACATAATTTATAATCATTAGAAGTTTGGACGCCAAAAATATCATCTCCTAGCTCAACTCTAACTATTGATTTTGCGTTTTGAAAAATCCAAATATCCTAGGTCCATCAGTGGGTTTTTACTAAAACCCACTGATAGACCTAAAAAACTCCTATTATAATATAATTTATAATCATTAGAAGTTTGGACACCAAAAATACCATCTCCTAGCTCAACTCTAACTATTGATATTGGGTTTTAAAAAATCCAAATATCCTAGTTCATCAGTGGGTTTTGGAGAAAACCCACTGATAAACCTAAAAAAAATCCTATTTTAACATAATTTATAATCATTAGAAGTTTGGACACCAAAAATATCATCTCTTAGCTCAACTCTAACTATTGATATTGGGTTTTGAGAAATCTAAATATCCTAGGTTCATCAGTGGGTTTTGGTGAAAACCCACTGATAGACCTAAAAACCCCCTATTGCAACATAATTTATAATCATTAGAAGTTTGGACACCAAAAATACCATCTTCTAGCTCAACTCTAACTATTGATATTGGGTTTTTGAGAAATCCAAATATCCTAGGTCCATCAGCGGGATTTGGTGAAAACCCACTGATAGACTAAAAAACTCTTATTGGAACATAATTTATAATCATTAGAAGTTTGGACACCAAAAATATCATCTCCTAGAACTATTGATATTTTTATTTAATTTAATAAATCATGATTAAATATTATAAAAAATATTTTTAAAATAAAAAAATTTTGAGTGCACGCAGGTCCTGAAGTCATCTGTGTTCAGGCCCTCTTAGCGTGACTTCAGACTTTGCGTTCGAATATGAAATTACGTGTTTTGATAGGTTTTTTTATATATTAATATATTTTTAAAATAGAAAAAAATTTGAGTACACGTCGGCCTGCCCTGAAATCATCTAATTTCAAGTCCAACGTGGCCCTGAAATCAAAAATTTCAGGCCCATGTTGGACCTGAAATCTTTTGATTTCAGGCCCTACTTTTTTATTTATTTATTTCATGCCTTACTTTTTTTTGTTTGTAATTTTTTGTTTCAGCAATTAGATAAGACAAAGCTATTTAGATAAGACATGTAGCTTGAGGTATCTTTTCATAATTTTTTTTTCAATAATTAGTTTGGTTCAGCAATTAGATAATTCTTGTTGACGAAATACTTAGGTTCATACTCAACTACTGGAAGAAGAGAAGACAAAGCTATTTTGTGCCATAAACTATGAGATGCTCTCATCCGAATCTTGCAAGCACCTGGCGAAGAACTCGAAATTCTTGATTTTTCTTGATTGACCCTGCAGGGCCTGAAATCTTTTGATTTCAGGCCCTGTGTAGAAGGTTTTTATATATTAATATATTTATTAATATATTAATTTATATTAATCAAATATAAAAAATCATCTTTTTATATTTTTCAAAATCACGTTGGAAAAGATATTTTTTAACTGAAATATTTTTTCATTCATTACCTTATGTTTTTTAGTCGATTTCATAATATATTATTTTAAAATAAAAAGTCTGAAAAATCATGTTCAGATGTCTCGGAATTCGTTACTGAGAAAGAGAAAGAGAAAGACAGTACTTGATGGGAAGGGTATAAGAGGAAGTTCACTAAAATGGGTGCGCCCTTTGGTAAAAGTGAAACCATGGTACGCCTTTTGGTAAATATCAATTCTTGGGTACGCCCTCTGGTAAAAAGCCATATAATCTAATGGCTCGATTGAGAGTGCAGGTAGCTTAACCAGAAAAGTCCTAGTAGGTAAAGCTGACTAGATTCTAGGCAAGTGAAAGTCTCAGTAGGTCAGGTGGATAAGACACTAGGCAATGAAAGTCTTAGCAAATCATGGACACTAAGCATGGAAGTCCAGATAGGTCAATGGACCAATCATTTGATAAGATGGATTTGATGGGTCAGCAAGGATCGGGCATCGAATCAAAGAAAGCCATGGTGGGTTAAGTTATCGGATGTTGCGAAGATCTAAATAAATCTGAAGGATCCAATGTTTGGAAAATGCTAAGTTAAGGTAAACTTCTGGAGTTAAGAGGTTCTTCTGAAAAGAAGAATGGATAAGGATTAGTCTTTGTTATTGTTATGGGGATAGCCTTAGGCAATGATCCGACTAAGGGTTCTACTCGGATACTGAAGTCAAGATTGGATAGTCAAGTAACTATCTAACTATATATTGCTTATTGTCATATTATGCACTAACTCTATTTTCTAGTGTTCAATAGATGAACAAGCTAACTGATTCATCGAATGGTCCGACCAATCAAATGGTAAGGTTAAGTCGACCTAGCGCTGAGGTGTCACAATTTGTGACTCAATAGTTGACGTATCTAAAAGCACTGATATGGCATCCGAGTTGGACGATGATAAGTCTCAAATTGCTGACGTTGCAATGGATAATGATTAGAGCACTGACATAGCATAAGAAATGGTCAATGATAAGCCTTGCGAGGTTGATGTGGTCGTGGATCAACGTCGAGGTGTTAAGGTGGTAGAAAAACACTGGCAAGGTGGAGGATCAGCAACAATAGACTGGATTTGGATCTGATTATCTAGGCGATTAGTAGACCGATCCTAGCTATAAGAGAAGTCTCAACTAGAGGCTTTAGCATCATCTCTCATAAGCCCTCTTGCTCTTGTCCTGTGCAAATGCTCCTTCACGATGCTGCTTTGCTCCTCTAACAATGACGCTCCACTACAATCCATACTTATTGGTATTTTTATTTTAAGTTAATCCATATTTGTACTTTGAATTATAAGGAACGGTAAACTTGTCACTGTTACTCATCTTTTGTAAAAAAATGAATCTCTGCCTCCAAACAATTGTTCGGAAAAAGATTATTAGGGGATAGTCCAATGAAAACGATTAATAATGGTAGACCTTGGACTAGTAGTGGGAGATTGTGAACCAAGTAAAAAAAGAAATTGAGTCTTTGCTATGATTTACTTTTCTGTTACATATTTTACTCTTACTTTAAAAAAGAAAGAAAAGGTTTTAAAATGAGAAAATGAATTGTGTTATAACCCCCCCCCCCCCCCCCTCCCTCTAACTCTCTTTTCAATCCTACAGTTAGAACTAATGTGAGCTAGAGATGAGTGAATAGCATTTTCACCTTGACTTTAAGAATGCAATGGAAAACTTTATCAAATGAAAATCAGCATACCACAACACAATACACCAAGATTTTAAATGGTTCATAGCCTTCCAAGGTTGCTACTTTAGAGCCTGGTCCTAGAGATCTACCACTACTAAATGTTTTCCTTCTCGAATACCCTTCAAACGTAAAGAAACCTCTTATAATCTCTCTTCTTACAAACAACACAACAAGAATGCAAATACAAAGAAAGTAAACTACATTACAAAAATCTTGCTTTGATCGCTTGTTTATTTCTTTAGATTTTCTCATGATAGTTTAGAAATGCAGTAGTACTTATCTCTAAAACCTCCAAGAGCTAACACTTTCAATCTTCCTTAAAATCCTATTTTGTAGGATTGTTGTCGAACTGATTTTCGCCTATCAGTCGACTGAGATTTGCCATCAATCAACTATTGTAGATGTTGAATACTGACTCGATCGTTGAACGGTCACTGACCTCTGATCTGCAACTAGAATCATCTTGACATTTGAACATTAGTTGATTAATCGGTACATCAATCGACTAATAGTCACCAGTCGAGTTAGCAGTCGGATCAAGAATCTTCTATGCTCTCAAATAATTTGATTAATAGATTAATGTGAGAATAGTCGACAGATGTCAATTAGTCAAGTTGTCCAGTCAAGTTATGAATATTTTATTCACTTGATCAGTCACATCAATTGACTGCTAACTCCATTAATCGACTGACTATTATTAATCAATTTGAAGAGCACAGTTACAAATTCTCTATTCGCTAGAATAGTAACATCAATCAATTGATAACTCTATTAGTCAATTGATCATGTCTAAAACCTCCATAAAATCTCAAATTCAAAGTTTACAATTTATTAGTCAACTATTGTACCCTAGCAAATGACTGATATCTCAATTTTAATCCTAATTGAAACTAAACATCTAGTATCTAGTTGACCTCAACTTATCAGGACTTCTCTCACTTACCATCCATTTACTCTTAACCTATTAGGACTTCTCTCACTTACCATCCATTTACTCTTAACCTATCGGGACTTCATCTACCTAGCATCCGATCACCCTTGACCTACCAGGACTTCATTCACCTAACATCCAATGACCTTTGACCTATTTGAACTTCCTCACTCACCTAACTTCTAGTTCTTCATGACTTGTTAGGAGATTCCGTACTTGCCTAATATATAGTCCTCCCCGACCTATTAGGGCTTGCATCAATATGTTAAGTATCTGAACCTCTATAATCCACTTAGACTTCATCCATCTTATGTTAAGTGTCTAGTCCTCTATTGCCCACTAACTTCACCCCTTACTGAACCCTTGTTGGACTTCCTACCACCATATATCTAATCCTCCATAACCCATTTGGACATTTCACATCTTTAAAGTATCCGATCTATCTTGACTTACTTGATATCTCACTCAACTAATATATTCATTAATCATCAAAACTCACACTCGAGTGAATTCGAGCTTCGTCAACCTTTACCAGAGACTGATTGTACCAATAAGGGACACTGCAAAAACCTATTGGCCTTGGATTAGATCCAATCCAAGCTAGCTAAGACCATTAATGCATTTTGTATGAAACTCAGTAATGGACCTACAGAATTTAGAATATTGAAACCTGGGTATGAGGTGGAAGAGGAGAGTGTAGACAAGAGATAGATAGTCGGCAACCCTGCTCGAGGATCTTACATGAAGTTATGCCTCTATACTAATTGACACATGGGTTTATTGTTGATAGATGCTTTAGAATAAGTTCATTGCGATTATAGTTTTTTCATAGTCAAATGGCATTGTAAATGATCAACACCACTCTGATACTGAGATAGAATGATTAGTACCACTATGGTGTAGGATTAAAGATTGTGATTTTAGGTTAGAAGGCTCGATACCAATGTGATACTGGGTTGGAATGATCAATATCACTATGGTGCAGGGTTGGAGATTGTGGTACAAGGTTAGGGGGTTTAGTACCTATGTGTTGCTGGGTTGGAACGATCAACATCAAGATGGTATTGGTTGAAGAAATCAAAACAATGATGATGCTTGGTTTGAAAATTTAGCATCACTCTAGTCTTAGAGTTGGAATGATCAGTGCCATTGTTTGATGAAAATGGTGTTGGTTTAGAAAGTTCAATACAATACGGTGTCTGTTGTAGATGACATCAAACGTTGCATATCTTCTAAAGCAAAAGTAAAATTGTCTCAAGGCACTGCATGAAGGCATGAAGAGGTGAAAATCAAGTTGGCAAAGTGTTCAATTCACCATCAATTCAAAGGCAATAAATGACTTTAAAGTTGGTCTCTTGAAAAACTATTACGTATTTGAGTAAATTTTTTCAACCAAGTTAGTATAAATAACCCATGAGGGTGCTTGTAATGGTGTGATTTCAGTTTGTGAGTTTCAATTGCTACTTGAAGTATATTTTGTTCTCTCCTTTCTCTCTACACCTCCTACCTCATCATCATTTCTTTCCAACAGTGGTATCAGAGCGAGGTTCAATCTTGAAACTCAAAGTACTGTGCGGCCTAAGCACCTCCAACATGACGAGCGTTACAACTGGAGCACCACCAACCTTCGACAGACAAAATTATTCCATGTAGGTCGTGAAGATAAAAACCTTTTTGAAGGGTGTCAATCTCTGGAGCTTGGTATAGTCTGATGCACCACCTGCCAAGCTGAGAGAGAACCCGCAGCAGAGGTTCTATATCGAGGAGAATGCCAAGAAATACAAGGTGCTTAGTATGATTCACATAGTTGTATCAGAGACCATATTCATAAGAATTATGGACTGTGAAATAGCAAAAGGTGCATGGGATAGGCTGAGCGAGGAATTTCAAGGAAGTGCCAAGATGAAGCAAATGCAAGTCTTGAACTTGAGACGGTAATTTGAGTTGATAAGGATGACGGAGGTGGAAGCGGTTAAAGATTCTGTCGATAGATGAAAGTAGTCAATCAAATTAGACTACTTGGAGAGTCTATATCGGATGCAAGAGTTGTTGAGAAGGTGTTGGTGAGCTTGCCAGAGATGTTTGAATCAAAACTTTCTTCTTTGGAAGACTCGTGTGACTTGTCGCAAATAAGTGTTGCCGAGTTGGTGAACTCCCTACAAGCAGTTGAATTCAGGAAGGAGAATAGAATTGGCCAAGCGACCGAGATGGCGTTGGTGGCCAAATGCAAAGGCAAGACGCAAGAATCGAAGTTCAAAGGTCACCCCAACAACAACAATGAAAAGAAAGTATAGAAGGAGGAATCCAAATGGAACTTCCGATCCGATCTATTTTGTTCCAAGTGAAATAAAAGGAACACTTGGAGAAATTTTACAGAAGTAAACCACCTGCAAAATGTTGGAACTGCAATAAGGTCATTTAGCGAGAGATTGCAGAAACAACTCTCAATCCCAAAATTATCAAGTCAAAAGGGATGATCAGGAGGTTGAAGAAATAGCTTTGATGGCTAAAATGGAAGTGCATGAGATTGCCGAAGGGAAAGAAGATACGTGGCTACTTGACAATGGTTGTACTCATCACATAACACCGAACGGATTATTGTTCGATACTGTTCACCCGTGCAATTGCTTGCGAGTAAGAATTGTTGGTGCGATCGACCCAAGCTTGATTGGGTAGATCATGAATTTTGATGTGTGTGTCAATATGATTAAGTTAGGGTTTCATGATGATCTAATATGTGTATGTGAGTGTGCAAGTTTGCAGGATACACATGGACTTAATTGGACGCCTTCGGGACTGGTGAAGGATGACATGGGAAACAGGTCGTGGGCTTGCATGCATCCGAGAGGCCGTGGACAAAGCAGGGACGATGAGCCGAGGGAAGCGAACTTCGAGGCATATGCGAAGGATGGCATGGGGGGATGAGCCGCGGGCTTGCATGCATCCGAGGGACGAGAGCTGAAGTCGAAGAAGGCTTGAAGGCAACAGGTCGAGGCTACTGGAAGTAGAGACGATGACCCAAGGGAAGCGCACTTCGAGGCATACACGAAAGATGGTATGGGAGACAAGTCGTGGGCTTGCATGTATCCGAGGGACGAGAGCCAAAGTCGAAGAAGGCTTGAAGGCAACAAGTCGAGACTGCTAGATGAGGAGTCAACTAAGTCGTGAGGATTCAAGTGCTGAGAGAGTTGTACTTGGGAAGGAAAATCTTAGGATTCGAGTGCTGAGGGAATTGTACTCGGGAAGAGAAACCTTAGGTGGCAGTCGACTAATACTTGATCAGTCGACTGATGAAGAGCACAGAAAGATCAGTCGACTGATCCTGGGATCAGTCGACTGGTGTCGACAAGAATTCGAATCGTCAAGCTGTGACATTCGAATTCGCGAGGACTAGTCGACTGGTGCTAGCACCAGTTGACTGGTAACGGTCAAAACAGTATCGAGCACTATTTAATAGGGCTCATTTTTTGTTGTTCTTCCTTGGTGAAACAAGCTTAGTTAAAGCATGTTAGTAGCATAAACGTGCTCAGAGGATGTCAAGGATTGTGGTGAGGTTTCTCCACCCACAAGGAGCGACAAGAGCTAGCCGGAGGTGCTCTGGGGAGTCATCCACCAAAGGATAGGGATCGTCCACCTTACGGACAACCATGGAGTAGGAGTATCATCTCCGAACCACGTAAAGGTGTTGTGTTAGCATTGTTTTAGTTTATAGATTTAGTTTTCCGCTCGCGCTTACTAAGCCTTGTAGGAAGAAAATTAAAAAGTAGCTATTCACCCCCCCCCCTTCTAGCTTAACGGAAAGGTCCCAACAAGTGGTATCAGAGCAAGGATCGCTCATCTACGGACTAACCGCCAAGAGAGCAAAAAAGCTACAGGAAATGGTGATTGAAGAAAGATTAGGGGATGATATCAATGTTCCACCTCCCTACGACCGCGAGAGTTTCGAGTATTGGAGGATGCGGACAAAGACATGGTTCGGCATGGATTGAAATTTCATGATCGCACTAGAAGAGTCATTTGAAGTTCCAAAAGATAAGCATGGGAAAAAGCATCGACCAAGATATTGGAATAAGGAGCAACAAATGCAAACGAAAAGGTAATTTCAATATTACTTAATATTTTACATAATGATATAATTAGTGGTGTAGGTGAATACAAAAATACACACGAATTATGGAGTAAGATATTAGTACTTCATGAAAACCCTACACAAGCTCAAGTAGTGGAAGAGACCAAGGAAATGAGCTCAATGGTCCAAGAAAAGGAGAAGGACCAATCGAATGAAGAAAGAAGTTCAACATCCGATGAAGAGGAGAAAGAAGAAAAAGATTCATCCATCTTATCAAATGAAGTGGCACAAGAAATTGAAGAATCATCCACTTCATCAAAGGAAGATGAAGAGATCTCCACTTCAAGGATTGAGAGAGAGGAGAGACTGTTGGTGCAATCTGTTGGATCGAGAAAACATGATAGAGGGCGGGTGAATATCGTGAAAATGTTTCGGATTAAGAAAAGAGAATACGCAGCGGAATTAAAACATACACACACAGAACACAAGTGGTTTTACTTGGTTTGGAGTCGCGGTCGGCTCCTACTCCAAGGCCCACGGTCCTTGATCGTTTACTGCAGACAATTCTATATTCACGCAAAGATTTACAGAGTATAATACAGAAATTTTGCAGTAAGTAAATGACAACACTTTTCGTTATCGACGCCCGGTGTAGATTGTACATCGGAGCAGAGGGTCGTCGTCGGTGCTAGAATCCCGAGATCGGAGTTTGTCGGAGCAGAGCGCTTGAACGAAGAGCGTAAAGGGGTTGGAAAATTGTTGTTCTGAAGCCTTGGGGTCGAGCCCCTTTTATAGTGCTCCTGGGGACGCCTGGGACGTCAAGGGTGCCTGACACGTGCCTTCGGATCCGAGAACTTCTATCCGAAACTTGGTCAGCGCTTATCCCCTTCGAATCGGCTCTGGAGCTGACGGGGGCGCCTAGGGCATTGGGGGCGCCCTCCTTGACTTGGTCCGCTAGCTTCATATTACTTTGCTTTGATTGCTTTGACCTTGGGCGCCCAGGGCCTCCGGGGCGCCCTGCGTAAGGTTGTTTCGATGCACTTCTTGATTCCTTTGTTTTGTCTTTTACCTTGGGCGCCTGGGACCTCCCGGGCGCCTGGCCCAACTTCCTGCCTTTCTCCTTTGGGGCGTTCTAAGCTGCAGAAACATGTTCCCTTGGTCCCTGCATTCAAGGTTAGTTCCAAAACAACGAGGCAAGAATATTAGTTGATTTCTATAGTCATAGCTGTCTTGGTTCTGACTTCGGGTCCCCCAAATGGAACCCTAGGTCGAACCGACGCCTACTGTTCCCTCGACGAGGAACGCGTCCTCACCTACTCCTCTTAGGAGAGTTTATCTTTTTCCAACCGGCTCCTCCGATTGGACTTTTGCCCAGCAGCCCTTCGTCAGGTGCCTAGCAGCCCTTCGCTAGGTCTTTAATGCCTAGCATCCCTTCGCTAGGTGCCTAGCAGTCCTTCGCCAGGTCTTCAACTCCTAGCAGCCCTTCGCTAGGTGCCTAGCAGTCCTTCGCCAGGTCTTGAACTCCTAGCAGCCCTTCGCTAGGTGCCTAGCAATCCTTCGCCAGGTCTTCAATGCCTAGCAGCCCTTCGCTAGGTCTTAGGGTTTCGATGCCTAGCAGCCCTTCGCTAGGACTTCTTTCTGCACACTTAGTGGACACATTAGACAACAAATAGTACTTAACTTTGAATCCTTTGCCAATATCAAAACAAGGTTCGATATGGTGCTTCCTGCACCAACACAATCGGCCCATGTTTGATGGGGAGATCATGGGTTTTGATGTGTGTGTCAATATGATTAAGTTAGGGTTTCATGTTGATATAATATGTGTATGTGAGTGTGCAGGTTTGCAGGATACACAGTGATTTAGTTGGACGGCGTCGGGACCAATGAAGGATGGCATGGGACACAAGTTGTGGACTTGCATGCATCCGAGGGACCATGGACAAATCAGGGACAATAAGCCAAGAGAATCGGACTTCGAGGCATACGTGAAGGATGGCATGGGAGATAGGTTGTGGGCTTGCATGCATTCGAGGGACGAGAGCCAAAGTCGAAGAGGGCTTGAAGGCAACAGATCGAGGCTGCTGGAGTAGAGACGATGAACTGAGGGAAGTGGACTTTGAGGCATACGTGAAGGGTGGCATGGGAGACAAGCCGTGGGCTTGCATACATCCGAGGGGCGAGAGCCAAAATCGAAGAGGGCTTGAAGGCAACAGATCGAGGCTACTGAAGGAAGAGTCAACTGAGTCGTGAGGATTCGAGTGTTGAGAGAACTATACTGGAGAAGGGAAATCCTAGGGTTTGAGTGCTGTGAGAATTGTACTCAGGAAGGGAAACCTTAGGTGGCAGTCGACTGATGCTTGATCAGTCAATTGGGTTAGAGCACAGAAAGATCAGTCGACTAGTAATGGACCAGTCGACTGATGCAGTCGACTGGTGTCGACCAGAATGTAAATCGTCAAGGCACTGACATTTGAATTCACGAGGACCAGTCGACTGCCCCAGGGGCAGTCGACTGGTAATGGTCAAATCAGGATCAAGCTCTATTTAAGAGAGCTCGTGTTTGGCTACTGTTCTCTGGCGAAACAAGCTTAGTAAGAGCCTGTTAGTAGCCTACAAGTGCTCAGGTCATGTCAAAGGGTTGTGGCGAGGTTTCTCCACCCACAAGGAGCGACAAGAGCTAGCCGGAGGTGCTCCAAGGAATCATCCATCGAAGGATCGGGATCGTCCACCTTACGGGCAGCCGTGGAGTAAGAGTTTTCTCTCCGAACCACGTAAATCGGTGTGTTTTTATTAGTTGTTAGTTTTAGTTTGTTTTATTCCACTTGTGCACTAACAACTTGTAGGAAGAAAAATCAAGAAATAGCTATTCACCCCCCGTAGGTGTAATCGACCCAAGTTTGATCGGGTAGATCATGGATTTTGATGTGTGTGTCAATATGATTAAGTTAAGATTTCATGCTAATCTAATATGTGTATGTGAGTGTGTAGGTTTGTAGGATACACATGGACTTAGTTGAATGTCTTTGGGACCGGTGAAGGATGACATGCGAGACAAGTCGTGGGCTTGCATGCATCCGAGGGACCGTGGACAAAGCAGGGACGATAAGCCGAGGGAAGCGAACTAATAAGCATATGCGAAGGATGGCATGGGGATATGTGTCGCGGGCTTGCATGCATCCGAGGGACGAGAGTTGAAGTCAAAGAAGGCTTGAAGGCAATAAGTCGAGACTGCTGGAAGCAAAAACGATGAGCCGAGGGAAGCGCATTTCAAGGCATACGCGAAGGATGGCATGGGAGACATGCCGTGAGCTTGCATGCATCCGAGGGATGAGAGCCAAAGTCGAAGAAGGCTTGAAGGCAGCAAGTTAAGACTGCTGGATGAGGAGTCAACTAAGTCGTGAGGATTCGAGTGCTGAGAGAGTTGTACTCGGGAAGGAAAATCCTAGGGTTCGAGTGCTGAGGGAATTGTACTCGGGAAGGAAAACCTTAGGTGGCAGTCGACTGATGCTTGATCAGTCGACTGATGAAGAGAACATAAAGATCAGTCGACTGATCCTGAGATCAGTCGACTGGTGTCGACCAGAATTCGACTTGTCAGGCTGTGACATTCGAATTCGCGAGGACCAGTCGACTGGTGCTAGCACCAGTCGACTGGTAACGGTCAGAACAGTATCGAGCACTATTTAAGAAGGCTCGTTTTTTGCTATTCTTCCTTGGCGAAACAAGCTTGCTTAAAGTCTGTTAGTAGCCTAAACGTGCTCAGAGGTTATCAAGGATTGTGGTGAGGTTTCTCTGTTAGTAGGAGCCCTAGAGCCAATTATGTGATGATTGACTGGGGACATTTTTGTATCAAATTCTATCATTAATAATGGCATGTTTGGTTATTATATTTACTTTGTATTTGTGCCAAATAACTATGTATAATAATGTCCATGGGTAGTAGGTTCTTATTTACATTATATCGATTGGTTGAATTGATAGTGAGATAATGTAGAGAATACTACTCTAAATCATTCCTAGTCAAGTATTAATATTCAAGGACAATATTAATACATGGAGACTAGCATGTAGGTCAACTGATGACTTGAGCTCACAAGTCATGGATATGTGATATCAAGTTGACACATGGGTACACATTGAAGAATGTGTACTGAATAATCCGCTATGAGAAAGTTTCATAGATTATCATATGAGTGTCATAAACTTTCTCATGTAACTATTGGTATGAATAGTCCTTAGACCTGAATTCACTACGGTTCCCTACATAAGGAGTTATGTACTTTGGTCTCGTCAAACGTCACCCGTAACAGGGTGGACTATAAAGGCGATCACTGGATATGTAATGAATTATGCGGAGGGATGTGAGTGATGTAGATGGGATATATCCCTCCCATATGACGGGAGTGATATCTGTGGGTCCCTTGATCGAGTAGGACTGCTAAAACGCATGGTCATGCTCAAATGAGTCAATATAAGATATTGAGCTCATTTGTTTGAGTGAGTCTACTCGGGGATCAAGAAACACAAGATTGATTGAGGATGACACGGTCTATGCATCATTGGTCAATCTAGATATCAAGGATAGAAGGACAAGGTCATACATTGCCATAGTCACGGATGTTAAGTCATATCTCGACTTTCTTGTTACTTTGGTAGCATTGATGCATTGCTAGATGTCGCTCATTGTTTTTGTGTCTAAATTGATTTAGACACATTGCCAATGTTACGAGAGCCTATTGGGTCACACACTAAGGACACGATGCTTCGAAGATTATTTGATCTTGATTTGGCTATGATTTAATTGGAATTGGATTAATTGAGTTAGACATAAGTGAATCCAATTAGATTATGGATTGAGATCTAATTTGAGTTAAATTCATTTAGATTAGACTCAATCACATTTGGATGAAATATTAATTCATTAAAATGTTTAATGAATTAATAAGAGAGGAAGATGGAGAGTTTCTCACCATTAGAGTGTTACATGAAAAGTTAGAGAGTTACATTAAAATGTTTAATGAAGGGAAGTTTAAAAGGCAAAAACTCCTCATGATATGAGTATAAAAGAGTTTTTCCCTTGTCATTTGGATGACAACTTGTCATTTTCTTTCCCCTCTTCCTTCTCTTCTCCATCTTGGCCGAAACCCACATCTTGGGTTCTTGGTGTTTTGTGAACTACCTTAAGTTGCTAGCACAACTAAGGTAGTTCTTCTCCGAAGTAGAGATATCGTGTTCGTGTGGATACGAATAGAGGCACGGACACTTGAACATGCAAGAGATCTGGCGGCGCTTGGATGAGCGGGATAAACGTAAGGGCACGCTCCAAAGGTATACGCTTTAAATAGATCTATTAGATAGATGATTTCGTACGAGTTTTTCTTTCGCATGGATCGCTCGAGGGATCTTGTTTCCACTGTGTTTTTGTGTTTATGTCGCCTGAAGATCCCAACAGTGGTATCAGAGCCACTTGCGAAAGATCGTATGAAGTTTTATGCACTTTTATATGTGATATAGAAGTAGGACAAATTTTTTTCTTTTTGGGTTGCATATAATAGTGTGAATATTTTGTCATTACGCAAAAGTTTGTGTTGATCAAACTAAAAGGCTATAACATCATCATTCATATGATAGCGTGCTATAGTCCGATCGCTCTTGACAAAATATTATAACCTTTGGTGTTAATGTTGATGAAGTTGCGTCAATCTGTTATGAACAGATTGTGCATTTTTTGTCGCAAGAATGCACCAACGGAGTTTCTACTCTTGAGCGAATTTTATATTGCACTCATAATGAAATTGATGTCCTAGATCTATTGTGTATGATTGATGATATGGTGCATGGTTATGGCCTTAACCCCAATATGATTAGATGTATATGTGTGTATGTGCATGTTGTAATGTAATTCATAATACGGCCTGCGCGTCGTGCCTTATCTCTATTTTTCCTCTAATTGTAAAATAGATTTAGACTCGAATGTAACTCGAGTTTTCTTAAATTGTAATGTACAAAATGAGTAGTTGAGTGTCCATTAAAGAATGAAGTTACAAGAAGGATGCCAACGACACATGACGACCGAAGGATGCACTTGGAGAAGATGTTATCCCTAGGTTGACCATCGATCTTCTCATTGGCTTGAGATGATCGTAGTATATAGGCTATAACCATGTCACATTTTACCGTTTATATGTTGATATATGCAATATGTGTATGTGATGCATGATTAGATAAATATTTATCTTAATTAAGTCAACTCGATATACCTACCAATGTTTGGTACTCATAAACTACCTCGATCATTTGTTGTTGGGTTTGCCAAAGCAAAGCGACACATTTCATCTTGGTAGAGTGCGAGAGGACAATTGTGATGTCCCGCTATCAAACTTTGGGTGAGACTTAACTGAGTCCAATCAATCAGATTGAGAAACTTAGAGGCATATCCCAAAAGTTGAGGAAATTGGGTAAGAAAACAATTACACTAAGTCTTGGGCGATTAGCCAAAGCTAACTCAAGATGATGTGTAATGTGGATCTTGACCCTTTGTTTCCAAGAGTTGCATAAGATGTAATTGGTAAAATATTGCCTACCTAATTATACCGAGTCTTGGGCAATTAGCCAAAGCTAACTCAAGATGAGGTATAATATGGATCTTGTCCCACATGAATATAGTCGCTATTTAGTTTGGAGCTAGTAGTATAGGCAAATTGAGTTTGCCAACATCCATGACTAGCCCCTACCAAAACTCTATGATTCAGTGGGAGTATCATATAATTAAAGGTCTAATTAAATGAATTAGATATGATATTTATTTCTGCATGTTTTACTGTTGTAGATCACCATGTTGTCTAATATGTCAAATACTCTCTCTCTACGATCCGTCCTTGAGAAGGACAAGCTCAATGGAGCTAATTTCCTGGACTGGTACAGAAACCTGAGGATCGTCCTCAAACAAGAACGAAAATTGTACGTCCTAGAGCAACCTCTTCCAGAAGCGCCCATCACTACCGCCACCCGTGCCAAAAAAAACGCTTACAAGAAGCATCAGGATGATGCACTCGATGTATCATACCTCGTGCTTGCTACCATGAACTCTGAGCTTCAGAAGCAACATGAGAACATGGATGCACATGATATGGTTGAGCATCTAAAACAACTATATCAAGGGCAAGCTAGGCACGAGCGGTTTGAGGTGTTAAAATCCCTCTATGCATGCAAGATGCAAGAAGGAACTCCTGTTAGAACTCACGTACTCATGATGATTGGGTATATCGAGAACCTTGAAAGGCTAGGATTTCCACTGGGATAAGAATTGGCCACTGACCTTATCCTGCAATCGTTGCCGAAAGGGTACAATCAATTTGCCATGAACAATAACATGAATGAAATTGACAAGCCTTTGCCTGAGATGCTCAACATGTTGAGAACTGCTGAACCCAATCTTAAGAAAACCAAGACCAGTAATGTACTGATGGTGCAAAAGGGCAAAGGCAAATGGAAGCCTAAAGGCAAGGGTAAGACCCAAGCCAAAGGCAAGGCCAACTCTACTGCACCCAAGGACAAAAGTGGGGCACCTAAGAAAGGGACCTGCTTCCACTGTGGTGAGATCGAACATTGGAAGAGGAACTACAAACTCTACCTGGAGGAAGTCAAGAAGAAAAGAAGTGAGACTTCTGCCTCAGGTATTTTTGTTATAGAAGTCAATCTATCTATTTCTTCTTTTTGGGTATTAGATACCGGTTGTGCATCTCACATTTGTACTAATGTGCAGGCCCTTCGAAGAGCTAAATCGTTGGCAAAGGACAAAGTGGACCTACGAGTAGGCAATGGAGCAAGAGTTGCTGCTATAGTTGTAGGAACATATTCCTTTTCTTTGCCCACTGGGCTTATCTTAGAACTAGAGGAGTGCTTTTATGTACCTGCATTAACTAAGAACATAATTTCAGTATCTTGTTTGGACAAGAAAGGCTTTTTGTTTATCATAAAGGACAATGTTGTTCTATAATGTTAAATGATATGTTCTATTGTAATGCACCATTATAAATGGACTCTATCTTCTAGATCTAGAGAACCCAATCTATAACATAAATACCAAACGGTTCAAACAAATGATTTGAACCAAGCATATCTCTGGCATTGTCGCTTAGGACATATAAATGANTGTTATGCATTGGTTTTCCCCATACTTGGTCACCGAAGTGATTTTTATCTCGTCAACCTAATTTCTCAAGGGATGCATTGACATTTTGAGAAATTAAGTTGATCCTATGATCTCACCCCATTTCTAGCAAACTAAAACGTTTTGTTGAACCTTATAGTTTGTGTGAGATGTCCCCAAGTTACCCAATTATTTTCCAATAATTCGAATTGATCATGAAGGGTTTTGAATGCATTTTGATGTCTATGAAGCGCGACACATTCCCAACTCCCTTCTTAAGAAACTAAACTCATTTTCGGGGAGTGGTTTAGTGAAAATGTCTGCTAGATTTGATTTGGACTCTACATATGAGAGTACAACATCTCCTCTAGCAACATGATCCCTAATGAAGTGGTGACACACTTCAATATGTTTGGTTCTAGAGTGATGGACCGGATTCTTGGTTAGGTTAATTGTGCTAATGTTGTCACACAACACTTGCACACCCTTGTAGCTTAATCCATAGTCCTTTAGAGTATGAATCATCCACAACAATTACGATATACTCTCTCCCATGGTGATATATTCTGTCTCGGTCATGGAGAGAGCAACACAATGTTGCTTCCGACTTGACCAACTAAATAGAGATGATCCTAGGAATTGGCAACCTCCACTCGTGCTTTTTCGATCCAACTTGCACCCAGCATAGTCGGAATCAGTATAGCCAATTAGGTCAAATGACTCGGTACGGGGGTACCAAAGATCAACTCCAATTGTGCCCTTAAGGTACCTCAAAATTCTCTTAACAGTAATTAAGTAAGATTCCTTGGCACAAACTTGATACCTAGCGCACATACCCACAACAAAAAGTATGTCAGGTCGACTAGCTGTGAGGTATAGCAGACTACCTATCATGCTCCGATATTGAGTCAAATCAACAGCTTTACCACTCTCATCATTGTCTAATCTTGTGTTTGTAGCCATGGGAGTGGTTACCTCTTTTGAATCACTCATGTTGAATTTTCGAAGTATCTCTTGAGTATACTTTGATTGGTCCACATGGATTCCGTCACGAGTTTGCTTGATTTCAAGTCCAAGGAAGAAAGTTAACTCTCCCACTATACTCATTTCAAATTTACTCTCTATGTGTCCAATAAACTCATTTAAATAGCCCTTGTTGTTTGAGCCACAAATTATGTCATCAACATATACTTGGGCTACAAATATATTGTCGCCGTCTCTACGTAGAAACAGTGGAGTCTATTTGGCCTTTAACAAAACCTTTTTTAATTAGGAACGTCGACAACCGCTCATACCAGGCTCGGGGTGATTGTTTAAGTCCATAAAGCACCTTCTTGAGCTTAAATACGTGGTTTGGAAATTCGGTACTCTAAAACCCCGGAGGTTGTTCGACATAGACCTCTTCCCTTATTAAACCATTTAGGAAGGCCGATTTGACGTCCATTTGATATAGTTTGAAATCACGATGGGCTGCAAATGGAAGCATCAATCGGATGGGCTCTAATCGGGCCACGAGAGCATAGGTCTTATCATAATCAAGGACTTCAACTTGACTGTAGCCCTTGGCTACTAAGTGTGCCTTGTTTCTTATGATTTCTCCCTTATGGTTCAATTTATTTTTGAAGACCCATTTGGTTCCAATAATGGTGGTCTTCTTAGGTTTAGGGACTAAGTCCCAAACTTGACTTCTTTCGAATTGACCTAGTTCATCTTGCATGACAATAATCTAATCGGGATCATTTAATGCCTCGTCAATTTTTCTAGGATCAATTTCGGAAATTAGGGCAACTTCATTAGCCTTCATTAGCCTCAGGATCCAGCTGATCTATAATTTGTCTAGGCTCGCCGTCATCAGACTCATCACCACCTTCTACAACATTTGGACTTTCATCCAAGCCCAGTTGCCTGAGTTCAAATTGAGCTGCTTCAATATCTTCTGATCGATCATTTACTTTTGGAATTTCTTTAAAAACAACATCAGAAGATTCTTCAACCAATTTAGATTTCTTATTGTAGACTCGGTAGGCTTTGCTAACTAGGGAGTACCCGACCAGTATCCCTTCATCAGCCTTTGCCGTGAACTTTCCAAGGTGATCCTTGGTGTTTAGAATAAACACCTTACAGCCAAACACCCTAAGATGATTAACCGTAGGTGATTTTCCAAACCAAAGTTCGTGAGGAGTCTTTCCTAAGAATCTATGGATGAGGACTCAATTTTGCACATAGTAAGCTGTGTTTACAGCTTCGGCCCATAAGTACCCCGGTAATGAGTACTCATTGAGCATTCTTTGTGCAGCCTCTTGCAGGACTCGGTTCTTCCTCTCTACAACACCATTTTGTTGTGGTGTTCTAGGAGTGGAGAACTCATGTCTATACCCTCTATCTTGACAAAATTCTAAAAATCGTTGGTTTTGAAATTCACCTCCATGATCACTTCTTATTGTCTTAATTGTTGATGATTTTTCATTTTCAACACTTTTACAAAAAGAAATGAAAACATCTAAGGTTTGGTCCTTATATTTTAGAAAATAAGTCCATGTATATCTAGTAAAATCATCAATGATAACAAAACAATATCTACTACCATTCAATGATATCATAGTGCTACAATCAAACAAGTCCATATGAAGTAAATCCAATGCGGTAGAAGTACTTACAGTGCTTTTACCTTTATGTGCAGATTTTGTTTGCTTACCCATTTGACATGCATCACAAATCTTTTCTTTTTCATACTTGATGCTTGGTAAGCCATGGACTAGTCCCTTGTTGGCTAACTTCCGGATATTCTTAATGTTCACATGTGCTAGCCTCCGGTGCCAAAGGGTGGACTCCTATTCTTTTGATATGAAACACTTAACAAGATCATTAGTAGCACTTTTAAATGAAACTTGGTAAATATTATCTATTCTTGTTCCTACTAGTACCGTGTCCAATGTGTCATGTTGTCTAACTAGACATTGACTTGATTGAAAATCAATTGTGTAACCCGCATCACACAATTGACTGACACTTAGGAGATTAAATGTCAACCCCTTGATTAGGACATTCTTAATCCTAAGACATTCAGATATTTGAATGCCTCCTATTCCTATGACCTTAAGACTACCATTGTTACTAAAGGAAACATTACCTCTACTTTTTCTTTGAAGTGTGGTAAACAATGATCTATCCCCGGTCATGTGTTTGGAGCACCCACTATCAACGAACCAAGTTGATAGATGCTCCCCCTCAATCACAACCTACACAATTCGAAAAATAGAAGTTTTAGGTACCCAAACCTTGGGACCTAAAGCACCTACTAAGCAAGACTTAGGCACCCATGCCTTGACTACTTTCCTTTGAGCCCTAGGTGTCTTAGATTGTCTAACATCAGTCCTAGACATTAAGGACACAAATGATGGTTCTTTGGGTCGGTAACCAATACCGGCCCTATTGTAGACCGCCCTTTGGGCATTCAAGATCATGTCTAAGGTCTTTGAGCTTGTTGAGAACTTCTCAAGAATACTCTTGAGTCTCTCAACTTTACTCTTCAATGATTTGTTTTCATCCTCTAACAATTCAATTTGCAAATCATCGACATCCTCATCCCTAGAGGACTTCAATTGTTCAACTTCAATTTTCAATGATTTAATTTTTGCTTTTGACTTTTTCAAGAAATTAATTAAGCATGCAATGGTCCTATAGCATTTATCAAGTTCGGGAGTGATTATCTCTTCATCATCCAAAGATGATGAAGCCACGTTTGATGAGTTACTCGATTCATCACTGCTCTCTTGATCTTCTAGGGCCATGAGTGCAACATGCCGTGTACTCTTTTCATCCTTCTCCTCTTCGGATGAACTTGAGGAGGATTCATCCTAAGTGGCCTTCAAGGCCTTCTTCTTCTTTTTGGATCTATCATCCTTCTTCTTGAGGTTTGGGCAGTCCTTCTTGAAGTGCCCTTTCTTACTACATTCATAGCAAGTAATATTATTCTTATCAAGCTTAACTTCACTTGGGTTACCTTTACCCTTGAAGCGACGACTCTTTCTCATCATCCTTCTAACGAAATTGGCCATCTCGGAGGAAGAAGAGCCGCTGCTATCTTCCTCGGATTCGGATGAAGATAAGGATGAAGAGACTTCCTTCTCCTTCTTCTTCTCCTTCTTCTTCTTGTTCTTTTCTCCTGCAACTAAGGCAATCCCCTTCTCTTTGGGGCCTTTGTTAGCAATTTCATGAAGTTCCATCTCACAAAATAAATCATCTAACTTTACAATTGATAAGTCCTTGGAAACTTTGTAGGCATCCACCATGGATGACCACAAAGCATTCCTTGGAAATGCTTTTAACACATACCTCACAAGGTCGCGGTTTTCGACCTTTTCATCAATAGAATGGAGGCCATTCAATACATCTTTGAATCTGCTGTGGAGCTCACTTACGGTCTCACTCTCCTTTATGGAGAGATTTTGAAGTTGGTTGAGGAACAAGTCCCTCTTTGCTATTCTTGAATCTCGGGTTCCTTCATGGAGTTCGATGAGCTTGTTCCATAAATCTTTTGCACTTATAAATGGACCAACCTTGATTAGTTGGTCTTTGTTCATGCCGCATTGTAAGGTCACCACCGCCTTCGTGTCAGCTTCACTCTTTCGGGTTTGTTCAGCCGACCAACGCCATGATTCTAATTGTTTGCCTTCATCATCCTTTGGAGGGGTAAAATCCTCTTTCACAGCGAACCAAGTGCTGATATCCATCTTTAGATATTACTCCATCTTCGATCTCCAATATTGAAAATCTGCTCCATCGAAAAAGGGAGGTCGAGTGGTGCTAAATCCTTCTCTCAACGCCATTGATGATAGCTCTCGGTTGTTAATCCGCTTGTACAGTGCCCCAAGCTCTGATACCACTTGTTGGAACTTGGATGGCTAGAGAGGGGGGTGAATGTAGCCAGACACCGAAACATTAGCACTTTGTAAATTTCTACACTTAAACGTTTAGTAGCACAACGGAAGCAAACAAAAACAGAGTATGCAGAATTGAAACCCTAAGCTAGGAACAAACACAAGAACGCTAACAAGAGGGTTTACAAGGTTTAGGGATAACTTGCCCGTACTCCTTGGCATGCCCGTAAGGTGGGCGATCCCTTGATCGTCGGCAGATCAAGCCCCGGAAAATCCGGATAGTAAGCAACCTCCTTCTCGGTGGAGTAACCTCTCCACAGCGTTTCAAGATGATGAAGTATAAAGTACAGGAAACACAAGAAGGATCTTACTTAGCACTTAGAACCACAAGAACACAAGCAGACTTCTCCCGAGCTCCACTCAACGCAGATCTCACGCAAGAACTCCCTTCTTCGTGTCTTCTCGCTGATGGACTCGCTAAGCCTCTTGCTTCTCTTCCAAGTGCTCAAGTAACAGATGGTTTCTTCAAGGATCACAGTCGCTTGCTCAAGAGATGATGGAAGTAATCGCACGAGCAGAAACAAGAGTTGTCGCAAGAACAGAAAACTGATCAAGTGTTTGCAGCGTTGTTGTTGTTGAGACTTCTTCGCCACCAAGCGCTAAAGTCCCTCCACTGATCGCCAGGTCATCTCACAGCAGCCTCCAGCTGCTCACCTGCAACCACCAGCCTACCACTGAGCTCTCCTGGACTCCCTGAGCTTCCCTCAGACCAGCCACAGTCAGTAGCTCCAGCCAGCGCCTGCGTCCGTTGCAACCTGAGATGGCAAATGGTCAAACCTGCTCCAAGGAAAGACCTCCATTGACTCTCCTTGAGTGTTTGAATCCATCCCTGTCACCTGCACACTTAATCAGAGCATTAGCACAGTAAATCAGCAGTGAATCAAGTATCAGAGATTAAGCGCAGAGAAATCAGATGTGTTCAGACGTGATCAGAGCGTCTGACAGTACATTTTGAATTAAAGTGATCGGTCACCGGACCGATCCAGGGCTCGTGGATTGGTCACCGGACCGATCCATAGCTTTGTCGGGACTCCCAGCTTTCGCGGCCACACGAGCCTGATCGGTCACTAGACCGATCAGGAAGCTTCCTGATCGATCAGGCTCCGACCTGATCGGTTATAAGATAGAGTCCACGACACTTGATCGTTCTCCAGAACGGTCTGAACAGTGTTCCAGATCGGTCACCAGACCGATCAGAAGTGTTGAGGCAATCGTCCCTTATATGATTGGAAGATCATGGTTTTGATGTGCGTGGTTGAATATGTTTAAGGTTACAGTGTTATGTTGTATTTGATGTGTGTGATTGAGTTTGCAGGACTTGGAGAATCACACATGTTGGACATATCCGAGGAACGAGAGCCGAGGGAGGAGAGCTCCAAGGGTAAGCCGGGAAGTGGACTTCAAGGGCACACGTGAAGGGTGGCATGTAGGCAAGCCAAGGGAAGGCTTGCTTGCGCATCCGAGGGACGATAGCCAGAGGAAGAGGACTTCAAGAGGCAAGCCAAGGGAACAAACCTGAAGGCATACGCGAAGGAGAAGGTCCGGAGTGGCTAGAGCTGAACTGAGAGGCAGGGCAGTCGACTGGCCTTGGGACAGTCGACTGCCAAAACCCACAGAAAGTTTTCGGCCTCGGACCAGTCGACTGCCCATGGGGCAGTCGACTGGTATACCCCGAAAACTAGCCGTTGGCTATCAATTAATGCTAGACCAGTCGACTGCCCTTGGAGCAATCGACTGGTGCGGGGCTGTACAGACTACGAGTTTGTCCTGTTCACCTATAAAAGGAGTACCTTTTTGCACGAGCACGGTACGGTTCCATACAGTGTCGAAGTGCTGCTCGTCTGAAGAGTGTTTTCCACTTCCTCTCTTGTATTCTACTGTATTCTGAAAAGAGGAAGATCGACTGTAAAGGTTTCTCCACCTCAAGGAGAGTTTTCGATAGTGAAAAGTGGTGCTCGTGGCGTGGATCCTTGGACTAGTCACCCATCTGGGTGAATACCAAGTAAACGATAAGTGTTAGCATTGTAATTATTTTCATTTGCATATTATTTCCGCTGCACTAACAAATTTGTAGAGATCCAATCCGAAAAAGTGCTATTCCCCCCCCACCCTCTAGCACGCCTAACGATCCTTCAGTTGGTATCAGAGCCGGTGCGTTTCGGAAGAACTAACCGTCAACCAGAGCAAATTTTAATGGCATTTCATGAGGGATACTCCACCGCACGACCACCTTTCTTCGACGGGAACGACTTCGCTTACTGGAAAGGTAGGATACAATACTATCTTATGAATGATATTGAAAACTGGATCAGTGTTACAGATGGCTTCGAGGCGCCCGTCGATGATAGAGGAGAACCAACATCGATGAGATCTTGGTCAAAGGAGGTGATGAAGAGGGCGCAATCCAATGCCAAGGCCACCACCACACTGCAGTGTGGGCTCTCGAAGGAGCAACTGAACAAGGTGGGGCCGTTCAAGAGCGCTAAGGAACTGTGGAACAAGTTGGTGGAATTGAACGAGGGGTCAAATGAGTCCAGAAGAGCCAAGAAGGACTTGCTAGTGGCCCAACTACAATCCCTATCCATGAAGAGCAACGAGACCGTCAGCCAGCTACATGGAAGGGTAAAGGAAGTCATAAATGAGCTCCATGTGATTGGAGAGAAGATCGAGAACCAGGACATCGTCAGGTATGTTTTACAAGCCATCCCGAGAACCACCTTGTGGGCATCCATGGTTGATGCATACAAGGTATCAAAGGATTTGTCAATTGTTAAATTAGACAACGTTTTCTGTGAATTTGAGCTACACGAGCAAGCTAATGTCTCGGCCAAAGAGAAGGGTATTGCCTTTGTTGCAGAAAAGGAGAAGAAGAAAAGGAAAGAGAAGAAGAAGGTGATCTACTCCTCATCATCAGACTCAGAAGAATCCAGTGCCTCCTTGGATAGTGATCAAGAGGCGTTCATGGTAAGAAAATTTCGTAGAGCTTTTAAAAGTTTGTCTAACAAGTCCTATACTAGGAAAGGGTCTAAAGGTAAGGGTAAGACCAAGGACATCATATGTTACAACTGCCACCAAGAGGGGCACATGAAGAACGAGTGCCCCCAATTGAAGAAAAGAGATGACAAGAAGGAGGAGAAGAAGAAAGGGGACAAGAAGAAGTCAAAAGGAAAGGAGAAGGGTGCCACAAACCTAAAAGCGACATAGGATGATCCATCATCCTCAGAGGAAGAAGAAGAGCAAGTCTCCCACTTTGCTCTTATGGCACAAGACCACTCAGATTCATCAGATGATGAACGAAGCTCAAGTAGCGAAAATGAGAGCTCCTCCACTTCATCATCAGAGTCAGAAGCTTCGGTAAGTGAGGTATACCACTTACCCTCCTCTACTTTAGTAAAGATAATTTCTAGCACTAACATGGACTTAGCTAAGGCTAGAAGTAAAATTAAGGATCTAAAAGAAGAAATTGCCATGCTTAGAGTAGAATCTACTAAACTTAAAGAATTGCATGCTAGTTCTACTTCTCCACATGCTTTACATGCTGAAACTGAAAATAGGGAACTAAGGAAACAGGTAGATGACCTCACGAAGGCCCTTAGGAAATTTTAAGTAGGATCTAGTAACCTAGATATGATCATCAACAGTCAAAGGACTATGTATAACAAGGCCAGCTTAGGATATAGGCCTAGGACAAAGGAGGTAGCCTTTGTCTCACTTACCGGTAGGATTGGTGCATCTAGGAGACTAGGGGCTAGGGGAACCACAAAGAAGGCATGAGTACCTAAGAGATTTCTAAATGATGCTTATGGATCAAAGATATGGGTACCAAAAGAGTATGTTTTCCATGTTGTTTAGGTAAAGGTGAAGGAGGCCTCAACTATGTGGATAGTAGATAGTGGATGCTCAAGACACATGACCAGAGATGTGAGCAAATTCACCACTATTAGCTACTTAAGAGAAGGGACGGTCTCTTTTGGGAATAGTGGAAAGTTGAAAATCATTGGTAGGGGCACAATTGAGGTATGTTCCACCATTTCTATACATAAGGTACTTCTAATCCAAGATATGAAGTTCAATTTATTAAGTGTGAGTCAATTATGTGATGCCGGTTTTAGAGTTAAATTTCATGCTAGGAAATGTTTAATAAGACATAATGAATCAAATACTATCATATTAGAAGGGTTTAGAGAGGCAAAATTATATTATCTTGATCTTACTTATGCTACTAACAATGTTGCTAAGTGTTTCATGTCCAAAGAAGAAGAAGGATGGTTGTGGCACCGGAGACTTGGACATGTCAACATGAGGAGCATTGCAAGAGTGGCCAAGGAAGAGTTGGTGAAGGGGCTACCAATGATCAAGTACGAGAAGACCAAGTTGTGTGATGCATGCTAAGAGGGTAAGCAATCAAAAGCATCACACAAAGGTAAAACCCTAACCACTACTTCCTTACCTTTAGAACTTTTGCATATAGACTTATTTGATTGCCATAGCACTCCCTCACTTGTAGGGAGTAAATATTGCCTAGTCATAGTAGATGATTTTTCTAGGTTTACATGGGTTTATTTCTTGAAACATAAGGATGATACCCTAGATATTTTTATATGATTTAGTAAAAGGGTAGAAAACGAAAAACAAATCAAAATAAACCGAATTAGGAGTGACCACGGTGTGGAGTTCCAAAATGCAAGTTTCACACAATTTTGTGTTGAAAATGGTTACAAGCATGAATTTTCATGCCCAAGGACTCCTCAACAAAATAGGGTAGTTGAGAGGTGAAACCGAGCCCTACAAGAAGCTGCTAGGACTATGCTTAATGCATATTCCCTTCCTAGCTATTTTTGGGCCGAAGCGGTTAACACCGCTTGTTATATTCAAAATCGGGTGTTGGTACATAGGTTTCTAGGGAAAACACCCTTTGAATTGTGGAATGAAAGGGTACCTCAAGTCCACTATTTTAGGGTCTTTGGATGTAAAGTCTACATCTTAAATACCAAAGATGACCTAAGGAAATTTGAGTCAAAAGTCGATGAAAGAATTCTAGTAGGGTACTCATTGACTAGTAGGGGTTATAGAGTTTACAACAAGAGGACAAAAGCGATTGAAGAGTCCTCGAATGTTAAATTTGATGAAACAACTAGTACCTACCCTAGAAAAGCCTCAATTGACAAGGATATAGAAGAGGTCTAACCCATTGCCTAAAGAATCCAAGACCTACATTTGGAGGGCAATGATCAAGGGGGAGTAAGAAGTATCCTAGAGGATGAGGAAGAAGGAGTAAATGAACCCACAACTTCTAGGCCCTTGAGACATCACCATGATCTCCCTATTGACCAAATAGTTGGTGATGTAACTCAAGGAGTAAGGACTAGGTCCTATTTTAGGGATCAAACTAGTCAAATAGCTCTAATCTCCCAATTAGAACCCAAGACCATTAATGAAGCATTGGGAGATGTTGATTGGGTTTTAGCCATGCAAGAAGAGCTAAATCAATTTGAGAGAAGTGAAGTTTATGAGTTAGTTCCTAGGCCCAATGATTGCACCATTGTAACCACAAGATGGGTCTTTAGGAACAAACTAGATAACCAAGGTAAAATCACTAGGAACAAGGCTAGATTGGTAGCTAGAGGGTTTAACCAAGTTTAGGGACTAGATTATGATGAGACTTATGACCCCGTAGCTAGGTTAGAATCTATTAGAATTCTACTAGCCTATGCCACTCACATGGGTTTCACACTCCACCAAATGGATGTGAAGTCGGTATTTCTTAATGGGATCAATAAGGAAGAGGTCTATGTAGAGCAACTGATAAGTGCTATTTTGTTGATTATTTTAGTTGCTAAAATCCATGTTTGACCCATGTTTTACTTGCTTAATTGTGAATTTACCCTAGGTTCTAGGACTTGCTTTTATTTTGGACTTAATTGCAAATCTATACACATTTGGATTATTTGGCCACTAAATTTTTGATCTATTTTTGTAGGCATGAAAGGATCATGGACCTAGGGCATATTGGGTCAAACTTAAAGCGGAAGTGGACCCGGATCGAGTTATCAAGCTTCGGATTAATCTGGGTCGTCCGATTCAAAAGCGGCTAGATCTTAGCCATCTAGGACCATCTGAGGCAATCCGAGCTAGGGTTAGGGTTAATCAAGCACTCTGATCTAGATCTAAAGGGTTTATCCAATTCAGAGATCATTCGACCGTTGGATCGAGCTCAGAGGGATCTAGAGCGTCCATTCAAAGATCAGGTTGATCCGAGCCATCGTTGCAAATCAGGAGGATTCGAGCTATCACGAGGCAGATCCTGACCCTTGATCAACATCTTGAAAGTTTGGGTCATATCGGATGAAGATCAGCCGTTGGATTGAGTTAAAGAAATCTGTGCCGTCCATTGCTAACTATTTAATCAAAAATTAGCCACAACTCCTCCTCGTGGCGTCTTCGCCGCAACAGTGTTCTTCATCGTCTTCTTCATTTTTTTTTGCCTGCAATTTCCTTATTTTGAATGCGTGACCACCTCAACCTCATCCTTGAATCAAGATTTGAATCATTGGAGGATAGTTTTGTTGGAGATTTCAGCTCAAATTGCGCCAGAACAGGGCTGTTTGAGGGTTTCGGTAGTTCTGCGATCCAATCACTTGTTTCTCATCCGTGAGCCACTTCCGACCATCTGAGCCATCTGTAGGGGTCCTCAGGTGAGCTCAGATGATCCTCAAATCATCATCGCAATCCCAGCCATTGAGATCGAGGAGATTGGAATGAGTTTCCCCAGCTAAGTGCCGAGTGAGCAGAAATTGATCGATTGAAGATGGTTCCAGTGATTTACGGAGCTGAAGGGGTTCTTGGCTTGCCCTTGCGTGACGAACAAGGAATTCTTGAGCTGGGGAAGGGTTCAGGATTAGTTTCAATTAGGGAATTTTCAGTTCTTTAGCTGCAACTTCATTTCCGCATACAAATTCTGTTTCTGAAATTTCTGTATTAGTTACTTAGTTTAGTTCCTGAATTGTTTTGCCGTAATTGAGCTTCAATTCTTCAAGTTAAGTAGTTTAGGAGTTTGTTTTGTGAACAATCAGATTTAATTTCAATTAGTTTACATTTTATTGCTTGCGTGCCATTTTTATTGTTTGCGTATCAGTGCTTGTAGTTGTGTCTCAATTCTGTTCTGCGTGCCAATTTAGCTTCTGATTTTGCAGCTATTTCGATTTCAGTTAGTTCTAGTTTCGATTTCTGAAGTTAGACGTCGCATTTAGTGTGCTATTGCAGTTGGTCTCAGTGTGTATGTATCGGTTTTCAATTCTGCAAACAAATTCAGTGTTAATTCTGTGAGTTCAGTTCAGAAATCCTGAGTTTGGTATTAGTGAATTCAGCAACTTCTACATCTTCTCTGAACATTAGTGCTATGCGTTTTATTTCAATTGGAAGTGTTTGTTTGTTCAATCAATTCATTTCTGCAATTTTTGCATTCAGTTGTTGAAGATCTGAATTTCATTTCTGCATTCAAATTTATTCTGCATATTAGTTTAGTTTCTGAAAATCTGTCTGTTTTACCTTAGTTTGTTCTGTTGGTGCAGGAAGCACCATATCGAACCTTGTTTTGATATTGGCAAATGATTCAAAGTTAAGTGTTATTTGTTGTCTAATATGCTCATTAAGTGTGCAGGAAACAAAGTCCTAGCGAAGGGCTGCTAGGCACCTGGCGAAGGAATGCCAGGATACAAAGCCCTAGCGAAGGATTGCTAGGCACCTGGCGAAGGAATGCCTGGATACAAAGCCCTAACGAAAAACTGCTAGGCACCTAGTGAAGGAATGCCAGGATACAAAGCCCTAGCGAAGGACTGCTAGGCACCTGGCGAAGGAATGCCAGGATAAAAAGTCCTAGCGAAGGACTGCTAGGCACTGGCGAAGGAATGCCAGGGTAAAAAGTCCTAGCGAAGGACTGCTAGGCACTGGCGAAGGAATGCCATGGTAAAAAGTCCTAGAGAAGGAATGTTAGGCACTGGCGAAGGAATGCCAGGTCACAAAGCCCTAGCGAAGGACTGCTAGGCACTGGCGAAGGAATGCCAAGGTACTGAAGCCCTAGCGAAGGACTGCCAGGCGCCAGGCGAAGGACAGCTTGGTATCCAAGACCTGGCGAAGGACCGCTAGGCAAAAGTCCAACCAGAGGAGCGGTTGGCATCAGGTACATTCTCCCGAGAGGAGTAGGTGAGGACGCGTTCCCCGTCGAGGGAATAGTAGGCGTCGGTTCGACCTAGGGTTCCATTTTGGAGACCCAAAGTCAGAACCAAGACAACTAAGGCTGTATAAAACTAACAACTTACTGCTTTATGTTGTTTTCGGACTAACCCTGGATGCAGGACCAAAGGAACGAGTGTCTGCAACTCAGAGAGCCTCAAAGGAGTGATGCAGCAGCTGAGTAGGGCGCCCTGAGTCTCCCGGGCGCCCCCAAGGTGAACACAAAATAAATGAAGCAAAAGGAGCTTCGGATGAATACTGGCCGGGGCACCCTTAGCAGTCAGGGCGCCCCCAGCACCCAGGGCGCCCCGAACGCCCAGGGCGCCCCGAACGCCCAGGGCGCCCCCAGCCACCAGGGTGCCCCACACTTGGAGCCAACGAAGAGGATAATATTATCCAGCCGAGACTTCCGCTGAACAGGTCAGCCAGGGCACCCTCGGATTCTCGGGCGCCCCCGTCAAAGCATTATCCCGACTTTGAAGGGATAACTCGCTGACCGCGAGAAGAGGGGATCACAAGCCACGTGGAGGGCGCCCCCGTGCTCCAAGGCGCCCTCAGAACCCTATAAAAGACCCTCGACCCCCCAAGCTTCAACACAACTTCTTCCAACGCTGTTTCGTTCTTCTGCTCCTGCGCTTCGCCCCAGAAACCTTCCAACTCGACACGAAAGTGCCGACGACGTCCCTCTACTCCGAGATAAATTTTCTACACCGGACGTCGGTAACGAAGAACTGTTTTCTTTCAGTTTGCTATACTACTATTGTAATCAATCTTTGTAAACTGTTTTTGCGCCTCATATAGAATTGCCCAAAGTAAACGGTCAACGACCGTGGGCCTTGGAGTAGGAGTCGACCTAGGCTCCGAACTAAGTAAAACTACCTGTGTTCGTGTGTTGTGTTTTAATTTCCGCTGTGCAATTTCTCTATCTCTAAATTCGAACGATTTACGATATTCACCCCCCTTTATCGTATTCTCTCGATCCAACAAGTGGTATCAGAGCGGGGAAGTTCAAACTTGGTGCAACCACCAGTTTGAAAGTTTTTCGGATTTACAAAATTTTTAATCTTATTTCTTTTCTTTCTAGTTATTCAACACCACTCGATCTTTTTCGCCTTTTTCAATTTTGAATTCTCATATTTTCACCATAAGTTAGAATTGTTAAAACGATCAACTTTTGAAAATTTGTCATAAAATTGTTTTATTCTTATTTTAATATTTTTTTTGAAATTCGTGCTACCCTAATTCGAGCAAAGTTTTTTTTCATTGACTTCTTACTTTTTCATCATTAATCAAAAGTAATAAAATCAACATTTTCAAAAATTTGTCATAATTTATTATTATTATTTTACCTCGAAATTCGTGCAATATTTTTATTGGGCTATATCTTTTCTCTCCCGCACTACTAATCCAAGACCAAGTCTTGGTACAATTTTTTTGTTATTTTGTTTGTGTGCAAGGTTTACATTAAATGGCCAACCAAGAGTGGAACAGTGCACGCCCACCACTATTCTCCGGCGAGAACTTCACGTTTTGGAGATGTCAAATGGAGTCCCTTCTGAAGGCCCACATGGACTTATGGCAGATCATCCAAACGGGATTCTCGTTTCCCGTAGAAGATGAGTCATCAATCGAGTGGGACAAACTGGATGAACACACCCTCAACCAAATTGAGACCGATGCAAGGGCAACTGCAATCCTACAATGTGGCCTAACCAAGGAGCAACTCGAGCTAGTAGGTCCATGCAGATGTGCTAAAGAAATCTGGGAAAAATTAATTAATCTTCATCAAGAGATCTCAAATGAAGAAGAAGATCAAGTAAGTTATCTTGCCCTTTCGGTCCAAGCACAAACAGTCGAGTCAGAGTCTGAACCCGAATCCAAAGTCGAACTAGAATCAGATGACGAATTGACTGAGACGGTAACCGATTTTGAATTCTTTTCAAAATTAGAATTAAATAATCAAACAGATACTGTAATGGTCGAGGAAGGTGTAAATTCTATTGCAGGGAAAAATACTAAAGAACCACCAAAGAAGGAGCTTCAATTAGTACCCGAGTCCGACTCAAACATAGAATCAGAAAATGAGCCTAGATCCGAGGCGGCAAGAATCAAGGGGGAGATTCCCAATAAAGAACCAAAAGGTAAAAGTGTAAATTCAGATTTTAATCATGTAATTTGTTACACATGCAGGGAGAGGGGGCACTACCAAAGTGAGTGTCCTACTCGTAATATTCGAACGACACCACCGACGGCGACAAAGGAATCAGTTCCAAAAGCACGAAAGCACAAAAGTCGCATTCAATGCTTCAAGTGCCAGGAGTTCGGGCATTACAAAAGTGAATGCACAGATAAAAGAGCTACCAAGAATGTCGGACAAACAATCAACAAAGGTAAATTTACAGTATTTGAAAATCCGTTATTTACCTTGAATAATGTGATTGATTCATGTAACTTAATTAAAGCAAATTTCAAAAAATTCAAACAAGAAAATGAAACCTTAAAACATAAGGTCAATAAGTTAAAAAATTTAATTCATAATCTTGCTGATTTCGAAAATCCAGAGTATTACTCCAATTGTGACCTTACTTAGACAATTGTTTGTTTTAATTATGTGTTTCTTTTTATTTTTGGTTTTTTTTGTTGTTTTTTGCTTAGAATTAGGATCGGTTAGTATAAGGACTAAATCAATTAATTGAAATTTGAACAACATAGTATTGGGTGGAGGTGAGATAATAGTATGTTAGGGAAGCCATCTTGGCGGAACTAGCCGAAGCTACCGATCCAAGACCCAAACTAGTTAGACCAGAATTTACCAAAAAGTAATTTTGAAGATGAAATTTCACTAAAAGGCTTTGTCTAGGAAAGGATTGATAATCCAATAAGGCTAGGCCAAAGAAGGCCTTGTGCCTCGCCAAGACCTGGAAGCTAATTTTTGAAATTCAAATTCAATTTACTCTTTGTTAAATTCGAATCTAACACAAATTTTCAGTTAATTTTAGATTCAAATATCTCTTTTCAAAATAAATTTAAATTGGGTTTAAAAAATTAATTTAACTTTTCAAAATTAATTATGACCTTTTCAAATAAATCTTTCTATTAAAATATGCATCTCACAAAACAGTTAAGGATATCCTGTTTTGTCACTTAGAAATGGGTGAGATGCTCAGGACCTAAAAGTTTAGTCCAACCCAATCAACCGTACAAATCAAATTCAACTTAATTATTTTCAATTAATTATTCTCAAATTCAACTTAATTATTTTCAATCAATTATTTTCAAAATTCAACTTAACAATTTTTAAAATTCAAAGTTAAAATTCTAATTAATTTCAAAATCCTCAAAAATCATTTTAACTTTTAAACTAAGGTTTAATGTTTCAAAATTAACCATTTTTTTTGTTAAAATTAAATATTTGTCTCACACAACCCATAAGGTTAACATGTTTGACCACGTAGAACTGGGTGAGACATCTAGGACCTAAGAGCATGATACACTATCCTGTTAAATAAAAAAGTTTGCAAAAGTTATTCAAACTTACCTCTAATTTTTAATTTATTGTACTGTACCTTACTTTTTTATTCATCACATTTTTTTGTCAAATATCACAATAAATAGAGTCTAGGGCTTGTTCTGATTTAGACATTAACTTGGTCAAAATAGTCAACCCTAGTCCACATAATCAAACCTGGTCAACACTGAAGTCCCTTAAGGAATTAGGTAAAAGGCAGACTGTGTCAAATACAGGGGGAGTTCTTCTTCAATTTTTTTTCGAAAAATTCAAATTTTTCAAAAATCTTATGCTTTAAAACTTATTCAAAAACCCTCGATATCACTATCTCGTTGAAAAATTATCATCATGATTTTCGAAAACTGTGCTATCATTTCAAGTTATGTTTTTCAAAAATTTATCTTGAAAGTTATCATACTCAGAAGATTGTTCAAAATTATACTTTTGATTTTAATAAACCCTAAAGATACAGAGGAAGGTCCACTTCATGATCTACAAGGACTCCTAGGATGTGTCAAATTTAGGGGGAGTTTGAGTCAAAAGAATGTCTGAAATGTTTTTTTTAATAATTATTTGTTTTGAAGTTATTAGATAATTCTTATAATTTAAATCAAACCCTAAAACTCAGAGGAAGATAACTTGTAGTCAACAAGCTTCCTAGGACTAGGTCAAGCTTAGAGGGAGATTAAATTAAAAGAATTATTGAACAATTTTTTAAAATTATATGTTTTCATGCACTGCAAGTTTAAAATCCTTTTGAAAACTTAAATAATTTTTGTTCTAAAATACTATTATTTTATTTTTCAAAATATAATGTTTTCAAAAAGTACTAATACTTTTCTAAGGTAATAGTATTCTAAGTACGTGAATTTTCTAAAGATTTGCCTATAAATACAAAAAATTTTCAAAATTGTACAATACCTTTCAAAGTCGAGCTTTGTTGGTGCAATTTAATCTTTTTTCTAAGACTTTCAAGAGTTATACTTTTATGTTTTCAAAACTCAGAGGCTCTGATACATAGTTTTTTTTATCTTAAGACTTTTTTCAAAATATATTTCTTTATTAATAAATAGCTAAGGAGAGAAAAAGCTCAAATTGTTCAAAATCAAAATGTTTTTATTCAAAAGCTTTCTCTTATTCAAAAAGCAAACTTGAATTTCTAAGTGTGCTTTCAAAAATTTCTAAGAGCATCTTTTTGCAAATATTTCTAAGTAAATTTTTCCTTAGTAAACAAAGTTTGTCTGAGCAAAACCTCTGAAAATTTTTGGGCAAATGTTTCTAAGTAAAGTTTCCTTAGTAAATAAATCTTTGTTTTGGCAAAAACTTGTCCATTTAAAAGATTTGTAAAATAGTTTTAAATGCACAAAATATGTTCCAAAGAAATTTTTCTATGTGTGCAAAAGTTGAAATTTTTTAAAAGGAAAGTTGTTTTGAAAATGTTGGCTAATGTAAGCTACTGTTAAGTTTTTTCTTGGAAATTATATTTTTGAAGTTTCTTTTAAATATCCTAAATATAAGGAGAAGAGTTGTCACGTTTTAATAAAAGTTATTCTTGACAACTATGTTTTTGGGAAATTGATAAATCCATGACTTGAATTTACTTTAGTAAAACTCCCTATTAGAAACCTTGGTCACCCATGTATGTTTTTGATATATGTCAAAGGGGGAGGAAAGGTAAAAGTTAAGTGTTTTATAACACAAGTATTCAGGATTTTAGGGGGAGTATGAAAAATAAAGAATTTTTTTAACTCTATTTATTCTGTTCATAAACAGTTATACTTCATTGTTTACCTGATGTTCTTAACTGTTATAAAGTTTTTACTTAACTTTGAATTGTGTTGCCATAAATCAAAAAGGGGGAGATTGTTGGTGCAGGAAGAACCATATCGAACCTTATTTTGATATTGGCAAAGGATTCAAAGTTAAGTGTTATTTGTTGTCTAATATTGTCATTAAGTGTGCAGGAAACAAAGTCCTAGCGAACGGCTGCTAGGCACCTAGTGAAGGAATGCCAGGACACAAAGCCCTAGCGAAGGACTGTTAGGCACCTGGCGAAGGAATGCCAGGATACAAAGCCCTAGCGAAGGACTACTAGGCACCTGGCGAAGGAATGCCAGGATACAAAGCCCTAGCGAAGGACTGTTAGGCACCTGGCGAAGGAATGCCAGGATAAAAAGTCCTAGCGAAGGACTGCTAGGCACTAGCGAAGGAATGCCAGGGTAAAAAGTCCTAGCGAAGGACTGCTAGGCACTGGCGAAGGAATGCCAGGGTAAAAAGTCCTAGCGAAGGATTGCTAGGCACTGGCGAAGGAATGCCAGGTCACAAAGCCCTAGCGAATGACTGCTAGTCACTGGTGAAGGAATGCCAGGGTACTGAAGCCCTAGCGAAGGACTGCTAGGCGCTAGGCGAAGGACAGCTTGGTATCCAAGACCTGGCGAAGGACCGCTAGGCAAAAGTCCAACCAGAGGAGCGGTTGGCATCAGGTACATTCTCCCGAGACGAGTAGGTGAGGACGCGTTCCCCGTCGAGGGAACAGTAGGCGTCGGTTCGACCTAGGGTTCCATTTTGGAGACCCAAAGTAAGAACCAAGACAGCTAAGGTTGTATAAAACTAACAACTTACTTCTTTATGTTGTTTTCGGACTAACCTTGGATGCAGGACCAAAGGAACGAGTGTCTGCAGCTCAGAGAGCCTCAAAGGAGTGAGGCAGCAGCTGAGTAGGGCGCCCTAAGTCTCCCAGGCGCCCCCATGGTGAACACAAAACAAATGAAGCAAAAGGAGCTTCGGCTGAATACTGGCCAGGGCGCCCTCAGCAGTCAGGGCGCCCTCAGCAGTCAGGGCGCCCCCAGCACCCAGGGTGCCCCGAACACCCAGGGTGCCCCGAACGCCCAGGGCGCCCCCAGCCACCAGGGCGCCCCGCACTTGGAGCCAGCGAAGAGGATAATATTATCCAGCCGAGACTTCCGCTGAACAGGTCAGCCAGGGCGCCCTCAGCTTCTCGGGCGCCCCCGTCAAAGCATTATCCCGACTTTGAAGGGATAACTTGCTGACCTCGAGAAGAGGGGATCACATGCCACGTGGAGGGCGCCCCCGTGCTCCAAGGCGCCCTCAGAACCCTATAAAAGGCCCTCGACCCCCCAAGCTTCAACACAACTTCTTCCAACGCTGTTACGTTCTTCTGCTCCTGCGCTTCACCCCAGAAACCTTCCAACTCGACATGAAAGCGCTGACGACGTCCCTCTGCTCCGAGATAAATTTTCTACATCGGACGTCGGTAACGAAGAACTGTTTTCTTTCAGTTTGCTATACTACTATTGTAATCAATCTTTGTAAACTATTTTTGCGCCTCATATAGAATTGCCCAAAGTAAATAGTCAACGACTGTGAGCCTTGGAGTAGGAGTTGACCTAGGCTCCGAATCAAGTAAAACTACCTGTGTTCGTGTGTTGTGTTTTAATTTCCGTTATGCAATTTCTCTATCTCTAAATCCGAACGATTTACGATATTCACCCCCCCTATCGTATTCTCTCGATCCAACTGTAGGACCGGTGCCGTCGATAGAGGGGGGGGGTGAATATCGACCGTCAAAAACTTCGTAAGACTTTTGTAAGACTTATGGACTCAGAGCGTTAGTGTAGCGGAAACATAAAAGTAAAGCAAAAGAAAACAAAACAGGGGACACAGCAGGTTTATTTACTTGGTTCCCAACCCCCCAGGGTCAGTACGTCCAAGGCCTATGTACTCGGCGTTGAGTCCACTAATAGTCTCCTTTCCGGAATTTCCGGAGGCGGAGAAACCCGTCTTACAGTGTAGAAGTTACAAAGACAAGTATTGAAAAATAAGTACAGTAACTTTAAAAGCAAACCGAACACAGAAAGTGAAGCTCGGCCGATCTGGACCTCCGAAGTGCCGCGCACTTCCTCCTGGAGCCTCCCGGTCGTAGAACCTCGTCTTTAGCACGTTGTTGTTGGTCGGAATGAATAGAATCGTAGTTGGAAAGTGTGTTGGAAGCAGAGGGGTCGAAGCCCCTTTTATAGCCCTCCTGGGGGCGCCCTGGTCGACGGGGGCGCCCCGGAAGACTCGGTCAACTCTTATCCTTCCACCTACCTCGCCGTAGGTGATAAGAACTTTGACCAGGGCGCCCCGGATGACTCGGGCGCCCCCTTGAGGGCTTATCCTGTGTTCTGGCTTCGAAACAGCAAAACAACTACTAATTAGGGCGCCCCGGACGCTCCGGGCGCCCCGGTTGACACCTGTTCTGCAAACACACGTTTGTTGCATGTATAGTACTTCCTAGGGGCACCCCGGACGCTCCGGGCGCCCTCACGGACACCTGTTCTGCACACACACACAAGTGCACATCTTCTGCACTGGCTGGGGGTGCCCCCCATGCTGGGGGCGCCCTGGCTGCTGGTTTTCAGCCTTCTACATTTGCTTGCTTTGTCTTCTTCTCTTGGTACCTGCAAGATATATATATGCAAAGCAAGTATACATGAAATATTAATCTTACGAACTTGGTTCGGACTTCGGATTGGCACGCAATCCTAGGTCGAACCGACGCAAACTCTTACCCCCGAGAAAGCGCCTTTCACCTACTCTTTTCAGGAGATGGTTGCCGCCCGGTCCTTCGGGTGGACTTTTACCTAGCCGCCCTTCGCTAGGTCTTGGATACCAAGCATCCCTTCGCTTGGTGCCTAGCAGCCCTTCGCTAGGTCTTGTTTCCCTGACAGCCCTTCGTCAGGTGCCCAGCAGCCCTTCGCTAGGACTTGTTCCCCTGACAACCCTTCGTCAGGTGCCTAGCAGCCCTTCGCTAGGTCTTTTCTTTCTGGCAACCCTTCGCCAGAGCCTAGCAGCCCTTCGCTAGGTCTTTTTCGTTCTGGCAGCCCTTCGCCAGAGCCTAGCAGCCCTTCGCTAGGTCTTTTTCGTTCTGGCAGCCCTTCGCCAGAGCCTAGCAGCCCTTCGCTAGGTCTTAGGGTTTCCATGCCTAGCTTAACTAGGACTTTTCTCAGGCTTAGGTTACTTCTCCTTCGCTCCCCTTTGTCTGTTCAACATATTACTGACTTAAGTACATTGTCAAACATTAAAACATATAAAGGAGAACATCATTGATGCAACTTGCACCAACAATCTCCCCCTTTTTGATGTTTGACAATAACTTAAGTTAGATTGGTTTAAGGGCTAAATTGCTATCCTTGGGATAGAATAAAAGGTATAGGTTTTGGGAGAGTAAAAAATATTCTAACTGAAAAAATTCTAACTTAAGCACTCTCTCCCCCTTTGTCATGCATCAAAAAACTTGCATCAACAATAAAAAACTTTGAATTTTTGTTTTGAAAATACTTAGTGCAATTTTGTTTTTAAAAAATTGCATAAATTTGAAAAATGCTCTAGGTTTAAAATATAAGTACTTTGAAAAGATGATTTGTAAGGAGTGCAAGTACTTTTAAAAGATTATTTAAATCCCTTTTTGAAAAAGTATAAGTATATTTTTTTGAGAAATTAAGTACTTAACAATACATTTGAAAATATTTTTTTTTCAAAATTAAGAATATTGGTTTTGAAAGACATAAGTATTTTTTTTTGAAAATATTTTACTTGATTGAGTTTCTTTTCCAGTCTGACACCATCCTAGGAAACCTTGTTGACCACAAGGGCATTTCCTAAGTGTCCTGGAAAGTTTTCAAACAAGTAAATATTATTATAAATTTTTAAGAAAAATGATAATATTTCATAAAGTATGTGCTGAAAAACTGTGTGAATTTTGAAGATCTAATATTTTACTTAACTTGGTCTATTTTCCAGTCTGACACTATCCTAGGAAACCTTGTTGACCACAAGGACATTTCCTAAGTGTCCTGGGAATTTTCCAACCTAAGTAATTATTATTTCAAAATCATTTCATAAGTCACACAAATTTTAACAAGTGGTGTTTTGAAAAACATAGATTTTTAGTATTTTAAAAGCATGTAATTGAATAATTCTTTTAATTTGACCTCCCCCTAAACTTGACTCAGTCCTTGGGAAGCTTGTTGACCACAAGTACTCTTCCTTTGAGTCTTAAGGTTTGATTCAAATCAAAGGAATTTTCTAATAATAAAAAATAGTTTAAGACTTGAAAAAATTTGACTCAGACTCCCCCTAAATCTGACACATCCTAGGAGTCCTTTTTAGATTATGAAGTGGACCTTCCTCTGTGTCTTTAGGGTTTATCAGAATCAAAAGAACAGGTAAACATTTGATTTTTGCAATAGGTAAAATCTTTTTCGAAAAGCCACAAGTGATAACGATTAAAGCATGATTTTCGAAAAGATATTTTCAAATAATAGTAATGTTTTTAAAGTGCAGTTTGAAAAATATGAAAAGCACTCCCCCTGCATCAATGCCGTTTGACTCTATCTAAGTGCTCTAAGGAACTTTAGTGTTGTCCTAAGAGGCTTGTGTCTAATTGCGTGAGTCAATCAATTTTTGAAAATAATATACCTTTTTTGAAAAATGTGTAATATATATAATCAATCAGACAAGCATGAATTCCATAAAAACATTATTATGTTAAAGCTCTATTTTGAAAAATATATTTTTAGGAAAATATTCTTACAATTTTGAAAAATATTTTTCAATTCATTAGTCCTTAACATCTCACCCATTTTAGATGTATTAATACAACAAGCATGATTGCCTTATAGGTGTATTGTGAGATGCTTGAATCATTTTCCATTATTAAATCTAAGATTTAATTGAAATTTGTGTTAGATTCGAATTTGACAAAAGATAATTTGAATTTGAATTTCAGAAATTGGCTTCCAGGTCTTGGCGAGGCACTAGGCCTTCTTTGGCCGTAGCCTTATGGGATCATCCACCCTTTCCTTGACAAAGCCTTTTAATGAAATTTCATTTTCAAATTAAATTAGGTCATTTTCTGGTCTAACTAGCTTGGGTCTTGGATCGGTAGCTTCGGCTGGTTTCACCAGTCTAAAGAGACCAAGTAGACTTGATCTTATTAGAGTTGGTTTCCCCAACGTACTATCATCTCACCTCCTCCCAATACTATGTTGCCAAATTTCAATTATCTTTTTCTTATGACCTTTCTAAATTATGCATAAAAATTAAATATGAATGACATGTCATATATTTTAAAGGAAAATAGCAAATGCATGGCATGACAATTATGCATGAGTCAAACAAGTCAAGACATTTTATTTTTGTTTCTAAGAATGTATCAAATTCTCGATTTGATACATATCGTGTGAACCTGCGAATATGTCAACCCACTTTGACATATTTGATTTTATTGAATTAATTGTTGCGGTTTGGGTAAGGTTTTAGTTTGGTTCAGGTTTAAGTGATTTAAGATTGGATTTAGTTGAATTAAAATTGAGTTAATTTGAATTTAACTGAATTAAAGTTGAGTTAATTTGAATTTAATTGAAAAGTGAATTAATTTGAATTAATTGAATTAAAGTGAATTTATTGAATTAATTTGATTAATTGAATTTAATTGAATTTAAGAGGATTAATTCGAATTATTTGAATTTAATTGAATTTAAGTGGATTAATTCGAATTATTTGAATTTAATTGAATTTAATTGAATTTAAGTGGATTAATTCGAATTATTTGAATTAAATTGATTTAATTGAGGTTTAATTGAATTAAATTGATTTAATTGAAGTTTAATTGAATTAAATTGATTTAATTGAAGTTTAATTGAATTAAGTTGATTTAATTGAAGTTAAATTGAATTAAATTGATTTAATTGAAATTTAATTGAATTAAATTGATTTAATTGAAGTTTAATTGAATTAAATTGATTTAATTGAAGTTAATTTGAATTAAATTGATTTAATTGAAGTAATTTGATTAATTAAGATTTAATTGAAGTAATTTGATTAATTAAGATTTAATTGAAGTAATTTGATTAATTAAGATTTAATTGAAGTAATTTGATTAATTAAGGTTTAATTGATTTAATTTGATTAATTAAGGTTTAATTGAATTAATTTGATTAATTAAGGTTTAATTAACAGTTGTGGGTTTAAATTCATCATTTTCATTATTTCGAAAATTTCTTCTTCGTTTTAATTTTTCTTTCCGAATTTTTCTATTAATTTTGATTTATTTGATCCTTTGTAATTTTCATTAATTATGGCCCTAATCTTAGAAAATTCCATTTCCTCCTCAAAATCAATATCCTCAAAGTGTGTAGAGTAAAATGGGCCACTAGTTAAGATTTTATAGTAGTCTTTAGGATTATCTATAATTAAATTATTATCAAGAATAAAATCATTTTTATCCTCAGAATAATTTTCAATTAAATCATATTTATCCTCAGAATTATCCTTAAGGTTTTCAAATTCAAATTCGGAGTTATCCTTAGGATTTTCGAATTTGAATTCTGAATTATCCTTAGGTTTTATTTTATTTGAATTAAAATTGTCAGAATTAATTTTATCAGACAAATTATTAGAATTAATCTTATCAGAAAGATTATCAAAATTAAATTTAGAAGGATTATCAGAATTAAATTTGTTAATTTCTGAATTTAAATTCTGAATTAAACAATTAATTTCTGATATTTTGGTCACATCTTTAATTTCTAACTTATCATGCAAGAGGCTAATTTTATTGTGCAGTAATTCTAATTTATCAGAAAAATTAACTAAATTATCACTAAATATTGCAGGAAAAAATTTTGGAACATAAATTTTCCGTACCTTCGCCGGACACTTGTTCTTGTAGTGTCCGTACTTCTCGCATTTGAAGCATTGTACATATTCCTTGTTCTTCCGGACTCCTGGCGCTGGTACCTCCTTCGCCGCCGGTGGTGTAGACCGAGTCTTACGAGTAGGGCACTGATTTGTATAGTGCCCTCTCTCCTTGCATGTGAAACAAATAATATGCAATTTAAAATTAGACATTAAAAAAAAAATTGTACCTGATTCACCCCTGGGCTCCCCCTCAACTCCTGGCGTCTTTGCTCCGTCGGCGGTTAGTCCGGTGAAGAGCAACTTGGCTCTGATACCAATTGTAGGACCGGTGCCGTCGATAGAGGGGGGGTGAATATCGACCGTCAAAAAACTTCGTAAGACTTTTGTAAGACTTATGGACTCAGAGCGTTAGTGTAGCGGAAACATAAAAGTAAAGCAAAAGAAAACAAAACAGGGGACACAGCAGGTTTATTTACTTGGTTCCCAACCCCCCAGGGTCAGTACGTCCAAGGCCTATGTACTCGGCGTTGAGTCCACTAATAGTCTCCTTTCCGGAATTTCCGGAGGCGGAGAAACCCGTCTTACAGTGTAGAAGTTACAAAGACAAGTATTGAAAAATAAGTACAATAACTTTAAAAGCAAACCGAACACAGAAAGTGAAGCTCGGCCGATCTGGACCTCCGAAGTGCCGCGCACTTCCTCCTGGAGCCTCCCGGTCGTAGAACCTCGTCTTTAGCACGTTGTCGTCGGTCGAAATGAATAGAATCATAGTTGGAAAGTGTGTTGGAAGCAGAGGGGTCGAAGCCCCTTTTATAGCCCTCCTGGGGGCGCCCTGGTCGACGGGGGCGCCCCGGAAGACTCGGTCAACTCTTATCCTTCCACCTACCTCGCCGTAGGTGATAAGAACTTTGACCAGGGCGCCCCGGATGACTCGGGCGCCCCCTTGAGGGCTTATCCTGTGTTCTGGCTTCGAAACAGCAAAACAACTACTAATTAGGGCGCCCCGGACGCTCCGGGCGCCCCGGTTGACACCTGTTCTACAAACACACGTTTGCTGCATGTATAGTACTGCCTGGGGGCGCCCCGGACGCTCCGGGCGCCCTCACGGACACCTGTTCTGCACACACACACAAGTGCACATCTTCTGCACTGGCTGGGGGCGCCCCCCATGCTGGGGGCGCCCTGGCTGCTGGTTTTCAGCCTTCTACATTTGCTTGCTTTGTCTTCTTCTCTTGGTACCTGCAAGATATATATATGCAAAGCAAGTATACATGAAATATTAATCTTACGAACTTGGTTCGGACTTAGGATTGGCATGCAATCCTAGGTCGAACCGACGCAAACTCTTACCCCCGAGAAAGCGCCTTTCACCTACTCCTTTCAGGAGATGGTTGCCGCCCGGTCCTTCGGGTGGACTTTTACCTAGCCGCCCTTCGCTAGGTCTTGGATACCAAGCATCCCTTCGCTTGGTGCCTAGCAGCCCTTCGCTAGGTCTTGTTTCCCTGACAGCCCTTCGTCAGGTGCCCAGCAGCCCTTCGCTAGGACTTGTTCCCCTGACAACCCTTCGTCAGGTGCCTAGCAGCCCTTCGCTAGGTCTTTTCTTTCTGGCAACCCTTCGCCAGAGCCTAGCAGCCCTTCGCTAGGTCTTTTTCGTTCTGGCAGCCCTTCGCCAGAGCCTAGCAGCCCTTCGCTAGGTCTTTTTCATTCTGGCAGCCCTTCGCCAGAGCCTAGCAGCCCTTCGCTAGGTCTTAGGGTTTCCATGCCTAGCTTAACTAGGACTTTTCTCAGGCTTAGGTTACTTCTCCTTCGCTCCCCTTTGTCTGTTCAACATATTACTGACTTAAGTACATTGTCAAACATTAAAACACATAAAGGAGAACATCATTGATGCAACTTGCACCAACACCAACATGTTTTGCATTCATTTGTTTGCTTTGCATTCGATTAGTTGCCTCACATTTACTTACTCCACATTAGTTGTAGTTTTGCTTTCTTCATCAAATATCAACTTAAAACTACAGTTTGTCATTTCTGAAACCTTGTATCAGCTTTCTTCTTGTGTGCCACCCTGCCATATCTGAATTTTGTTTCAGTTTCCTTTCATGATAGCAGATCGTTAGCATTTAGCTTATTACAAGACTCAATTCTTGAAGTTAAACACAAGGTGTAGTGTGCTATTGCATAGTGATCAGTTTGATTCCTAAAGGTTGCAGATGTGCATTAGTTGGTTTAAATTGTCATTTGGTTAAGTTCATAAATTACCATACCTTGTTTAATTCGTTTAGTTGCGTTCTTTCCTTTTTCATTGTGTTTCATTTCTGAATTGCAACCCAAACCCAAATTTCATTTAAAACCCAAAAATATAAAAGACGCATAAACTCGAGCTCGAATCAAACAATCTCAACTAGCCCTAGGAAAAATATGACCTGTGGCCCCTTTACTACGTTTTTATTCTTTGATTGCAAAAAGGGTTTCCAGCTTACACACATCTAAATTTTGAGACCCACATTTCGTGACAACTAGTTTGGCGGTCATCAAAATTTTTTGCGCCGTTGCCGGGGAGGCAACTAGTTGATTTGTTTGATTTTTGCTTGTACGCTTATTTCACATTTTTCTTGATTTATTTTTTGTACTTATTTCTATATCTGGTGATTTGATTTTATTTATTTCATCTTTTTATCTACTTTTACTGTGATTTGTTTTTGGTTTTATGACCAGGTCTACAGGTGGTGATCTTGAAGAATTTGACCCTGAAATTGAGAGGACTTTCAGAGCAAGGAGGAACCAAGGCATACTTTCAGAGACTACTGATATTCCTCCTCTTCAGACTATTCCCACTCATTCAGGCAGTATCATGGCAGAGCACCAGAAGACTATGAAGGAACTCGCAGCACCAGATGCTACATTTCAGTATTCTAGCATTGCTTATCCAGAGCTAGCTGGAGATTTTGAGCTTAGATCTGGACTCATCCATTTGCTGCCCAAGTTTCAAGGATTATCGGGAGAAGATCCAAATAGACACCTGCATGAGTTTCACGTTGTATGCTCCACTATGAAGCCTCAAGGCATTTCAGAAAAGATATTTAGCTGAGAGCTTTTCCCTTCACACTGACAGGAGCAACAAAAGATTGGTTTTACTACCTACCCACTGGGCACGTGTCTAGTTGGATTTTGATAAAGAAAGCATTTTTGGAAAAATATTTCCCAGCCTCCAGAACAGCAATAATTAGAAAAAGCATTTGTGGCATTCAGCAAATGGTGGGTGAGACGCTTTATGACTACTGGGAGAGATTCAACAAATTATGTTCAAGTTGCCCACAGCACCAGATCAGCGAGCAGCTTCTGATTCAGTATTTTTATGAGGGATTGTTACAGATGGACAGGATTATGATAGATGTTGCAGCTGGAGGAGCCCTAGTGAATAAAACATCAGATTAAGCTAGGGAGCTCATTTCTAATATGGCTGAGAACTCACAACAATTTGGAAGCAGAGCATTGACCACCAGAGGAGTGGGTGAAGTTCAGGTAGTTCCTACTGATCAGAAGGAGGTTAAGAATGCATTGATAGAGCTCACATCAGCGGTTAAGCAAATTGAACTAAATATTGCAAGGCAAAATTGAACTCCTTCAGTACCTCCACAATCAAGTCAAGTGATGAGTGTATGTGGCATTTGCACTAGCAAAGAACACAATTCAGATTCATGTCCTAACCTCCAACAAGATGAGTCACTAGCGGCATTGGTTAGGGGGCAATTTCAAGCAAGAAACAACCCTTACTCCTCTACTTATAACCCCGGTTGGAGGGATCATCCAAATCTGAGGTACGGGAACTCTTTCTGCCAACAAAACCCTCAACAACAACAATTGCAGCAGCCTCCACAGAATTTCCAGCCACCACAACAATCTCAGCATCAAAATCTGCAACTACAGCCTCAATTTCAGCAATTCCAGCCAACATTCCAGCCAATATAGCAACCGCAGCAAGGATTTCAAGCATTCCAAACATTCCAACATCAAAACCAACAAAATTTCCAGCCTCCACAACCTTACCATCAGAATTTCCAGCCTTACAATCAAGGGTTATAGCCTATGCAAACTCAGTCCTCACCACAGAATTTTCCACTTCAGAACCAGAATTTTCAAGGATATAACTCTTAGCAAGGTTTTCAGGCATTTCCACCTTCTTATCAGCCCTATCAACAGCAAATTCCACCCTCCTATCAGCCCTAACAGCCAAATTTTCAAGGATCTCAGCAAGTTCAACAATTTTAGCCTACTACTTCATCATTTCAAGGTCAGTCAAGGAACTATGCTAACCAAGGAGGCTATGGAAGCTCAAGTGGAGGAAATGCGCAGCAACAACAAATGATGAAGATGCTACAACAAGTTTTACAAACACAACAACAACAACAACAACAAGAACAACAACAACAAAACCTTGAGAGGCAAATGGGACAATTGGCTAGTGGAATTAATCAAAGTCAAGCTCAAGGATCAAGTCAACTACCTTCCCAAACTGTTCCTAATCCGAAAGGAAATGTTAGCGCTATTACTTTCAGGAGTGGAAAGGTTACATCATCTCAAAATGGTCCAAGAGCTAAAATTTCTGAAAACAGGGCAGCACCTCCATTTCTAGCTCAAAACAGCCCTGAAACAACTTCAAATTCAGTTGGTTCCACCCCTAGTCCATGCCCAACTCCTTCCTTAAGTAATCCTGCAATTTTGGTGGAAAACGGAGAAGAAATCAGTGCCGAAACAGATTTTACAGTAGCCACCTCGCATGTGTTAGTGATATGAGAGAAGTGTCCTAAGGCAATCGCCTTATGATTGTAAACATTTATTTTAATAAATGAAAATTCACTATTTGAGTATACATATTTGTGTATTTGATTGGGATCTTAAACTCATCTACTGAATGTTCGCAATACAATTCACAGCATAAGAGAATTTGTGATGGGATCATAACTAGTGATTATCTCTACATGTGCAATTGTGAAGTATTGAAAATATCCCTAGTCGATGAATTGATAAAAACGGACACTATCAATTCTGTTGAGACTAGCATGGGTTATTCTCTAATCAGTTGATTCTCACTGGATGGTGACATTGGGATGTCCGGAGATAAACATGGATGCTAGTTAAGGGAACTAGTTCATTGGAGTGACTGACTGAAAAACTTCACATGATAGTCTATACATAGACAGGTCAGTGAAGTTCTTACCGCAGCTTAAGTGCGATGTTCCTTTGACTTGCGGTGTTCAAGTCATCTTGGTCATGGAGACTTATGCTTTAACATCTTAAGCAAGCATCTCCAAGGAGGTGTGGACCCAGGATGGTTGGGTATAAGCCGAAGTGCCCGAAGATGTTTGAACAGCCTACAAAGGATTTACCACTCCTTGCGAGGAGATGTATACCCAGGCCTATCGTCGGATTGTTACTCAAAGCCTCTGGCCAGAGCATATCATGTTTAGAGTATAAGTCTCTTAAATACATGAGAGTAATTAGAAATCTAAAGGACGAGAAAGACATTACTTGGGCTAGGTGTGACGTAGTCAGCCTAGTGGGGACTGACACATATAGACCATGTCCTGAACCAAGTGGGTATAAGATGATAAAGGGAATGAGGGACGATTCATTAGAGCTGCTGAAGGGTTTCAGAATAATTTTTGAGGTCAACCGTTGATCTTTAGATTAATTGGGGATCATGATGTACTACTAGGTGCCACTCATGATCGTTCTATAATTGATGAAATATAGACGGCCAACATAAATCTAAAGCCTAATTAGTCACATGCACTACGAGTAATCCGAGGAATTTAAAACAAGTTGAAAATTAGATTTTTTGATCAAGAGAAATAAGTCGAATCTGAATTTATCAGAGGCGCAACGGAAGCTTAAAATGGCTAAGTCTTTTGAAGGCTTATTGGGCGAATTAAATGAGTTTAATTCGTGAGGGAAGGGCTTGGAGTGGCCGGCCAAAGAGGGTGCCCACCCTCTATGGTTTGGCCGGCCACCACAAGGAGAGAAAACCAATTAATTTTGTTTAAATTATAAAATAAATCAAGCGCGATTTGTTTTATAAAATTATGGATAAATAAATTTGTATTCATAGAAATTAAAATAAACTTTAAATGGTTTATTTTTATAAAATCAATTAGGAATTGATTTTTCCATGATAAGAAAAATTTATATAATAAATTTATTCTTTTTATCGAAATTAAAATGAACCATGGATTGGTTTATTTTATAAAATCAATTATGAATTGATTTTTCCATGATAAAGAAAAATTTATATAATAAATTTATTCTTTTTATGGAGATTAAAATAAACTTTAAATGGTTTATTTTTATTCTATAAAATCAATTATGAATTGATTTTTCCATGATTAGAAAATTTATATAATAAATTTTATGAAAATTTATTCCATAATTAAAAGGAGAGATGTATTTGTTTTATTATAAAATTAGTTATAATAAAACTTGGCATAACGGAATAATTAATAAGAAAATTTATAAGATAAATTTCTTATGAAAATTTATTCCGTTAATTCCGTTAAAGGGGAGACATGGCAAGGGAGAAGCTACTATATAATGGAACTAAGGCTAGGCTTGAATTCCTAAATTGAGTTATCAAGAGATTAGTAGCTCCCTCTCTCTCTCTAACTCTCTCTCTCTCTAGGGTCGGTGCCCCTCTCTCTCTCTAGGGCCGGCTCTCTCTCCTCCCCTAGGGCCGGCGCACATCCCAAGGGTGGCCGAAAGCTTCATCCGCCAAGAAGGTGCCGAAGAAGAAGAAACGGATCGCGACTCCTTCCTTTCCCGGAATTTTGATTCCGTTACTTGGTGGTTAGTTTCCTTTCTTCTCTCTTGATCTTCTAGTTGTGCCTTTAGAGAATCTAGTAGTTCTCGTCGGCACAAAACTCGTGACTTTGCGAAGTCATCCCGAAGAGAACTCGGCGTGGACGCGAATAGAGGCGGAGCTTCCAAGGGACACTACGGTTGGATCTCGTCCCTTTCTTCGAGTTACACGAGGTACAAAGTAAATTAGTTTACTTTTCCGCAAACTTTTAATTTATGATCATGTTCACACATCATAAGGTCGCATGCTAGATACGTGGTTAAAAATAATTTGAGAAATTATTTATGCTAATTCTTCCGCTGCACGTAAATATTTTAAAATTTACGAACCCGTATCCTTGTGAACATGCACCCGGTCCCAACAGCATGGGACATCAACCCAGAAATTAGCCCCTCCACTACCAGCCAAAGAAGATGAATTGAGGGTTCCCTTACCCTTTCCACAGCGGAAAACACAAGCCAAAAGACAAGTGGAGGAGGAGAAGGCTAAGGAATTCAATGAGCTAGTGGAACTTTTCAGTAAAGTAGAGATCAATATACCTTTGTTGACCATGATTAAACAGATTCCTAAGTATGCCAAGTTTTTGAAAGATCTTTGTGTTCACAAAAAGAAACTTAAGGAAAATGAGTTGGTCAGCTTTGGGAAAAATATTTCAGCACTTATACATGCCATACCTCAGAAGTGTGAAGACCCTGGAGTGTTTACTGTATCTTGTGATATAGGGAGCACCACATTCCATGATGTCACGCTTGATTTAGGAGCTTCCATTAATGTGATGCTCAGGTCAGTCTTCCAGATGCTTGGCATAGGCCTTTACAGTCCACTGGTGTGGTGATACAGCTAGCAGACAGGAGCCAGGCCCACCCAGCTGGTATGATTGAAGATGTTTTGGTGAAGGTAAAGGAGCTAATATTTCCTGCAGATTTTTATATCTTGGATATTGAGGGAGATTATTTTGCACACCGTTCTCCACTTATTTTAGGAAGACCATTTCTGAAGACTGCTAGAACAAAAATCGATGTATATGCTGGTACACTTTCCATGGAGATTGGAGATACGATTGTTCAGTTTAGCCTTTTTGATGCTATGTAGCATCCGAGAGAGGACCACTCCATCATGAGCATGGATATTCTTGAGGAGTTAGAGGCTACAGAGTTAGAGGCTGAGGGATTTTTACCTGATTTTTCGCGAGGAGATATTTATTCAGAGGAGGCTGAGAAAATATTTACTGCTGAGACTGAGGATTTTTTAGAACACATTTCAGATGTATTTCCAGCTGGAGAGGATTTTCTAGGTGTAGGGGATTGCACAGAGCCCCAAGGATCACCTATTTCTCTTGAGATTCATAGTGTAGGGGATTGCACAGAACCCAAGGATCACCTATTTCTACTGAGGAAGACCAGAGTGAATTGAAGCTATTACCAGACCATTTGAAGTATGCATACCTAGGAGAGGAGCAGACTTTTCCCGTGATTATTGCACAGCATTTGGAGTCAGAACAAGAAGAAAAATTATTGCAAGTCCTGAGGCACTACAAGAAGGCAATTGGGTGGACTCTATCAGATATACCAGGTATTAGCCCAGCTATCTGTATGCACAGGATATTCTTAGAAGACAATGTCAAACCTGTGAGGCAACTGATAAGTACCATTTTGTTGACTATTTTAATTGCTAAAATCCATGTTTGACCTATGATTTTATTGTTTAATTGTGATTTTACCCTAGGTTTTAGGATTTCCTATTATTTTGGACTTAATTGCAAAATTACATATTTTTTGATTATTTGGCCACTAATTTTCTGATATATTTTTGTAGGCATGAAAAGATCCTGGACCTAGGGCATACTGGGTCAAACTTGAGTCGGATGTGAACCGGATCGAATTATCAAGCCTACGATTAATCCGGGCCGTCCGATTCAAGAGCGGCTAGATCTGAGCCATCCGGGACGATCTGAAGCAATCCGAGCTAGGGTTAGGGTTGATCAAGCTCTATAATCAAGATCTGAAGGTTTCATCCCAATCAGAGCTCAATCAACCGTTGGATCAAGCAAGGAGGGCTCTAGAGCGTCCATTCATAGATAGAGTTGATCTGGACCATCCGTTGCATATCTGGAGGATCCGAGCTACCACAAGGCAGATCCTGACCCCAGATCAACATCCTCAAAGTTTGGGTCAGATCAGATGAAGATCAACCGTTGGATTTCTCAAATTAATCACAACCGTCCATTGATAGCTATTTAATCAGATTTTCCCAGCAGCTTCTCCTCGTCGCGTCTTCTTCGCCGCAACATAGTTTTTCAGCTGTTCTTGTTTTTTTTAGCTAATTTCTTCATTCAAAGGGGCGCGACCACTCAATCTCGACCTCGGATCAAGTTTTGGATCTTTGGGGATCGATTCCTTGAAGAATTCGACTCCATTTGCGCCGAAACAGGGATTGCTTGAGGGTTTCGGCAGTTCCTCAGTCCGACCACTGTCTTCTCTTCCACACTCCATTTCAAAGCTTCCGAGCCATTTGTAGGGGTTCTCAGATGAGTTTAGAAGCTTCCCAAATCATCATCGCAGCTCATTCAACTGAGAAAGAGTGAATCGGATCAAAACTTCCAGCCAAGCGCAGAATTGAGCCGAATCAACTTCAGAAATGGATTTCCACTGATTTGCTGTGCCTAGGGGTTCGAAGCCGGCTCTTGATTGACGACCAAGAAGTTCTTGAGCTTAGGGAGTGATTGAGTTTAGATTTCTTTGGTTAAATTCGTTTGTTTAGCTTTAATTTCCATTACTGCTGTAATTTCGTTTCGGTTGGTTTCAGATTTGGTTAATCTCGTTTTCTTAATTGTTTAGCTGTAATTTAGCTTCAATCTTTAAGACAAGTAGTTAGGGAATTGCTTAGGGACATTTGGTTTCAATTTCAGTTTAATTGTAGCTTTAATTCCTTGCGTGCCATCTCCATTCATGCGTATCAACTCTGTTTTGTTTCATTTCTGAAATTTATGTTCAATCTGCTGCGTTTCAGTCTTTTAATTTTATTAAGTTAGCTTAAGTTTGTTCTTCTGAACTTACCTTTCAATTTATTTCATTTCCAAACCCTGGTATCAATTTCTGCAAGTTGGATTCAGCTGTATTGCTGTGTGCCGATGCTTGTTTCTGCAAAAGAGAAAAAGTCAGTTTCAATTTTGCATCTCTGCGTATCAGACTTTTAATTGATGTTCCTGAATTTTGTATCAAGATAGCATTGTTTTATCTCCTGAATTTGCATTGCAATTGGTTCCATTTAAATAGAATTGGCATCAGAGTTAGTGAATCAGATTTATTGTGCATCAATTCTAATTTCTGCAATTTGATTGCATTGCTGAACTTCAGGTTGTTTCTGCAATATTTTCAGATCGAATCTGCATTTCTGATTGCAGCTCATCAAAAGGGTTTGGTTTGGGTAAACCATTGCATCATATTCAACTGAATCTTGTAGTTCCTGCATTCGGCTGTGCATTTCTGCTAAATTTCGAACTTGAATGCTGCAGTTAATTCCATTTGGCTGCACATTAGTTTGGTTTTCACTGCTGCAAGATTTCAGTTAATTAATTAGGAAGTTGTATCAAGTCAACAGCAGCTTATCTGAACTTATCTGAACACTAGATTAGAGAACTTGATCTCACTTGTTTGGCTGGAATCTGAACTCAAATTGTTGATTCTCAGCAGGAGAGTTCTGAATTCTGCATCCAACTCTGTTTTTCACTTCTGCACTTGAAGCAATTTCTGCATATCAGTTTTGCATCCAAATTTCTGCTTCGCATTCAATTGTTTCCGAGTCCATTTGTTCAGCTGAATTTCTGCACACCATCTCAGAATTTCTGTCTTGTTTTTGCCATTGGATTGAATCTGAATCCCTTTAATTCTGCTGTGCCATTTCTGCTGTGAATTCTAGTTTAGTGCACTTGAATTCGACTTGAATTTGTTTGAGTTTCCTACTGATTTGACTCCAGTTTCTGCCCTTTATCAGTTCTATTACTGCAATGCATACAGTTTTGATTTCTCATCATCCATTTTAGTTCTGAAATGTTGCATCTTATTCCTCATTCATTCATTCATTTATGCATTGGTTTCGATGTTTGACATTATGTCATGTGAGTTAATGTTTGCATACATTTGATGCTTAATTCTGTCCAGTCAGTTGTTGCCATCTCTTCCTTCAAGTTTCCGCAATAATTCTGACTTGAATCAGTTTTAAATGCATTGACAGATTTTGGATTGATAAATGGTTTGCTCTTTAGTATCAAGTGGAGCTTTGGAAATCAATCTTGTATCAGTTTGTTCATAGATGGCTTATTATTTGGTTGGTCTTGATTTACAAATCCTGTAGTTGAACACAAGGTGTGATGTGCCATTGCAATTTTGTATCAGTTTGGTGTCTTAAGGCTGTAGATTTGCATTAGTTGATTAAAGTTATCATTCGGTTAAGTTCATTAATTGCTATCACCTTGTTTTAGTTCAACTAGTTAAATTTTCATTGCTTTTCCATTTCCGATTGAACCCAAAACCCAATTTCTTGTGTAAAACCCAAAAACTCATAAACGACACAAATACAAGTTCGAATCAAACACGACAACTAGCCCCGAGAAAAATACAACCTGTGGCCCCTATATTACATTTTCATGCTTTTGAGTTGTAAAAGGGTTTCCAGTTATTCATTTATAAATTCTAAATTTGAGGCCCACATTCGTGACACATAGTTTGGGCTCGTCAAATTTTTGGCGCCGTTGCCGGGGAAGCAACTAGTTGATTTGTTTGATTTTTGCTTGTGTATTTTTTGACATATCATTGGGTTCTGTTTTATTTTGCTTTATCTTTTATATACGGTGGCTGCCATTTTCCTTGTTTGTTTGGTGACAGGGCTGCAAGATCAAAATGTGGTCATCAGAGTTTCAGCCTTTCAACCAATTTCAACAACCTTGCAACCAAAATTTTCAGCAAACCAATCAGTTCTTTCAGCCGTCATTACAGCAAGATTTCCAACAGCCCTACTCAAATTTCCAACAAATTCAGAATGGGCAGCCCCAATTTTCAGTTTTTGAGCAACCAAATCAGTTTTCTCAGCCACCATTGCAACAATTCGAGAAACCACAACAATTCCAACAATTTCAGCCGAATTCCAGCAATTTCCAGAATTTCCAGAATTTTCAGAACGGGCAGCCAATTTTCCAGAATTTTCAGCCCAGTTTTCAGCAATTTCAGCCCCAGTTTGAGCAACCATTTCAACAATTTCAGCAATCACAAAATTTCCAGCAGCCTTTTGAAAGTTTTCAGCCCCAAAATAATCAATTTCAGCTTCAACCTCAGATCCAAGAATTTCAGAGCTACAATTTTCAGCCATCTCCACCAACTTGTGAACCAAATATTCAGCAATTTAATCAGTCATTTCATCCATTTGAGCAGCCCCAACAGTTTGCATTTCAGCATGCACAACCTCCTCCTGGACTTCAGCAGCCCTATTTTCCATTTCAAGACCAACAGGGGTTCCACATTAACCAAGGAGGTTTTGAGAATCCTGATTGGGATGAGGCTCTACACCAAAGGATGATGGAGATGTGTCAACAAATGTTACAACAACAACAAGCTTGGCAACAACAACAACAAGAACAACAACAACAATGGTTTCAAAACGTGCAAGATCGATTGAATCAGATAAAAGCCCAAAGATCAGAACAATTAGCTTCTCAAGCTGCTTTTAATTCTGAGAGCACCGGAGTTGGTTTTATATCAGTTCAAGGTGACCCTAGTGCATGGCAAAGACCTTCTTCAATGGATCTTGCAATTTTAGAAGAAGAAGAAGAAGAATACATTAAAGTCTGGGCACCTACAGCATGCATCCCTTCGGAGACTCCTATTCAAAATCCAATTCCAAATTTTTCAGCTCCAGAAGAAGAAATTGAAGCTCCACAGGACCATTCTAGACTTTTATCTTCTGATGATAGCATTATTAGTGGTCCAAATTTTTCTGATACTGTTGTTGCAGATATTACAGGAGAAGCATACAGAGGAGATGATTCCATAGGTGTAGGGGATTGCACTAAGCCCCAGGGACCACCACAAGACTCAGAGAATGAACCAGAAAGTGTAGGGACTTGCATGGTGGAAGCAAGCACCCAAGGATCACCAGTTGATTGTCCACCAGAGCCTGAGGCTGAAGAGGAGCATGAACATGACCAGGAGGAGACCACAGATACACCTCCAGGTATTATCCAGCACACTCAGGTAAGTATTTCTCCTCTTTCTTCAGAAAAATGCAGTGAGGTACCTAGGGATGACTTTATTGATTCTGATGAATTTATTGATATACCTTGTGTAGAAATTGTTTGTGAAAATCCAACAGAGGTACCAAACATTGATTTTATTGATCATCATGAATTACTTGATACATCTCTTGCTATGGATAGTGAAATAATTTTAGAGGCACCCATAATTGATGTAGTTTGCTATGATGAATCACTTGATACATCTTTTGTAGATCTGGATAGTGAAAATTTTTTAGAAGTGCCTGAAATGGATGTTATTTATTTTGATGAATCTCTTGCTATTTCATATGCTGAGGATGAATGTGAAAAACTTTTGGAAATACCTGATATTGATTTGATTGGCTGTGACACATTGCATGATACACCCTGGATGGAAAATAATTGTGAACTTTCTATTGATGAGCCAGAAATTGATTTCTTTATTTGTGATGAGCTCCTGGATGCAAATTTTATAGATAATGATTTTGAAAATTTTATTGAGGCACCAGAATTTGATTTAATTGGACATGATGCAGATTTGGATTTATTTCATGCAGAAACTGAACTTATATCATTTCTTTCTGACCCTGAACGCTTGAGAGAGGTATTACATGTTTTTGCAGGGTCCAGAAGACTTCAGGAGTGGGTGCTCCAACTGAACAGACTCCAGCCTCCTGGAAGGACTTCTGAAGGGCATCAAGAAGGAGGAGATGATCTGACTTTAATTAAAAGCACTCCATCCCTTGAATGGCTCTTGAACCTGAATCGCCTACGGCCACCAGAGCATTATTTTGTAAAGTTTAAGTGTGGGGGAGTCCCAAATCACTCAGCCACCCAGACTCCTGCACTACCAAGATGGAGGCTACTTCTGGATCGACTCCGTCCACCAGAATAAAGGGGAGTTTGATTTTTCTTGTATTTACTTTTATTTTATTTTTCATTTTCATGCTTCCTAGAATTAGAATTTTCCTTTGATCTGAGTCATTGTAATTACCATGTCTTTGCTTTTAGCACTTTTGCATGAGTAGGAATAAAAGTATCCCTCTAGGTTATTCCATAGCATTTTAGAGTCTTTTGAAAATTAATTAAATTTGGTTGTTAAACTTAGGGTTTGAGCTAATGGATGATATATTGGATGCTTGAGTACTACTTTGCTTTAGATTCTTAATTGAAGATTTGAGATGAATTATTTTTACCTAGTGAGGATTAGCCTTATATTTGTGACACACATGTTATTAAACTCTAGAACTTGTTTAGGTTCTTTCAAAACCATATTTCAATGATTGGATCACATCTATAGAAGCTAATCACTTTGTTTACCTTTCCATATCAAATTGACAAAAATCATATTCATTCCATTTTTCTTTACTTATTTCTTACTCTTACCTTCACTTTTCTTTGGACTTGTTGTTTGATATGTTTCTAATGCTATTTTGCCCGAGACGGACAAAGATTTAAGTGTGGGGGAGTGGCTAAACTTTTGGATGTATTTCATGTCAAAAAAAAAAAAAAAAAAAAATTTGCCAAGTTGAAGCCAAAAGGTGCCAAGTGAGTGAGTTTGGTGCCAAGATCAAGCAAGAAGAAGTAGTAGAGGAAGACAACAATTGGAGCATCTAGAGTCTTAATCATACTTTGAAGATCCAAGTGGCAATAAAAAAAAAAGAAAAAAAAAATCTGCAATAATAAGAAGAGGGCACACACAAAAAAAAAAAAAAAAAAAGAAAGGATTTTTGTGCCAAAGTGAGAAAAAGTGCCACTTGATTGCAAGGGAGGTCTCCTGCCACTTATAGAATTGGAAGGAAGGCTGATCTGAAGAAGGAATGGAAGCTGAATTGAAGGAATGCAAGCAAGGGAGAAATCTGAAAGTTGTGCCATTTAAAAAGGAAAAATCTGTGATCATTTCGGAAGAAGATTTTGAGCCAAAATCAGTGTATTAACTTGAAGACAATTGTTCCATGGCTGGTTTTCAAACTGATCTGAAGAAGGAAAGGAATTTCTGCAGCTGGAAAAATCTGATATCATTGCAGAACAAATCAGTGCCAAAAACAGAGGAAGAAAAGGGAACTTCTGTGTGGATTAGCAATTGAAGTGAAGCTGGACTGTTTTGAATACCGAAACTGATATGGGAATGCAAGATGATGCTGCCAAGAATTTAGATCAAACCATTCGACAGCATAAGAATTATGGAGAGCAGAGAGGTTGATACTTGAGCTGTAAATGCAGTTATAAAAGATAAACAAAGCAGTGAATTGCTAGTGAGGCAGTTTATGCCAAGAAGAAGCTGAAATTAGATTTTTCAAGGGCTGTGAATCAAAGAATAAAATTCGGAAATGCATCAAAAGATGTTGAGTACATCACAGCTGATCAGAAACAGAATTTGGAAGCTGAGACAAAAGCAAAAAGAAAAAAAAAACAGTTTGAGAAAAGAAAAGAAAAAGAGAGAAACAAAGTGGACACAAGTGAACTTTGGCACCATGAAATCAAGTGAAGTTTCTCCCATCCGAATCAAAAGCTTTATTCCATTTCGTTTCTGACCTTGTTAGAAGATAAAAGAAGAAGAGAAAAATCAGAAAAGAGAAGAAAGAAACAAAAATGGCACGAAATTGGGAACTTGGCACAAGGCAATCAAAGAAAGGTTTTTCATCCAAACCAAAGGAATTTATTCAAGTTTCACTCACCCATACTTTTGATATCATTAGAGGACTGTTACGATGGGGCAAAGCACATTGGAAACATTTTTAAGCAACCAAGTCTCCCACTCCATCAATTTTTCCATTTCCTTAATTTTTACTCCATTTCTTATCATTTTCCTTGTTTTTACTTGTTTTTATAGTTGTTGATCCTAATCATGATTAATGGTAGAGAGTAGATAATAAGCAAGCCTATGGTAGTGCAAGAAACATGTGTGTGAGAGTGAGCTCCACTTCCATCATCAACTTAGAACTTAAGGAGAGAGCCACAAAAATTTTCCTTGAAAGGCTAGTGATTTAAACTCATCTCAATGAATCATGATAGATGAAAAGGCTAAGTTGTTGATTTAAGGACAAGAGACTAATCCATAGAGCTTAGATTTATGAGAATTGACAACCAAAGGTAATTTCTTTTCATTTGTTTCTAATTATGCTTAAGAAAATCTAGGGGATACATGTTTAGTTGTTTCGCGAGACGCTCAAGGTTAAGTGTGGGGGAGTTGATAAGTACCATTTTGTTGACTATTTTAATTGCTAAAATCCATGTTTGACCTATGATTTTATTGTTTAATTGTGATTTTACCCTAGGTTTTAGGATTTCCTATTATTTTGGACTTAATTGCAAAATTACATATTTTTGGATTATTTGGCCACTAATTTTCTGATATATTTTTGTAGGCATGAAAAGATCCTGGACCTAGGGCATACTGGGTCAAACTTGAGTCGGATGTGAACCGGATCGAATTATCAAGCCTACGATTAATCCGGGCCGTCCGATTCAAGAGCGGCTAGATCTGAGCCATCCGGGACGATCTGAAGCAATCCGAGCTAGGGTTAGGGTTGATCAAGCTCTATGATCAAGATCTGAAGGTTTCATCCCAATCAGAGCTCAATCAACCGTTGGATCAAGCAAGGAGGGCTCTAGAGCGTCCATTCATAGATAGAGTTGATCTGGACCATCCGTTGCATATCTGGAGGATCCGAGCTACGACAAGGCAGATCCTGACCTCAGATCAACATCCTCAAAGTTTGGGTCAGATCAGATGAAGATCAACCGTTGGATTTCTCAAATTAATCACAACCGTCCATTGATAGCTATTTAATCAGATTTTCCCAGCAGCTTCTCCTCGTCGCGTCTTCTTCGCCGCAACATAGTTTTTCAGCTGTTCTTGTTTTTTTTAGCTAATTTCTTCATTCAAAGGGGCGCGACCACTCAATCTCGACCTCGGATCATGTTTTGGATCTTTGGGGATCGATTCCTTGAAGAATTCGACTCCATTTGCGCCGGAACAGGGATTGCTTGAGGGTTTCGGCAGTTACTCAGTCCGACCACTGTCTTCTCTTCCACACTCCATTTCAAAGCTTCCGAGCCATTTGTAGGGGTTCTCAGATGAGTTTAGAAGCTTCCCAAATCATCATCGCAGCTCATTCAACTGAGAAAGAGTGAATCGGATCAAAACTTCCAGCCAAGCGCAGAATTGAGCCGAATCAACTTCAGAAATGGATTTCCACTGATTTGCTGTGCCTAGGGGTTCGAAGCCGGCTCTTGATTGACGACCAAGAAGTTCTTGAGCTTAGGGAGTGATTGAGTTTAGATTTCTTTGGTTAAATTCGTTTGTTTAGCTTTAATTTCCATTACTGCTGTAATTTCGTTTCGGTTGGTTTCAGATTTGGTTAATCTCGTTTTCTTAATTGTTTAGCTGTAATTTAGCTTCAATCTTTAAGACAAGTAGTTAGGGAATTGCTTAGGGACATTTGGTTTCAATTTCAGTTTAATTGTAGCTTTAATTCCTTGCGTGCCATCTCCATTCATGCGTATCAACTCTGTTCTGTTTCATTTCTGAAATTTATGTTCAATCTGCTGCGTTTCAGTCTTTTAATTTTATTAAGTTAGCTTAAGTTTGTTCTTCTGAACTTACCTTTCAATTTATATCATTTCCAAACCCTGGTATCAATTTCTGCAAGTTGGATTCAGCTGTATTGCTGTGTGCCGATGCTTGTTTCTGCAAAAGAGAAAAAGTCAGTTTCAATTTTGCATCTCTGCGTATCAGACTTTTAATTGATGTTCCTGAATTTTGTATCAAGATAGCATTGTTTTATCTCCTGAATTTGCATTGCAATTGGTTCCATTTAAATAGAATTGGCATCAGAGTTAGTGAATCAGATTTATTGTGCATCAATTCTAATTTCTGCAATTTGATTGCATTGCTGAACTTCAGGTTGTTTCTGCAATATTTTCAGATCGAATCTGCATTTCTGATTGCAGCTCATCAAAAGGGTTTGGTTTGGGTAAACCATTGCATCATATTCAACTGAATCTTGTAGTTCCTGCATTCGGCTGTGCATTTCTGCTAAATTTCGAACTTGAATGCTGCAGTTAATTCCATTTGGCTGCACATTAGTTTGGTTTTCACTGCTGCAAGATTTCAGTTAATTAATTAGGAAGTTGTATCAAGTCAACAGTAGCTTATCTGAACTTATCTGAACACTAGATTAGAGAACTTGATCTCACTTGTTTGGCTGGAATCTGAACTCAAATTGTTGATTCTCAGCAGGAGAGTTCTGAATTCTGCATCCAACTCTGTTTTTCACTTCTGCACTTGAAGCAATTTCTGCATATCAGTTTTGCATCCAAATTTCTGCTTCGCATTCAATTGTTTCCGAGTCCATTTGTTCAGCTGAATTTCTGCACACCATCTCAGAATTTCTGTCTTGTTTTTGCCATTGGATTGAATCTGAATCCCTTTAATTCTGCTGTGCCATTTCTGCTGTGAATTCTAGTTTAGTGCACTTGAATTCGACTTGAATTTGTTTGAGTTTCCTACTGATTTGACTCCAGTTTCTGCCCTTTATCAGTTCTATTACTGCAATGCATACAGTTTTGATTTCTCATCATCCATTTTAGTTCTGAAATGTTGCATCTTATTCCTCATTCATTCATTCATTTATGCATTGGTTTCGATGTTTGACATTATGTCATGTGAGTTAATGTTTGCATACATTTGATGCTTAATTCTGTCCAGTCAGTTGTTGCCATCTCTTCCTTCAAGTTTCCGCAATAATTCTGACTTGAATCAGTTTTAAATGCATTGACAGATTTTGGATTGATAAATGGTTTGCTCTTTAGTATCAAGTGGAGCTTTGGAAATCAATCTTGTATCAGTTTGTTCATAGATGGCTTATTATTTGGTTGGTCTTGATTTACAAATCCTGTAGTTGAACACAAGGTGTGATGTGCCATTGCAATTTTGTATCAGTTTGGTGTCTTAAGGCTGTAGATTTGCATTAGTTGATTAAAGTTATCATTCGGTTAAGTTCATTAATTGCTATCACCTTGTTTTAGTTCAACTAGTTAAATTTTCATTGCTTTTCCATTTCCGATTGAACCCAAAACCCAATTTCTTGTGTAAAACCCAAAAACTCATAAATGACACAAATACAAGTTCGAATCAAACACGACAACTAGCCCCGAGAAAAATACGACCTGTGGCCCCTATATTACATTTTCATGCTTTTGAGTTGTAAAAGGGTTTCCAGTTATTCATTTATAAATTCTAAATTTGAGGCCCACATTCGTGACACATAGTTTGGGCTCGTCAGCAACCACAAAGGAGACTAAATCCACTGATTTTGGATGTTGTAAAGAAAGAGGTGACTCGACTTCTACAGGCAAGTATCATTTACCCTATTTCTGACAGTCAGTGGGTTAGTCCTATTCATGTGGTGCCCAAGAAATCTGGAGTGACCGTGGTGACAGATGAAAGCAATGAACTAGTACCCACCAGAGTTAAGAATTCCTGGAGAGTCTGCATTGATTACAGAAAGCTCAACAAGGTCACAAGGAAAGATCACTTCCCTTTACCCTTTATTGATCAAATGCTTGAGAGACTGGCAGGGAAGTCGCATTATTGTTTCTTGGATGGATTTTCAGGCTACTTTCAGATTTGCATAGATCCAGAGGACCAGGAGAAGACTACCTTCACTTGCCCCTTTGGCACTTTTGCCTACAGACGTATGCCCTTCGGACTCTGCAACGCACCCGGTACATTTCAGAGATGCATGGTAAGTATATTTGGTGAGTTGCTAGAGGATTGTATGGAGATATTCATGGATGATTTTTTAGTTTATGGCACGTCTTTTGATTCATGCTTAGATAATTTGTCTAGGGATTTACATCGTTGCATTGAAACTAACCTTGTTCTTAATTTTGAGAAATGTCACTTCATGGTAGAGCATGGGATTGTACTTGGACACATAGTCTCTCAGAAAGGTATAGAGATAGATCCTGCGAAAATCAGTGTTATTTCTTCTTTATCTTACCCCATATGCGTACGGGATGTTCATGCTTTTCTTGGACATGCAGGTTTCTACCGCAGATTTATTAGAGACTTCAGCTTGATTGCTCGACCCTTGACACGAATTTTGCAGAAAGATATTGAGTTTCATTTTGATGATAAATGCAAAGAATCTTTTCATAAACTCAGGGAGGCTCTTACCTCAGCTCCAATCATTACATCACCTGATTGGACTTTACCATTTGAATTAATGTGTGATGCTTCTAATTTTGCAGTGGGAGCTGTTCTAGCACAGAGGGTTGATGGAGCACCACATGTCATTTGCTACGCCTCCAAAACCCTAGATGCCGCCCAAGCAAACTACACCACTACTGAAAAGGAGCTTCTTGCCATTGTTTTTGCTTTGGATAGATTCAGATCTTACTTATTGTGCTCACATGTGATTGTTTTTTCTGATCATGCAGCTCTCAAATACTTGTTGAAAAAGCCTGATGCAAAACCTAGATTGATCAGATGGATGCTCCTACTCCAAGAATTTGACCTGGAGATCAAAGATAGAAGAGGAAAAGAAAACCTAGTTGCAGATCATTTGAGCAGACTTGAAGGTGATGGATCTCCTACCACCATTGATGATGATTTTAGAGATGAGCACTTGATTGCAGTGCATGGTGAGACACCGTGGTATGCAGACCTAGTTAATTTTCTAGTTGCACATGTATTTCCCACTCAATTTTCTAAGGCTCAAAAAGATAAACTCAAAAGTGATGCAAAGTTTTATGTATGGGATGATCCTTATTTATGGAAATTTTGTAATGACCAAATAATTAGGAGATGCGTACCAGATCATGAGTTTTCATCTGTACTTACATTTTGTCATTCATCAGCCTGTGGGGGGCATTTTGGACCCCAAAGAACTGCTAGGAAAGTGCTAGAGTGTGGATTATACTGGCCCACCCTTTTTCATGATTCATATGTCTTTTATAAAAATTGTGATAGATGTCAGCGAACTAGGAACATAGGAGCGAGACATGAGATGCCCCAAAACACTATGCTTTACTGTGAGATTTTTGATGTTTGGGGGATAGATTTTATGGGACCTTTTCCTGCATCTTATGGTTATCTGTATATTTTACTTGCTGTGGATTATGTTTCAAAATGGGTGGAGGTTATTCCCTCCAAGACTGATGATTCTTCTGTTGTTTGTAGTTTTGTTAGGTCACACATTTTCTGTAGGTTTGGAATTCCAAGAGCAATAATTAGTGACCAAGGATCTCATTTCTGCAACAAACACATGAAGGCACTGCTGAGTAAATATGAGGTTGTACGTAAGCTTTCTATATCCTATCACCCCCAAATAAATAGACAGGCTGAGATTTCAAACAGAGAGATCAAATCCATTTTAGAGAAGACAGTTGGGCCCACTAGAAAAGATTGGAGCAAGAGGCTAGATGACGCACTTTGGGCCTACAGAACAGCATTTAAGACACCTATTGACATGTCTCCCTACCGCTTGGTTTATGGTAAGGATTGTCACCTCCCCGTGGAAATAGAGCAGAAGACATATTGGGCGGTGAAGGCTTGTAATTTCGATGCTACCAAGGCGGGAGAAGAGAGAAAATTGCAACTCCAAGAACTTGAAGAAATTCGGCTAGAAGCATTTGAAAATTCAAGGATTTACAAGGAAAAGACCAAGAACTTCCATGATAGGCACATTGTGAAGAAAGATTTCCAAATTGGTAACAAGGTATTATTGTACAAATCAAGGCTCAAGTTGATAAAAGGTAAATTAAGGTCAAGGTGGGATGGTTCATTTATTGTAACTAATATTTTTCCCTATGGTATTGTGGAAATTCAAGATGTATCTAATGGTTTTATTTGGAAAGTCAATGGCCACCGGCTCAAAAGGTACTTTGAAAAACTAAAGGTGGATGGTTTGGACATGAACGTAGCTATCTACCCAACTTAAGGGGAGTTCACTTTCTCTACACTTACATTTTATTGTACATATCATTTTCATGTTTCTAGGAATAAATTTTTCTCTTTTTGAAGTAAGTAGTTGATAATAAATTCTTAGGCAACATAGAATGAATAAATAGACTTTGTAAATACCATGTTATTTCTTTTAGCACTTTTGCTCTTAGTGAATAAATGTATCCCTCTAGGTTATCTCCATAGCATTTTAGAGTCTTTTGAAAATAAATTAAATTTGGTTGTCAAAACTTAGGGTTTGAGCTCATGGATGAAATCTTGGATGCTTGAGTACTACTTTGCTTTAGATTCTTAATTGAAGACTAGAGATGAATTATTTTTGCCTAGTGAAAATTAGCCTTATATTTGTGACACACATATGTTATTGAACTCTAGAACTTGCTTAGGTTCTTTCAAAACCATATTTCAGTGATTGGATCACATCTATAGAGATAAATCATTTTGCTTCTCATCTCATATCAATTTTCATAAATTTCCCTTGTATCACTTCATTTTTCTCACTTTCCCTACCTAATCTCACTTTTTCTATGGATTTGTTTGCTTGGGATGTTTTCTTGATGCTACTTTGCCCGAGACGGACAAAGATTTAAGTGTGGGGGAGGTGACTAATGTTTTGGAGTTGTTTTGTATCAAGGAGGCATTTTGTGTCAAAAAGAAAAATTTTGTACTAAGTTGAGTTCGGCTGAGAAGCAAAAGAATTTGCAAAGAAGGAAAAAAATCTGCAAGGAGAAAAGCTGTGCCAAGGTCTAAAATAGCACGCAATAGCAGAATTGCAGCTATACATTGTTAAATCCGACACTTTTATTTCGCACCAGAAAATTTTTCAGAAAACACCCTAGGTTATCCGGCCCTTAGACAAAATTTCAGAGAGTAGAATGGAATACAACAAAAAATTTTTAAGGTCTAAAAAGGGCTTATAAAGCAAACTTGGGGAGTTAAATGCTAAAAATCAGAAATCATAAGGGTTTAGTGTGGAATGGAGAAAAATGAGGGGCTTTTCTGCAAAAAGACCCCCTCCCCCCCTTTATTACATCTTCTTCCCTCGTGCCCTAGCCGCAGCCAACTCTAATTTCCCCGACGCCTTCCCTCGCATGACCTAGCCGCCAGAGAAGCCGACGCCGCCCTCTCCCTCCGCGTGCCCTAGCCGCAGGTGCGCCGACCCGACTCCTTTCTCTTCCTCTTCCATGCGCGTTCATGTGCTTGCCTCGGTGTTGACCTCTTGGCCCCGAGCAGAAGCCCATCGACCTTCAAGTGATGGCACCGTCGACGATCTGATTCGTCAACACCGGAGCCAGCGTTTCAGCGCTCCTTCAGTCTTGATTAGGTAAGATCTTGGATCTAGGGTTGTTATGTAATGTTTCAATCTTGGAGAAGTTGTTTATGTTATGAGTTTTGATCAGAGGAGAGGGAATGGCTTATGTTTTTGGATTGTTACTCTTGATAGCAGATTGTTTAGATCGAATCAGTTTTAGGATTTGGATTTCACCGTGGATTATTTTGGTTGGGTCTCGTGATGATTTTGATCAAGCTCTTGATTGTGTCATATGCTTCATGTTTAGGGATGATCATGGTGTAGGTTTTGTTAGCCGATTCTTCTCTGTTTTTCTGGCGTGTGTTGGATTTGGTTTGGTGTCTTGGATCTTCTTTGAATCTGATCATGAATAGGATTGGCAGTGGGTTCGACAGTGGTATTTGATATTGTGGACAAGGTGTATCATAACAGTACTTGTAGACTTTGGATTTTGTCCTAACCTAGGTTAATTACTAAATGGTATAGCTATTGTTTTCGATTGGTTTCTTGCTGTGAGCTTTGTTCTGCAACCTTGTTGTTTTTGGTGTCCTGCTGTGAGCTAAGGTGTTACAGATTGCTGGATATTTCTTAGATAGGTGTTGAATTTCCATTGGAATTGGATTTGGCTTTGATTGAATCGTTCTGTGTTTGAAAGTATTAGATCAATAGGGTAGGTTAATTATCTGATCAGATTTCCGTTCTTACTGGGAATTCCATTTGGAATTGGTTTTCTCTTGTAGATTTTTGATCCGTAAGGGGAGTTCTTGAGGATACTGTTCAGGGATATGATGGTGTGATCTAAAGATGCTTTTGGAATTTGGGTAGAAGAGGATTTATCCTAGCATCGTCCAGAGAATTATTTAGCCAGTTACTACTTGTGTAGATAACTAAATAACTATGCTCTTTGATACAGGACAACGACTTAGTTATTTCGCTGTGGATTGTCTGGATGGGGGGTCCTCTTCGCTACGAGTACCGACATTGGAGGCGGGTACCCTTTGACTTATCTATCTTGATATTGTCATTTTGTTATGCATAGAATGTTATAGATAGCAGTAAGATTTTACGCTATCCCTGGTTATTATGTCTATTCTGGATATTGTTCTTTATCCCTGTTTATTATGCCAGTTCTGGATACTTGTTGTTTATCCCTGAGTTATCATGTTGTTGGTTCCTTTCGGTCTCAGGTATTGTCATATCTGTATGTATGCTTAGATATCGGGATGTACCTCTTGCACTTGACCTTGAGAGATCTGTAGTTTCAGGCCAGTATACCTTGTAGGTTACCTGTATTTCCTGTTGTAGGATTTCAGACTGAGACCTAGTATACTGAGAACTTGGGAGGGAGGTATGTGTATCTATCATACACCATCCTTGCACTGTTGCATGCCGGCGATCAGCGACTCCCTTGTGGTTGAGCCTAATTGTCTTCCGGTACATGACCTGCACACACGGCCACTCATGGGTTAGTGGATACCGTAGATGTGTGCATTTGCCTTGTATTGCTCCGTTCGGCCACTGTTTGGAGGGTGGGCGCGGGCGTGGTAGCAAGCAGGGATCCCTTCTCGTACTGAGCCACGAGGAGATGAGAGCGGAGCTCCCCCATTGCTTGGGGTAGAGGGGTGGTCCCTCGCCAGCATCCTGTCCACTCGGTCACTCAGGAGCAGTGATGGCAGGGTGTACAGTTGTCAGAGCCCTACCCGTTCAGACGTCCCTATGACAAGTGTACGATGATTCTGTCTGGTGTCAGGGGTGACCATGTCATTGAACCATGTGCATATTTTGCATCGTGCATTGTTTGCTGCACTTATTTGCTGCACTTGTTTGACATCGCATATGCTGGAGACTTGTTATCTGAGCTTTTATGTCTATTGGTTTTCCTTTGGTATATCTTACCCTCTATACAGGTTAGATGAATTCAGGTATGTATCTACTTCGGTATGTTCAGTACTAGTCTTTCCCTACTGTTGCTATAAGACTGTAGTAGCTGAACTCTTATTGTTAGTATAACCTTCTATGCATATCTGTTGGGTATTCGCTGAGTTATGGACTCACCCCGTTGCCATATATGTTTATTTCAGGTTGATGTCTGCGAGGAGATCCCGAGCCGCCAGTCCCTAGCTCCAGAGGAGCTCCGCTTGGTTTTATTTTATGTTTGTTTTGCTTATGGACCCTGTAGTGTTTCCTATGCTTCCGTTGTGGTGTTTCGAACATGTATTCATGTTTTATGTGATGGTATTGTACTTTTGAGTCCTATGTTGGACTTCGATTGGTTTTGGTTTTGTTCCTGCCCCCTGGCAGCTCAGGTGAGTTCGGATTTAGTTTTTCGATAGTTATAATCATATAACTGTTGTTTCTGCTTATATCTGAGGCCTGAGGCCCTATAAACTGCGTGGTTGTGCAAATATTTAAACTGCGTGGATTGTTATATATATTGTGTGTGTGTAAATTATCCGCCGGACAGGGGAGGTGCTGTCCGACTTTATATTGGATCAGCGGCTCCTGGGTCTCGGGGCGTGACATACATTGGCTGTAAAATCAGAAACATTGTGAGAAAATCTGGAATGCAAGGGACCTGTTAAATCAGTAACAAGTTTTGCAGAGCTGAAACTAATGCAAGGGTCCTGCCGAGTGCAAGAATCTGAATAGCAGCTGAAAACAAGCTGAACTCCAGCTGAAGACATTTGGAATTGAAGCTGAATTGAAGCTGAATTAAAGCTGAATTGAAGCTGAGCAGAAGCTGAACACAAGCTGGAAAATCTGAAACTAAAGCAGAAATTCTGAGCTGGTCAAGAAAAAAAATCCGAACACACTGCTGGAAGGATGAATTGCAGTTGAGATACTTCGACTTTGAGCTTCTAAAATGATGTAAACTGAAAAGGGAGTAAGCTGCAAAGTTCTAAATCTATTGAAGGACTATTGTTGAAGCTGAGTTGGAGGAATCAGATTGGAAAATGCAGCTGGAAAAAGAAAAAAAAAATCAGAAGGTTGTATTCCATGCAAGAAATTTCTGCACAAGCTTGGTATCATCTTGGACTAAATTTGGTTTCCGAGGGTGTGAATCATGAAAGGAAATGTATGAATGTATCACAAAGTGAAAGTATATCACAGCTGATCAGAACAAGGAAAAAATGTGGCTGATTGAATTTTAGATCGAAACAGAAAAAAATTGGCAGTGATAAATCAGTTTAGCAACCATTTTCGAGTGGAACACTTAAATTCTCCACTATCATTTGATGCAAGTACTCTTGAAGTTAATTGTTGGAAAAATCAGAGAATATGAAATGCAGTAAGGTTGAGGATGTATGCTGAAAATGCAGCTAGGAAAGAAAAAAAAATCAGTTGTGATACTATGAAGGCAGATTCAAAAACAGGAAGTGGCAACTCCTTGGAAACTCACGGCACTAGAAAGGATTGGAGATAATTCTGATATGGATTTGGGCACAACATGACTGAACTGAATGAGAACAAAAGAGAAAGTTTGCAGCCGAACCTTAAGGAAGAGAAAGCAGAGAAAAACAAGAGCAAACAGTTGAAAAAAAAAGAGAGAGAAAGAACCAAATGGCACGCAATTGAGGAAGTTGGCACAATGAAGTCAAGGGAGGTTCTTCATCCAAATCAAAGGCATTATTCAAGATTAACTTCATCACACTTTTGATATCACTAGAGGACTGTAAAGAGACGCAAAGTGCATCAAAAATGTCCTTGAGCATTCAAGTCTTCCACTCAATCAAATTTTCTATTTCCTTGACCTTCACTTCATTCTTACTATTTTCTATGTTTTCATTTATTTTTATAGATATTGATCCTAATCATGAATAATGGTGGAGATTAGATAACAAGCAAGCCTATGGTAGTGCAAAAAGAATGTGTGTTTGAGTGAGCTCCACTTCCATCATCAACCTAGAACTTAAGGAGAGAGCCACCAAAATTTCCTTTGAAAGGCTAGTGAGTTAAATTCATCTCAATGAATCATGAAGGATGAAAAGGCTAAGTTGTTGATTTAAGGATGAGATACTAATCCATAGAGCTTAGATTTTTGAGAATTGACAACTTTAGGTAATTTCTTTTCACTTGTTTCTAATTATGCTTGGAAAGAGCCGAAGGGATACATACTTAGTAGTTTCGCGAGACGCTCAAGCTTAAGTGTGGGGGAGTTGATAAGTGCTACTTTGTTGATTATTTTAGTTGCTAAAATCCATGTTTGACCCATGTTTTACTTGCTTAATTATGAATTTACCCTAGGTTCTAGGACTTGCTTTTATTTTGAACTTAATTGCAAATCTGTACACATTTGGATTATTTGGCCACTAAATTTTTGATCTATTTTTGTAGGCATGAAAGGATCATGGACCTAGGGCATACTGGGTCAAACTTGAGGCGGAAGTGACCCGGATCGAGTTATCAAGCTTCGAATTAATCTGGGTCGTCCGATTCAAAAGCGGCTAAATCTGAGCCATCTGGGACCATCTGAGGCAATCCGAGCTAGGGATAGGGTTAATCAAGCACTTTGATCTAGATCTAAAGGGTTCATCCAATTCAGAGATCATTCGACCGTTGGATCGAGCTCAGAGGGATCTAGAGCGTCCATTCAAAGATCAGGTTGATCCGAGCCATCCGTTGCAAATCTGGAGGATCCGAGCTACCACGAGGCAGATCCTGACCCTTGATCAACATCTGGAAAGTTTGGGTCATATCGGATGGAGATCAGCCATTGGATTGAGTTAAAGAAATCTGGGCCATCCATTGCTAACTATTTAATCAAAAATTAGCCACAGCTCCTCCTCGTCGTGTCTTCGCCGCAACAGTGTTCTTCATCATCTTCTTCATTTTTTTTTCCTACAATTTCCTTAGTTTGAAGGCGTGACCACATCAACCTTAACCTTGGATCAAGATTTGAATCATTGGAGGATAGTTTTGTTGGAGATTTCAGCTCAAATTGCGCCGGAACAGAGTTGTTTGAGAGTTTCGGCAGTTCTACGATCCAATCACTTGTTTCTCATCCGCGAGCCACTTCCGATCATCTGAGCCGTCTGTAGGGGTCCTCAGGTGAGCTCAGATGATCCTCAAATCATCATCGCAATCCCAGCCATTGAGATCGAGGAGATTGGATTGAGTTTCCCCAGCTAAGTGCAGAGTGAGCAGAAATTGATCGATTGAAGCTAGTTCCAGTGATTTGCGGAGCTGAGGGGGTTCTTGACTTGCCCTTGCGTGACGAACAAGGAATTCTTGAGCTGGGGAAGGGTTCAGGATTAGTTTCAATTAGGGAATTTTCAGTTCTTTAGCTGCAACTTCATTTCCGCATACAAATTCTGTTTCTGAAATTTCTGTATTAATTACTTAGTTTAGTTCCTGAATTGTTTTGCCGTAATTGAGCTTCAATTCTTCAAGTTAAGTAGTTTAGGAGTTTGTTTTGTGAACAATCAGATTTAATTTCAATTAGTTTACATTTTATTGCTTACATGCCATTTTTATTGTTTGTGTATCAGTGCTTGTAGCTGTGTCTCAATTCTGTTCTGCGTGCCAATTTAGCTTCTGATTTTGCAGCTATTTCGATTTCAGTTAGTTCTAGTTTCAATTTCTGAAGTTAGACGTCGCATTTAGTGTGCTATTGCAGTTGGTCTCAGTGTGTATGTATCGGTTTTCAATTCTGCAAACAAATTCAGTGTTAATTCTGCGAGTTCAGTTCAGAAATCCTGAGTTTGGTATCAGTGAATTCAGCAACTTCTACATCTTCTCTGAACATTAGTGCTATGCGTTTTATTTCAGTTGGAAGTGTTTGTTTCTTCAATCAATTCATTTCTGCAATTTTTGCATTCAGTTGTTGAAGATCTGAATTTCATTTCTGCATTCGTATTTATTCTGCATATTAGTTTAGTTTCTGAAAATCTGTCTGTTTTACCTTAGTTTGTTCTGCATTCATTTGTTTGCTTTGCATTCGATTAGTTGCCTCACATTTACTTACTCCACATCAGTTGTAGTTTTGCTTTCTTCATCAAATATCAACTTAAAACTGCAGTTTGTCATTTCTGAAACCTTGTATCAGCTTTCTTCTTATGTGCCACCCTTCCATATCTGAATTTTGTTTCAGTTTCCTTTCTTGATAACAGATCATTAGCATTCAGCTTATTACAAGACTCAATTCCTGAAGTTAAACACAAGGTGTAGTGTGCTATTGCATAGTGATCAATTTGATTCCTAAAGGTTGCAGATTTGCATTAGTTGGTTTAAATTGTCATTTGGTTAAGTTCATAAATTACCATACCTTGTTTAATTCGTTTAGTTGCGTTCTTTCCTTTTTCATTATGTTTCATTTATGAATTGCAACCCAAACCCAAATTTCATTTAAAACCCAAAAATATAAACGACGCATAAACTCGAGCTCGAATCAAACAATCTCAACTAGCCCTAGGAAAAATATGACATGTGGCCCCTTTACTACGTATTCATTCTTTGATTGCAATAAGGGTTTCCAACTTATATACATCTAAATTTTGAGACCCACATTTCGTGACACCTAGTTTGGCGGTCATCAGCAACCCCCCAGGTTTGAGGATCCTAACTATACAAGACACGTGTTCAAATTATGAAAAGCCTTATATGGATTGAAACAAGCTCCCCGGGCTTGGTATGAAAGGCTTTCTTCATTTTTGGTGTCTAAGGGGTTTAGGAGAGGAACAATTGACCCTACATTGTTCCTAAAATCTAAGGACAAGGACATATTTGTTGCCCAAGTCTATGTAGACGATATCATTTTTGGGTCAACAAATAATGACTTCCTACAAGAATTCATCAAGTGTATAGAAGATGAATTTGAAATGAGTCTTGTAGGAGAGTTGACCTTCTTTTTAGGTCTTCAAGTTAAGCAAACTAATGAAGGTACACATGTTTTTCAAACCAAATATGCTAAGGAAATGTTAAAGAAATTTGGTTTAGAAAATGCTAAGGTAACATTTACACCCATAGGAACCAATGTGAAAATGGATAGTGACCTTGAAGGGAAAATGGTAGACTCTAAACAATACAGAAGCATGATTGGTAGCCTCTTATACCTAACTGCTAGTAGACCCGACATACTCTTTGCGGTAGGTATGTGTGCAAGGTACCAATCTTGTGCCATAGAGTCCCATTTGGTTGTAGTTAAGAGGATCCTAAGATATGTGAAAGGTACCCTAAATGTCGGACTCTGGTATCCTAGAACTACTACTGTTGATCTAATTGGATACACCGACTCGGATTATGCGGGTTGTAAGCTAGATAGGAAGAGTACAAGTGGAGGGTGTCAATTCCTTGGGTCTTCCTTAGTTAGTTGGAGTAGTAGGAAACAACCATGCGTTGCCCTATCAACAACGCAGGCGGAATATGTGGCAATGGGTGGGTGTGTTTCCCAACTCCTTTGGATTATGCACACCTTAGAGGATTATGAGTTACATTACACCAAGGTCAAAGTCTTGTGTGATAATGTAAGTACAATCAATTTAACCAAAAATTCGATTCATCACTCTAGGACAAAACACATTGAAGTAAAACATCACTTCATTAGAGACCATGTGGCAAGGGGAGACATAGAACTACACTATGTTGAATCAAAGTCGAACCTAGCCGACATCTTTACCAAGCCTTTTCCCGAATCGGAGTTTACATCCTTAAGAAGAGGCCTTGGAATGTGGTTTGTGGAAGTTTAGGATGAACTTGGAGATATTAGCTTTGAAAAAGAGTGCTTGATCCATTAGGAAGATACATTTGGCTCACTTGTGCTTGTGGCACATTGTTGGACCATTAGAAGTATCAAAATATAAAAACTAGATCAACTATGGGGAAGGCAAGTGCTTAATCAATGGACACTTTGCCCAAAAATCATAGTTGGACATTTTAAACCTTTGAAAACCATTTTATGCTTTATATACTTTGTCAAGCTTTTGAAAGTTACATAATTGCAAAATTGGATTGAAAGGGTGATACAAAATGTAGTGGTTTTCAAGGTTTTTGGATTTTTATCAAAATTCATGCTTGTTTGAAATTTTATATGGACAAATATTTTTCCCTGATAGAGTATATCATTTCAAATATGTCTGCAAAATTTTACAATTTTTTGAATTTTTTTGATTTTTCTGGAGGTTTCTGAAATTCGGTAGAAAACTTGAAAAATGAAACTGATAGTGTATCAGTCAACTGCCCCATGGGCAGTCGACTGGCACGCATGTTTTTTAGCTACTGTGAGAAATTTCAGAAATCCATTATTCTCACTTTTGATTCCCTAGGTTTAGGATGCTTGAGGAAATCATTTTGATGGTGTCAATGGGGGAGAATGGGTGGTTTAAGTTAGAATTTTAACTTGAAATGGATGGTTTAAGGTTTTCCTTCTCACTTAAAGCTGAATGATTAAAAATGGGGAGAAGACAAGGATTAAGGGGGAGGTTACCTCTTAGGTTCTAATATGTCTTACATTTTTAAGATTGTTGAGTGTTAAGTGGAAACTTAACTTAGATTATGATTGGAATTGAAAATGGGGAGAAGACATAGGTTAAGGGGGAGGTTATCTCTTAGGGTTACTATGTCTCATACTTTTTCAATTGCTATCTTTTGCTATTGTTATTGTGGCTGTTATTTATCTCTAACTTAAACATATTGCCACGCATCAAAAAGGGGGAGATTGTTGTGGCAATCGGCCCTTAAATGATTGGAAGATCATGATTTTGATGTGTGTGGTTGAATATGTTTAAGGTTAGAGTGTTATGTTGTATTTGATGTGTGTGATTGAGTTTTCAGGACTTGGAGAATCACACATGTTGGACATATCCGAGGGACGAGAGCCGAGGGAGGAGAGCTCCAACGGCAAGCCGAGAAGTGGACTTCAAGGGCACACGTGAAGGGTGGCATGGAGGCAAGCCAAGGGAAGGCTTACGTGCGCATCCGAGGGACGATAGCCAGAGGAAGAGGACTTCAAGAGGCAAGCCAAGGGAGCAGACCTGAAGGCATACGCGAAGGAGAAGGTCCGGAGTGGCTGGAGCTAAGCTGAGAGGCAGGGCAGTCGACTGGCCTTGGGGCAGTCGACTACCAAAACCCACAGAAAGTTTTCGGCCATGGGGCAGTCGACTGGTATACCCCGAAAACTAGACGTTGGCTAACAATTAATGCTAGACCAGTCGACTGCCCTTGGGGCAGTCGACTGGTGCGGGGCTGGACAGACTGCGAGTTTGTCCTGTTCACCTATAAAAGGAGCACCTTTTTGCATGAGCACGGTACGGTTACGTACAGTGTCGAAGTGCTGCTCGTCTGAAGAGTGTTTTCCACTTCCTCTCTTGTATTCTGAAAAGAGGAAGATCGACTGTAAAGGTTTCTCCACCTCAAGGAGAGTTTTCGATAGTGAAAAGTGGTGCTCGTGGCGTGGATCTTTGGACTAGTCACCCATCTGGGTGGATACCAAGTAAACGATAAGTGTTAGCATTGTAATTATTTTCATTTGCATATTATTTCCGCTGCGCTACAAATTTATAGAGATCCAATCCGAAAAAGTGTTATTCACCCCCCCCCCCCTCTAGCACGCTTAGACGATCCTTCAAGGAGTAGATCAGTAAGGTTCCCAAAACCTACTGGATGCTCCCTGATCGGTCACCGAACCGATCAGGAGCAGAGCAGCAGGGGAACTCAACTCACTGTGTGCTCCCTGATCGGTCACCAGACCGATCAGGAGCCGAGCAGTGAGTGAACTGCACACTCCCTGATCGGTCACCAGACCGATCAGGAGCCGAGCAGTAGGTTCCAGCCTCATTGTATGCTCCCTTATCGGTCACCAGACTGATCAGTCATCGCTGGATCGGTCACCAGACCGATCCACGAAGGAGCATCGTGCCAACTTCCCTGATCGGTCACCAGACCGATCCAGGTAAGGTCAAATCTCCTCTAAGTCACGAGAACAAGTCTCCGGCCCATCTCTGACTCGTGCCATGCCCAACTTCACTCACTGGGACTTCAACCTAGCTCTCCAAGCTAGGACATGGCTTCACTCACCAGGGTTTCAGTTACCCGGCTTCACTCACCAGGACCCGGCTTCACTCATCGGGATTTCATCCAACCTAGCCCTCCAAGCTAGGACATGACCCTCCAAGCCAGGACTTTTTCACACCTAACCCTCCAGGTTAGGACTTTTCAACACCTAGCCCTCCAAGCTAGGACTTTTCACACCTAACCCTCAAGGTTAGGACTTTTCAACACCTAGCCCTCCAAGCTAGGACTTTTCACACCTAACCCTCAAGGTTAGGACTTTTCCACACCTAGCCCTCCAAGCTAGGACTTTTTACACCTAACCCTCTAGGTTAGGATTTTTCCTCACCTAGCCCTCCGGGCTAGGACTTTTCCACACCTAACCCTCCAGGTTAGGATTTTCCCACAAGGTATGCCTAGTCCACGACCAGGACTTAATCCCAATCATCTTATCATCCTAAACTAAAATCGGTGTCAACACCAAAATAACAATCAGGGCCAGACTGCATCAACAATCCTTAGTATTGATCTTGATGAGACTAGTACGACTAAGGCTTCTAAGAAGCCTAGATAATTCATTAGAAAGATACCTGGGGAAATTATCCCTAATGAATACTTAGTATACCTAAGGAGCTTTAATAGGTATTGAATTTTTAAGAGTGTGATATTTTTACACTAGATGAGTTTTAGATGTTGGTGTAAGAGCATCAAAATCGAACCTATATTTTGATGATGTCAAAGGTTCAATGTTAAGTTCTGATGTGATCTAATATGTTTATCAAGTGTCCAAATTAAAAGACTTGATAGGCCAAGACGACCAGACAATAGGTTGTTGTTTAGTTAGGTCAAGAGGATCAGATAACTAGTAGGAAGCCTAGATAAGTTAGAGAGGAGAGAGAGATTCAATGAGGACAAGTGCCAGTGGGACTGTAGGCACTGGTCTAACTTAGATCAAACATGGAAATCTAAGTTGAGACTAAGACTAGATCCTGGTCGTGGTTAGACATGATCTACTACATAATTTATTCATTTGTGCTAACTCTATTTTATAGGTAATTTAGTTATTTGGACTAACATGTTTTGCAAGAGCATGAAGTGAAAAATCAAGCTTGAATGAGTAGTACTCCATGCGTGTTAAGTAATGGAGGGTGTCTTCAAGTGTAATACTAGAGGCACCTAGAGCAGATAAAATTCGAGAACGAAACTTCAGCACTGGAGGTGCCTGGGGTTACTGGAGGCACTTTTGGTTGAAGCACTGGAGGTACCCCAAATCAGTGAGGGTTCCTTCAAGAGGATAAATATTGAAGTTCTCGAATTAGATCAGCATACATGCGGTGCCCCGGATGAATTAAGCACTCGTAAAGCCATATAAAGGCCTTGTCAACCACAGTTCAAAACACATATTCCATTATAAGCTTAGACTTGATTCTGCTACGCCATCTCCTTGTAATTGCTATGCTGCACCAAATTTATGCTCGAGCACACTTCCATAGCAAGAATGACACTAACATTGATTTTCAATTCCAATTGTTATTCTTGTCGATATAATAGTATTTTTAGTTCTTATTTTTCTTACATAATGAAAGTGTAGGTTGTTACACATTCTTTATTCTTGTATTTGATATTTCTATTCAAAGTTCCTTCTAAGGAGAAGTTTTAGTGGATTGCTCATCGAGAATGGTCTAGAGATCATGGGCCTTGGAATAGTAGTCGCGGAACTACGAAGCAAGTAGAAACAAAAGTGTACTTACTTTCCGCTGTGTTTTGCTTATTCTATATTTCCATACATGTTTTTCGAAAAGATTTAAAAGATCAAAAAGAAAAGATTTACAAATAAGATTCACCTCCTCTCTCATTTGTTTCAATCCTACATTAGAGTGTGCCAACCTTAATTGGAAGGGTAGTTGACCCAACCATGATTAGGGTAGAAATGTAGGATATTTTAA
>JAGFNQ010002898.1:0-168971 GCA_024364735.1 Boesenbergia rotunda | reverse complement strand
TGCTATTACTTTACCGTCTTGCATGAGGACAGCTCCAAGGCCCATCTTGGATGCATCACTATAGATGTCAAAGGCCTTGTCACCCTCTGGAACAGTCAGGATGGGAGCACTAGTCATCTCTTCTTCAGCTCTAGAAAACTATGCTCGCATTTATCTGACCACTCGAACTTCTTGTTCTTTCTGGTCAAAGCTGTGAGTGGAGAGGCTATCCTGGAAAAGTCCTCCACAAATTTTCTGTAATATCCTGCCAGGCCTAAGAAGCTTCTGATCTCACTGGCACTCTTGGTCTACACCAGTTGCTGACTGCTTCTATCTTGGCTGGATCAACTTGAATGCCTTCTTTGGATACAATGTGACCTAGGAAGGTCACTGATCTAGCCAAAACTCACACTTTGAGAATTTTGCATAGAGCTTCTCCTGCTGAAGGATCTACAGCACTATCCTCAAGTGTGTAGCATGGTCCTCTGGAGTCTGTGAGTATATGAGGATATCATCAATAAATACAATGACGAATTTATCGAGATACTCCCTGAAGATGTGGTTCATCAGCTCCATGAAGACTGCTGGAGCATTGGTTACTCCAAAAGGCATCACTACAAACTCGTAGTGGTCGTATCTTGTCCTGAAGGCCGTCCTGGGATGTCACTCTCTTTACCTTTAGCTGATGATACCCAGAACGCAAATCTATCTTCGAGAACACTGTAGCCCCTTTGAGTTGATCAAATAAATCATCTATTCTAGGGAGGGGGTACTTGTTCTTGATGGTTACCTTGTTCAGAGCTCTGTAGTCTATGCACAGACGCATAGACCCATCCTTCTTCTTGACGAAAAGTACAGGAGCTCCCCAAGGTGAATGACTAGGGCGGATGAAACCCTTGTCAAGCAACTCTTGCAATTGTTCTTGTAATTCTTTCAGTTCTGCTGGTGTCATGCGATAAGGTGCCTTCGAAATTGGGTTGGTTCCTGGGGCCAACTCAATTTCAAACTCAATTTCCCGATTGGGAGGGAGTCCTGGTAACTCTTCAAGAAACACCTCAGGATAGTCACAGACTACCCTCACTTCTTCTCTCTTCAATCCTTCTCCTTGACTCGCATCCACTATATGAGCTAGAAAACCAGAGCACCCCTTCTCTAACATTCTCTGAGCTTGTAAGGTAGGTAGGAACCTATTTATCTTTCTCCTTGAGTCTCCAATAAACTCAAATGAAGGTTCTGCTTCTGGTGTGAACTTGACTTTTTTTCTTGCGGCAGTCTATAGAAGCATTATACTTGCTCAAGAAGTCCATTCCTAAAATGACATCGTAATCCTTCATCTCAAGGACTAACAAGTCACTGTAGAGCTCTCGGTTGGAAATCTAGATTGATACTGCCCTTAGCCTCTCAGTAGAGGTCATTACTTCCCCTGACGGTAAGGTTGTTAAGAACTTCATCGTTCAACCTTTCTGGTGGCCTTTATACTGTTTAAGTAGTGCTCAGTGATCAAAGCACTACTTATTAGTTCCTCGGAGGTTTGCAGCCTCTTAACACCGGTAGCCCCCCTTCAACGCTATCTCAGGCCTTAACATCTTGAGCATTAGCCTAACTATCTCTTTTTCTGTGCTAACTAGCTCTGGGCACAGATGAGCTAACCGCTTAAACATCTTCACTGCTTCATCCACGGATAGTTATCCTTGTCTGAACTCCATGAATTCATCATAATGCTTGTTGGTTACTTGCATGTGAGAGTATTTTTCGAAGAACTCAGTCTCGAAGTCGTCCCATGTCATCTGGCTGACATTTCTCTTGGCCTTGACTCTCTTCCACTATATTCTAGCATCTCCCGTAAGGCAGAAAGATGCACACTTTATCTTCTCTACCTCATGCCAGTCCAGTAGCCCTACTATTCTTTTCAACGTTTTGAACCATGCTTAAGCATCCCATGGTTTGCTTGTGCCTGGGAAGTTCCCTGGCTTCAGTTTCTCCTACTGAATGAGGTATGCTTCTTGCCTTCTAGGAGCTTGCTCCTCGTTTTGGGCCTTTCTAGGACGTCCTCAAATGTATAACTTAACACTTAATGGTAATGTTCCCAAACTTGCTTTAGGATACAACCATACCTTGGTCTTGTTTCTCATCTCATTTCTTAGTCCTATAGTTCGTCCTTGGGCTTAGTAAGACCTTGGGCTTAGTAAGACCTTGGTCTTACTCAGAACTTTTATCGGACACCTTACATGCCGAAATCCTCCAAACCTTGTGTTTGGGCAAATCAAGACCTTGGTCTTGCTATACTAAGATCACAACATGAAGGACGTCCTCCACTCCTGCTGTGGGTGGTGCAGGGGGCACTGGGTGCTGATTTGCCATCAGTGTGGCGATGGTCTTCTGTTATTCTGAAATCTAAGCTTGCATTTGAGCAATGACTGCCATCAGGTTTGGCTGTTTTGTGCCAGGCTCATTGTCATTTTGAACTGGGGTTCCGTTCCTTGCATTAGGGGCTCGGCCTCTTCTTGCCCTCTAATAATGCATAAGGAAACAAGAAATCACTACTACATCTCTAGGTATAAACTTGTCTTCTTACTTAGTATCCTAATATCCATTCTAGGGATTAAACATGATTCCGTGATACTAAGGTATTAAACATGCTTCCTTGTTCTATGCACATATAAGTAAGTACTTAAGCATTTCTCTATACTGAAGTTAAGTAAAGGAGCAATAGAAAAACTGAAACTTAAAGCTTTCTTACTTGAAGACGGCAAGGTTGATGCTGATGTGTGTGTGATGCTGTAGAATGGGAACTGCTCTGATACCACCTGTAGCGACCCGCCTTCTCTACCTTCAGACGGATCGTTACTTCTCTCTACTTCTCTACTTTTGATACATGACTAAAAATGCGGAAATCTTTTTTTTTTAAACTTTTAAATTCATCTAACAATTATATTCTAACTTAAGCAGTCATGTATAATAACATATCACACTTTCTATCTCAAAAGCTCACATATAGTACACTTTGAAGCTTGCCTCGTCCAACACCACAGTCGGGTATCAGTCGACTGATACTGTATCAGTCGACTGATAGCCTGAAATCTGAATTTTCAGGTTTTCGGCAGTTGCTTCACAGCTCCTCCAAACTTATAATTTCGAGCCATATGGAATCATGACACCATTTCTACACTCTATGACAGTTTTCAAATGAGTTTAGCCAATCAAAACGAATCCATAAACTTGAAATTTGGACTTTTACGGAAGAAAATAAACTATACAAGTTATATGAACTTTAACACTAAAGTTTGTACCAATCTTGACTTCTATACATTCATATAACCAAATACATGTTCTATGACCTTGCTAAAGCATCATGAAATGTGAATGCAACTTTTCTAAATATTTTAAGCAATGAAACTTAATTCAAAGAAGAAATTGATACTATCTTGGCACATGCATCTATTTCTCTAACTAAGTATCAATATCTCTAACTACTCACAATTCTACTCATCCAGTGCAGTCATAAGAATATATAGGCTAAAGAAATGACATGGAATCTTTACTCTAAGAAATTGAGTATGTAAAACTATCCAAAACTTAAATGTTCGCTAAACTCCATAAAACAAAAACTTGAAATTCAAATGAACTATAACATTGTGAATTAAATAACTAAATTGTCTTGTGCCAAAGATCTCTCCATAATCAGCCACCACACACACTTTCTCAGCACCGCCTCGTCGCCTTCCTTCAGAATTGCTTGCCTTTACCTTTATCTGCAATAAGAGGAAATGCAACTAGTAAGCAAAAAGCTTAGTAAGTACTATCTAGCTCACAAAATCTCGAAATGTGCAAACATGCTTCTAGATCAAACTGAAAATCATATGAGATACTAATATGCTTGAAAGAAAACTAAGAACATGTATAACTCAAAACATGCATACTCAAGCAATAATAAATCTCAATTTACTTTTCTTGGCTCAACTTGAAACTTTAGCTATTCTTTAACTTTTGAAAACTTTCTTAAACTTTAGAAACTTTGCTAAAGCATATACTTGAAAATAATAATCACTTGGATCCACTGAAGACGTAAGTACCATCTCATATGCGCGTTCCCTAAAAGGTTGGGGTAGCGAGCCACCAATCCTAATAGAGCAGACCTTGGTCTACCAGGGCCAAGACCTTGGAATTGGACACCTGGATTTCTTTAACGACGCCCTTGGACGCCGGGTACTGGCCTTATAAAATAAAATAGCTTTTCTTTCTTTTCTTTCTTATCTGTAAATGCCTTGGCATTTTCTCGAGCACCTTGCGTGCTAAAATCCCTAAGTCTTGACTTTTGGGGATTTCTTAAGGCCTTGGCCTTTTCTTTTCTTATCTTTATCTTCTCTTTTCTTTTCTCATAGCTTTTCTTAGCCCTAATCTCATATAGGGTGCTTAATCAACTTATACAAACATATAATGAACTAATATCACATGCCGAAAATCATAAACAAAGAAACTATCTCTTTTAAAACTTTTAACGGAAATTCTCGCGGAAAAACCGCCTCTTACTGCAGGTGAGCAGTACTTATATTGATATCTTGGACTTACAACCAAGATTGACGTCTAGGACTCGGGAGAAACTTGAGATCTCGGAGAATTCTTCGCGCCTACGCGTTCCTCTCGTCGCGGGGATCCCGAATATAGGAATATCTCTTGGAGGAGAGCTTTGGCCGGCCCTCTTGGCCTTGGTGTTGTTTCGCCCAAGAGAGGAGAGGGGAAGGGTCGTGCGGCTAGGGTGAGGAAGAGAGAAAACCAAAAAAATCCAATTTCCTCTCTTAACTTATCTATTTATACCTATGGGGCGGATCGACCTAACTACCCCTTAAATATAAGTCTCTCCACCCTTTGCTGTGCTTTATACCCCTAGCCCAGCCGGTTGCACGCTTGTGTGGTCTCGCGGTGGTCGCGGGTTCGATCCACCTGCTGCACTTAATTGGTTTTTCCATTTTTTTTTCCTTTTTTTCTTTTTTTTTTCTTTTTCCAAAAATACCAAACGGACTCCGAAAATTCCATAAAAATACTCTAAAAATTCCTAAAAATATCTAGAATATTTCTAAACTATTTCTAAATAATTCTAAGGACTTTAAGAACTAAAAATGGAAATTTTGGGGCGTTACATGGCGACTGACGGAGACTCAGCTGGAGAGGAGGTCTTCAGTGGACTGAGTGCTCAGGGAGGTCAGTGGGTTCAGGCTGGCTCAGTGGATGCTGGTGAAGCTTGTGATGGTGAGCAGAGCTTAAGTGGCGAAGCTGAGGCAGAGGAGCGGTGGCGAACGTGAGACAGACAGAAAACTCGGGAAGTTGTTGTTGGGCTGTGTTCGTGCTCTCTGTTGCTTTGTTCTTGAGCGATCTTGTTGCATTCCTGTGAGAGCTTTGTGAGCTTCCCTTCTCGAGTGTCTCGTGTGCTTAATCTTGTATTCATCTACTGAGACAGCTTGTGGAGAGGTTACTCCACCGAGAAGGAGGCGCTTGATATCCGGTGTTCACCGAGGCTTGATCTGCTGACGATCAAGGGATCGCCCACCTCACGGGCACGCCAAGGAGTAGGGGCAAGTTATCCCCAAACCTTGTACATCTCCGTCTTAGCGTTTGTTTGGTTTGAGTTTCTTTCTCTGCTTAATTTCTTTGTTCTGCATTTGCTTCCGCTGCCTAACTCTGAAGTGCAGAATAGTTTTGAGAAGCTCAAGAAATTGTGATTGTCTATATTCACCCCCCTCTATAGCCATCTCGTCCCCAACAAGTGGTATCAGAGCGAGGGGCTCTGTACACGGCTTAACATCCGAGAGCTTACACCAAGATGGCTAGAAGAGAAGGATTGAGCACAAACCGACCTCCATTCTTCGACGGCAGTGATTTTTCATATTGGAAGTTAAGAATGGAGTTTTACTTGAAGATGAACATCCACACTTGGTTTGCTGTCAAGGAGGGGTTTTCCCTTCCAAAGGATAATGAAGGAAAGGAGCTTGAGTTTTCCAAAGAACAGTTATTCAAGGTTGGCCCCTTCACCTCTGCCAAAGATCTATGGAATAAACTTCTTGAGCTCCATGAAGGAACTCAAGACACCCGGACTGCTAAGAAGGACCTCCTTCACAGCCAACTCCAAAACCTCACCATGGGAGAAAATGAAAAAGTAAGTGAACTCCATGGACGGTTTAAAGAAGTGTTGAATGGTCTCCACTCCATAAATGAAAACGTAGAAAATAGAGACCTAGTGAGGTATGTACTCAAAGCCTTCCCTAGGAATACTTTGTGGTCATCCATGGTGGATGCCTACAAGGTTTCCAAGGATCTTGCCTTTGTAAAAATAGATGATCTATTTTGTGAGATGGAATTACATGAGATCTCTAACCAAGGCCCCAAGGAGAAAGAGTTTGCTTTAGTGGCAGGTGACAACAAGAAGAAGAAGGAGGAGAAGAACATCCACTGTCACGTGGCTCTAGTGGCACTAGAAGAGTCAAAGGAGGAGAGTGATGAATCAAGTGACTCCTCAACCGCGCCTTCATCATCTTCGGATGATGAAGAGGTAATTTATCCCGAGTTAGATAAGTGTTATAGAGCTATCGCATGCCTAACTAAGTTGCTTAAGAAATCCAAGGCAAAAGTTAAATCATTAGGATTAGAAGTAAAGGAATTGAAAACCTCTAAGGATGAGGTAATTGATGACTCACATGTTAAGACCCTTGAGAATGACAATAAGGACTTGAGGAGCAAAATTGAGGATCTCAAGAATATTCTTGAGAAGTTTTCAACTAGCTCTAAAACATTAGACATGATCTTAAACTCCCAAAGGGCGGTTTACAATAAGGCCGGTATCGGTTACCGACCTAAGGAACCAACCTTTGTATCATTAATGTCAAGAACCCAATTTAGATCATAAGATGATTCTAGGGTTCAAAAAGCCAAAAAGAAAATGACTAAGGCATGGGTGCCAAAGTCCCTCATTGTTGATGCATTAGGTCTCAAAATTTGGGTACCTAAAACTTCTATCTTTAGAATTGTATAAGCATTATTTGAGGGGGAGCATCTATCAACATAGGTTGTTGATAAGTGGTGCTCCAAACCAAGGCTAAGGTTACACTAGTGTCAAAATAAGTCAACAAGCCTTGGAAATTATTTTTATATATTACATGGATGGTTTAGAGAAGCATATAACTTGCCCTTGTCATGGATTGCTTAGGATAATAAGTTTTACTTGTTGCAATTTATGTGTTTCTGCAAGTTATGGTGTATGATATGCCTTATCTCAAGCTTAAAGCATTTTGTTTGGTGAACATGATTGAGTATGCCATGATTCTCTTGTACGTGTTATACAACATGAAGGAATGCTAAGGAAAATATCAATACATAATATGGCATGAAATTTTTGTTTAAGATCAAGATTAACACATAGTTTGTACCAATAAGGCATTACCAAACAAAGAACATGAGCTATAACATTCACTACTTAAGTTCTTTGATTTAGTGCCTTCTTTGTATCAAACTTAATTAAGGTCTAGGGTTAAATGCTTTCTTTGTATCAAACTCAAAGTCCATGACTTGTTTGTTTTCCCAATAATCATGCTTTTATATATATCTGTTTTTGGGACTCAAGTTCATACTTAAGAACATACTCCTCATGCTTTGATACAAATCAGTTTTTGGTAATTCATGGAAATTCTTGATGTGGAATTAAACCTTAGTTAAGGCACACTAGTCACTTTGTATTTACCATAGAAAGTCTAGATCATCACATTCATGCTTACCATGTATCTTCTGAGTCACACTTTAAACTTTGTATTTATAAGATTTACTCTCAAGTTATATTGGAGATATTGCATGATTTGGAAATATACATGTTAGTTAAAGAGATGCAAATCATGTTGTTTTCTTTGGTTAAGGAACATGAGTATTGTTTAACGGAACTCTGTTAGGAGTGAAATTTGATTGTGTTAGGGTTCAGAGTGTTCAAACGTTGAAACAGAACCGTTTCTGAAACTTCTCAGTTTCAGAAACCTGTCTGTGTCATACCTGATCGGTCCACCGACCGATCAGGACTCACTCTGATCGGTCTAGTGACCGATCAGACCAACTCTGATCAAGGAACTCCCAGATCGTTCCAAGTTGATCCAAAACCTCCTCAAGCCAATCTCTTATCATCGAATTGTATCAGTGTACTGATCATACCACCAACAAACCTGATACACACAAGTCCAATTGAAACATATTTGATCTTCCATTGGTACAAACCTAGTACTAAGGGAGCACAAATTTGTTCAAGTGATACAAACCCAGTACTTCATACTGATTTGATACAAACCTATGTTGGAATGTTCAAATTTATAAGGAAGGGTTTGTTGAGCCATGACTCTTGTTCTTAATGTCGTGTTTCGGAAATTTTTCTGAAATGACGAATATCAATAGAGTCCTCTCTCTTGTTATGGGATGTAAATTGTCAATGCAGTCTGATCAGGAACGTATCAGAGGTCAGAAATTTTTCTGAAATCTGATCGCTCCCCAGACTAATCAAATATCTTTCTGTATCACGTAATCAACAGACCTAGTTGGTCACGGAGACCAATCAGGACTATGTTTCAGATACAGTTGCATTCCTTACTCGTCCTATGAAGCATATACGTATTTGACCATGATATACTTCTGTATATGTCTTCACATGGAAGTCCAAGTGTTAACGCAGTCCGATCTTGAACGAATCAGAATTACAGAAATTTTTCTGAAAATTGATCGTTCATAGATAAATCAGAAATTTTTCTATAACGATCATCAATCTGATGGAACTGCGATAATTATTGTCATGTGATGCATATACATTGTTGCCATGATATATTTATGGTATATGCCTCTCATATGCAATCTAAAATCATCCTTTGACTTACCTGTCATATGAAACATATACATGTTTGACCATGATATTATTCTGTATATGTTTTCTTGTGCGATTCAAAAAATTATTCTTTGATTATTCTGGGGTTGGGGAGAGACCCTTGGTTGAGGGGGAGTTTGATGTTTGAACTTAATAACCATACCCTTTTCGATGTTTGACAAAGGGGGAGAAAATGACTGATTAAGTTTATGGTTATTATAGGGGGAGGATCATGATTCCCTTATGAGAATTGAACGAACTTCAATTGATTGACACCTAAACTTAAATCGGGTTGTCAAACAACAAAAAGGAGGAGATTGTTGATGCAGTCTGGCCCGGTTGTTGTTTTGGTGTTTGACAATGATTTAAGTTTGGTTGAGTGAATTTGGGTTAAAGTCCTGGTCGGGGACTGGGCATGAAATCCCGGTGAGTGAAGCCGAGTCCTGGTGAGTGAAGCCAGGTGATGGAAATCCCGGTGAGTGAAGCCAGGTCTTGGTGAGTGAAGCCAGGTGATGGAAATCCCGGTGAGTGAAGCCGGGTCCTGGTGAGTGAAGCCAGGTGTTGGAAATCCCGGTGAGTGAAGCCGGGTCCTAGTGAGTGAAGCCAGGTATTGGAAAAGTCCTAGTTCGGAAGGGTTGGGTGAAAAGTCCTAGCTTAGAGGGCTAGGTGAAAAGTCCTAACTTGGAGGGTTAGGTGCAAATTCCCATCCTGGAGAATTAGGTGAAAAGTCCTGGCTTGGAAGGTCAGGTGCCTAGCTTGGAGGGCTAGGTTGGATGAAGGTCTAACTCGGAGGGGTTGGGTGAAAAGTCCTAGCTTGGAGGGCTAGGTGAAAAGTCCTAGCTTGGAGGGCTAGGTGAAAAGTCCTAACTTGGAGGATTAGGTGCAAATTCCCAACTTGGAGAGTTAGATTGAAAAATCCTTAGCTTGGAGGGCTAAGGTGAATGAAATCCTAGCTTGGAATGCTAGGTCTGCGTCCCTGGATCGGTCTGGTGACCGATCAGGGACATTGGCACGCTGCTCCTTAGTGGATCAGTCTGGTGACCGATCCAGCTATGTCTGATCGGACTGGTGACCGATCAGGGAGCGCACAGTGAGATTGGGAATCTACTGTGTGGCTCCTGATCGGACCGGTGACCGATCAGGGAGCAGGCTGCTTCCTTGCTATCTTGCTCCTGATCGGTCTGGTGACCGATCAGGGAGCAAACGGTGAGTGAGTTCCCTTGCTAATCAAAGTCGTGGATCGGTCTGGTGACCGATCAGGGATCTTGGATTTGAGTAAGAAATTACTGTTCATCTGCCCTGATCGATCTGGGTGACCGATTAGGATCCAATCTGATCGGTCTGGTGACCGATCAGGCTTCACCCTGATCGGTCTGGTGACCGATCAGGCGTGTATAGCTGCGAGAGCTGGGAATCCCAGCGAAGCAGTGGATCGGTCTGGTGACCGATCAGGCGCAGAACTTTAATTCAAATACGCTGTCAGAAGCTCTGATCGCGTCTGTTTTTACTGCCGATTCTCTACTACTTGCTGATATGTTTTGATATGCATTGCTAAGCCTCTGTTGGAGTGTGCAGGTGATAGCAGGTGATTCAAACACTCAAGGAGGGTCAATGGGAGGCTTTCCGTTGAGCAGGTTTGGCTGTTTCTCATTCTCAGGGTTCAACAGCAACTGGAGCAGCTGGCGACTGACGGAGACTCAGCTGGAGAGGAGGTCTTCAGTGGACTGAGTGCTCAGGGAGGTCAGTGGGTTCAGGCTGGCTCAGTGGATGCTGGCGAAGCTTGTGATGGTGAGCAGAGCTTAAGTGGCGAAGCTGAGGCAGAGGAGCGGTGGCGAACGTGAGACAGACAGAAAACTCGGGAAGTTGTTGCTGGGCTGTGTTCGTGCTCTCTGTTGCTTTGTTCTTGAGCGATCTTGTTACATTCCTGTGAGAGCTTTGTGAGCTTCCCTTCTCGAGTGTCTCGTGTGCTTAATCTTGTATTCATCTACTGAGACAGCTTGTGGAGAGGTTACTCCACCGAGAAGGAGGCGCTTGATATCCGGTGTTCACCGGGGCTTGATCTGCCGACGATCAAGGGATCGCCCACCTCACGGGCACGCCAAGGAGTAGGGGCAAGTTATCCCCGAACCTTGTACATCTCCGTCTTAGCGTTTGTTTGGTTTGAGTTTCTTTCTCTGCTTAGTTTCTTTGGTCTGCATTTGCTTCCGTTGCCTAACTCTGAAGTGCAGAATAGTTTTGAGAAGCTCAAGAAATTGTGATTGTCTATATTCACCCGCCCTCTATAGCCATCTCGTCCCCAACAGACCCGAGTTTATGAGTGACGGCCGAGTCGAGGAAGGACCCCCTCCCGAGGACCCAAAGTCATAGGACCACCTATTTACCAGGGAGTTGGGCCCTATTGTAACAACTTCGATCAACATGACTCTTCTGTTTTGTGCATGCGTTTGGACATGGTTCCACGTGTCGAGTGTCTTTGTAGCGAAGCCTCAGGGGAATAGGAAGATAGAAGTTTTCCCCGAGGTTGATTCTGGGTACGAATCTCCCATGATAACCCTGCGAGCCCTCACACCAGGCCCGCATTTATTTCCCTGTGGGATCCCTTTAAACCCTTTTCTTTTGGCGGAGGGTGGTTTTCAAACCGTCGTCTCTGCGCTACATGCAATGTTTTGAATGGACTCATAAAGAGTTGCGGGTTCCTAGGCGCGGTGAAGGCATACTGACCTATGCGACGCTTCAGAGTTAGCGTTCGTTGATGTTCCCGCGCCACGCTTGAATTAAATGCGCGAAGAGATAGTGGTCACTATAAATAGGGGAGAAGGATGTATCATCTTCCACCTTCGTGCTGCCTTCTTCCCTTTTTGCAGTGAGATGCTGGTGTCTTCTCTTCCACCCCTTTTCGTGGTCGGAGCCTTTGACACAACCGGAAAGGGTAGTGGAGATGCAGTAGCGTTTCTGCCCGAGGAGCCCAGTGGAGGTGAAACTTCAAGCCACACACTCCTTGCTGGGGAGCATGGCGGAGATGATGTCTAGGGTCTCGCTGAAGATCCTGGCGGAGGTGGGACTCCAGGATTATCCTAGGAGTCCAAAATAGACGTTATATGACCCGCCAGGGGGCATGACAGAGATGACATAGCCTAATGGTTGCCTCCCCCTAGCGGCCCCGTCTGCCTCAAACGCCATCCTCTTCCGAATCCTCTTTTCCCCAAGTTTTGGGGATCAGATGGTATTTGCAAGGGATGGTGAGGCAGCGTTACCAAGAGGGGAGCTTCTTCTGTTAAGGCAATTCTTCTTTGCGTCTTGCCAGTACCCGGAGAGAAATTACAGTTACTGCTCCCCTCTCTTCTTCCTTCCGAATGTTGTGTCGGATGCCTCTTGTTGCCCTCATGTGTTACCTCAGGCGTCCTGGTCTGTCGCTGGTTACCTGGGCGAAGGGCAGAGATGTTCTTACTACGACCAAAGATTCAAGGACTCCGACCATAACGCGTGGGGATCCCCGCCTACCGACCATTGGAAGACGGTTTCGAGTCAAGGGACTCTGCGGGGGATGTTGCAGTGGTGAAGAAAAGCCCAAGCAGCGGGGTGCTTCCCTTTACTAGCTATTCCGACTGTATCTTGATATTTCTCTGAGATGTTGTACTTCATGTATTCCGTATAAATAAAAGAAGATTTTTGTTACCTCGTGTAGGTGTACGCCTATATTGCGTTAGTATTTTTTCCTTTTAGCCGGGTATGCCATGTCATCTTTAGTTCTGTAGCGTATCTGTGTCCCGGGCACTCGATAGATAGCAAGGCCTCCTGGTTTTGTGTACTTGGTCGTGCATAGCAGCCCAAACCAAGCCTAAGTACCTTGGGCATCCGCAACACCCGCGAGGTATTAGGGTTTTGGATACTTGGTCGGGCATAGCGACCCAGACCAAGCCTAAGCACCCCGGGCATCCGCAGCACCGCGAGGTATTAGGGTTTTGGATACTTGGTCGGGCGTAACAGCCCAGACCAAGCCTAAGTACCCCGGGCATCCGCAGCACCGCGAGATATTAGGGTTTTGGGTACTTGATCGGGCGTAACAACCCAGACCAAGTCTAAGTACCCCGGGCATCCGCAGCACCGGGAGGTATTAGGATTTTGGGTACTTGGTCGGGTGTAGCAACCCAGACCAAGCGTAAGTACCCCGGGCATCCACAGCACTGCGAGCTATTAGGGTTTTCTTCCTTGGTGGGGCGTAGCATGTTGGGACCGGGTGCATGCTGACATGGATGCGGGTTCGTAATTTTAAAATTAATTACGTGCAGCAGAAGGTTTAGCATAAATAATTTCTTAAATTATTTAACCACACATCTAAGCATGCAACTTTATCTTGTGTAGACATGATCATATATTTAAAATTTTGCAGAAACGTAAACTAATTTACTTATTACCTCGCGTAACTCGAAGGAAGAGACGAGATCCAACCGTAAGCGTCCCTCGGAAGCTCCGCCTTTATTCGTGTCCACGCCGAGTATCTTCAGGATGACTTCGCAAAGCCACGAGTTTTGTGTTCTCGAGAACTACTAGATTCTCCGAGAACGCGACAAGAAAAACCAAGAGAGAAGTAATCACATCGGAAAAACACACTACCAAGGTTGGCCGGAATCACAATTCCAGCGAGAAGGGGGAAGATGACTTGCGCCCAATCTGAAGGTGATGATGGCTGGAGAGGAAGATTGTCCCAACGGAAGAACTTCGTCGTCTCGGTGCTTCTCCTTGTGCTCACGGCAAGAAGAAGGGAGAAGAGCCTTGTGGCCGGCCAAGAAGAAGAAGGGAGGAGAGGGAGAGAGCCCAGGCAAGAATACTTCGATTGATTTTCAAGCCTTGCCTTGAGTCCTTTATATTGTGGCCTCTCAATCGCCAAGTCTCTTTTTTCTTATGAAATAAATTTTCTATGACTTATTCCATCATGCCAAGTTTTATCATTTTTTAATTCATGATAAAAATCAACCAAGTCTCTTTTTTCAAATGGAATAAATTTTCTTATCATGGTAAATCAATCCATGATTGATTTTATAAAATAAAATAAACCAATCCATGGTTCATTTTAATTTCCATGAAAAATAAACCAAACCTTGGTTTATTATATAAAAATTTATATCATCCATAATTTTATAAAATAAACCACACTTGGTTTATTTTATAAATTGAGCCAAAAACTTGGTTCTCTCCCTTTGTTGTGGCCAGCCAAGCAAAGAGAATGGAGACCCTCTTTGGCCGGCCCATCCAAGCCACGCCCCAATGAATTAAACTTATTTAATTCATCTATTAAGTCATCAAAAGACTTAGCCATTTTACGCTTCCGATGCGTCTCTGAAAAATTCAGATTCGACTTATCGTTTGGCTTAACCAAACCTAATCTCTCTTGATTGAAAAATCCAATTTTCAACTCGTTTTAAATCCCTCGGATTACTCGTAGTGTGTGTGACTAAATAGGCTTTCGATTTATGTTGGTCATCTATAATTAACTAATTATAGAATGATCATGAGTGGCACCTAGTAGTACATCATGATCCCCAATTAATCGAAAGATCAACGGTTGACCTCAGAAACTGTTCTGAAACCCTTCAGCAGCTATAATGAATCGTGCCCCATTCCCTTCACCATCTTATACCCACTTGGTTCAGGACATGGTCTATGTGTGTCAGTCCCCACTAGGCTGACTACGTCACACCTAGCCCAAGTAACGTTTTCTCGTTCTACGGATTCTAATTACTCTCATGTATTTAAGAGATTCATACTCTGAACATGTCATGCTCTGGCCAGAGGCTTCGAAGCCAGTCCATGATGTTTGGCCCAGTCAGCTTATTGGTGTCCAAAATGGAACGTAAATTCAGAGAAGACATGATCAGGTGATTATCCTATAAATACAAATTGAGGTTATGTGATGAGAATGATAAAGAATGCATCAATATACATTAATTAAATCATATTTATTTTTCGAATTGAATAACCCTTTTTATCAATTCGGGAGATCGTAGGAACATCTCCAAATAGGTTGATATCCAACCATAGATAAGAACAACCATGGCTAGAGTCCATCAAGTTATTCTTAGCTATGAAGGTAGGTAATTATATCGATTACATATTATACATATGTAACTATCACATTATACTATCAACTAATTGAATGTTTGCATAAATCATTGGGTTGTTAACTCATTAACAAGTATGCAACAATATACATAGCACCCAACTGCACATCTCTTTACATCGACCTTGGCTGTGGCACAACAAATCGATGCTCCAAGCTTAAGGCTGACCCATTAATCAAGAAATAGTTTTAATATGGTTGGAGCTCATTCAACCGTTTAGTCAGGCTTGGATGTGTCCAACAACCAAAACTAAGGATTGACCTCTGACTCCAACTATATTAATCATAAACTAATTCCATGGTTTGAACATGTTGAGGTTCAAGCTGGGCATGGATGTGTCCATCAACCCAAACGAGAAACAAAACTCCGGTTCTAACCATATTAATGGAAGGTGTTGGCCTTAATATTTTATAAAGGGTTTTGGGTCTCATCTTTTTCTTTTATGCACATTCATGACATATAATTATGTCATGTTCTAACGATTTCCTTAATAAAGTATGTATGCGACTTAATTTATCAAGTTTCATTAATTGAATTAGGAACCGGATTTCCTAATTCTAATTTCATGCTTTATTCAAGGAAATTGTTTTGGAAAACAATTTCCTAAATTATCATAATCAATTTCAGAATCAATATGTTTAAGACTTTGATTTCACTAAATCAAATCTTATTAAATTAAGAGATAGATTCCCTTAATTCAACCACATATTATTTTCATTAATATCTTATTTAAGAAAATATACTCTATAGGAAACAATTTTCCTAATTAATTTTGGAGACAATAATATGTAAGAGCATCACCTCATAAATCAAATAAGGAAATTATCGTTTGAGAATCACCTCAAAAATTTTCAAGATTTGATCACATATTTTATTTATGGAAAATTAATAATTTAAATTGGGCGGCTCCTCGAGGATCAATCCAAGTTAAAATTTAGACAGTTTAAATTCAATTTAGGAAATTCAATTATAACAACTAATTTTAAATTGGACGGCTCCCCGAGGCTCAATCCAAAATAAAGAATTTTATAAATAATTTAATTTTCAATTATGAATTTAAATACCAATTAATATTCCCATAATTTTGTCTAGACTTTCTTGAAAGAAAGTGCCCAAAATTACGATCTTTCCATAAATGAAAAGTTTTCAAAAATCACAAGGTTTTCAGAATAATTGTAAGTTTCTGGTACAAAGAAAACTTATGTTTTTCCAAAATTGGAAAATTTCCAAAATGGGAAATTTCCAAAATTAGAAAGTTTCCAAAATTGAGATCATGACAAAGTTTTTCGCAAAATAATTATATGATTATGTCGAACACTAACCGGCTCTGATACGACTGATGGGACCGGGTGCATGTTGACATGGATGCGGGTTCGTAATTTTAAAATTAATTACGTGCAGCAGAAGGTTTAGCATAAATAATTTCTCAAATTATTTAACCACACATCTAAGCATGCAACTTTATCTTGTGTAGACATGATCATATATTTAACATTTTGCAGAAACGTAAACTAATTTACTTATTACCTCACGTAACTCAAAGGAAGGGACGAGATCCAACCGTAAGTGTCCCTCGGAAGCTCCGCCTTTATTCGTGTCCCGTCCGAGTATCTTCGGGATGACTTCGCAAAGCCATGAGTTTTGTGTTCTCGAGAACTACTAGATTCTCCGAGAACGCGACAAGAAAAACCAAGAGAGAAGTAATCACATCGGAAAAACTCACTACCAAGGTTGGTCGGAATCACAATTCCGGCGAGAAGGGGGAAGATGACTTGCGCCCAATCCCAAGGTGATGATGGCTGGAGAGGAAGATCGTCCCAACGGAAGAACTTCGTCGCCTCGGTGCTTCTCCTTGTGCTCATGGCAAGAAGAAGGGAGAAGAGCCTTGTGGCCGGCCAAGAGGAAGAAGGGAGGAGAGGGAGAGAGCCCAGGCAAGAATACTTCGATTGATTTTCAAGCCTTGCCTTGAGTCCTTTATATAGTGGTCTCTCAACCGCCAAGTCTCATTTTTCTTATGGAATAAATTTTCTATGACTTATTCCATCATGCCAAGTTTTATCATTTTTTAATTCATGATAAAAATCAACCAAGTCTCTTTTTTCTTATGGAATAAATTTTCTTATCATGATAAATAAATCCATAATTGATTTTATAAAATAAAATAAACCAATCCATAGTTCATTTTAATTTCCATGAAAAATAAACCAAACCTTGGTTTATTATATAAAAATTTATATCATCCATAATTTTATAAAACAAACCACACTTAGTTTATTTTATAAATTTAGTCAAAAACTTGGTTCTCTCCCTTTGTTGTGGCCGACCAAGCAAAGAGAATGGAGACCCTCTTTGGCCGGCACATCCAAGCCACGCCCCAATGAATTAAACTTATTTAATTCATCTATTAAGTCTTCAAAAGACTTAGCCATTTTACGCTTCCGATGCATCTCTGAAAAATTCAGATTCGACTTATCGTTTGGCTTAACCAAACCTAATCTCTCTTGATTGAAAAATCCAATTTTTAACTCATTTTAAATCCCTCGGATTACTCGTAGTGCGTGTGACTAAATAGGCTTTCGATTTATGTTGGTCGTCTATAATTAACCAATTATAGAACGATCATGAGTGGCACCTAGTAGTACATCATGATCCCCAATTAATCGAAAGATCAACGGTTGACCTCAGAAACTGTTCTGAAACCCTTCAACAGTTATAATGAATCGTGCCCCATTCCTTTCACCATCTTATACTCACTTGGTTCAGGACATGGTCTATGTGTGTCAGTCTCCACTAGGCTGACTACGTCACACCTAGCCCAAGTAACGTTTTTCGTCCTATGGATTCTAATTACTCTCATGTATTTAAGAGATTCATACTCTGAACATGTCATGCTCTGGCCAGAGGCTTCGAGTAACAATCCGACGATAGGCCTTGGGTATACATCTCCTCGCAAGGAGTGGTGAATCCTTTGTAGGCTGTTCAAACATCTTCGGGCACTTCGGCTTATACCCAATCATCCTGGGTCCACACCTCCTTAGAGATGCTTGCTTAAGATGCCAAAGTATAAGTCTCCATGACCAAGATGACTTGAACACTGCAAGTCAAAGGAACATCACACTTAAGCTGCAGTAAGAACTTCATTGACATATCTATATGTAGACTACCATATGAAGTTTTACAGCCAGTCACTCCAATGAACTAGTTCCCTTAACTAGTATTCATGTTTATCTCCAGACATTCCAATGTCACCAACCAGTGAGAATCAACTGATTAGAGAATAACCCATGCTAGTTTCAACAGAATTGATAGTGTCCGTATTTATCAATTCATCGACTAGGGACAATTTCAGTACTTCACAATTGCACATGTAGAGATAATCACTAGTTGTGAATTCATCACAAATTCTCTCATGCTGTGAATTGTATTGCGGACATTCAGTAAATGAGTTTAAGATCTCAATCAAATACATAAACATGTATACTCAAATTGTGAATATTCATTTATTAAAATAAATAATTACAATCATAAGGCGATTGCCTTAGGACACTTTTCTCATATCACTAACATAGCAGCCCAGACCAAGCCTAAGTACCCCGGGCATCCATAGCACCGTGAGGTATTAGGGTTTTGGGTACTTGGTCGAGTGTAGCAACCCACACCAAACCTAAGTACCCTGGGCATCCGCAGCACCGTGAGGTATTAGGGTTTTCATCTTTGGTGGGGCGTAGCAGCCCACACCAAGCCTAAGTACCCCAGGCATCCGCTGCACCGCGAGGTATTAGGGTTTTGGATACTTGGTCAGGCGTAACAACCCAGACCAAGCCTAAGTACCCCGAGCATCCGCAGCGCCGCGAGGTATTAGGGTTTTGGGTACTTGGTCGGGTGTAGCAACCCAGACCAAGCCTAAGTACCCCGGGCATCCGCAGAACCGCGAGGTATTAGGGTTTTGTGTACTTGGTTGGGTGTAGCAATCCAGACCAAGCCTAAGTACCCCGGGCATCCGCAGCATCGCGAGATATTAGGGTTTTCATCCTTGGTGGGGCGTAGCATCCCAGTCCAAGCCTAACTACCCCGGGCATCCACAGCACCGCGAGATATTAGGGTTTTGGATACTTGGTCGGGAGTAACAACCTAGACCAAGCCTAAGTACCCCGGGCATTCACAACACCGCGAGGTATTAGGTACTTGGTCGAGTGTAGCAACTTGAAGAAGGCATCTTCCTTGATTCCTTGAATTTGCTGCATGGCAGCAAAAAGACACAGAAGGATACACAAGGTATAATGCAACTCTTACCGGGACCAGAAGGGTCAGAGACTGCTGCCCGGCCCGACCCTCCCGAGCCTTTGGTCCCTCTCACTCTGTGCATGACCGCCTCCTCCAGCTAACCTTCAAGGCCCCTCGAGGTCTTCTGGGAATCCGCTCTGACTTCCCTGCTGTAGCACCGCCGGGACACCAGTTGGTCTTCTTTGACTTCCACCACTCGATCACCTATGGGGAATTTTATCTTCTGGTGGTAGACTGAGACCACCGCCTGGAAAATGTTGAGCGTCGGGCGACCCAGGATGGCGTTGTAGGACGAGTAAGTGTCCATGATTAGCAAGGGAGACCTTCTGGTCTTTTCCAACCTATCGCTGCCCAGCGAGGGGATAGGGTGATTTGCCCTATCGGCTATACTCGATACCCCGTGAAGCCGAACAGTGGAGTCGAGACCGGGAGTAGTTCATCCTCGTCGATTTGCATCTGGTCCAAAGCCGCCTTGTACAGGATGTTCACGGAACTCCCCGTGTCCACAAAGATGCGTTAGACCTCGTAGTTTGCAATACAAGCTACGATCATTAAGGCGTCTTCGTGGGGAGCTTTTACTTCTTCCAGGTCGGCTGGCCCAAAAGATATTGTGGGGTCGGGCTCTTGACTCTGGCTTGTCCCAATGAAGTAATTTTCTAATCAACGGGTATGAGACTTCCTTGCTCGGTGGGAATCCTCTCCAGTGGGTCCTCCGAAGATGACTCCCACATGCCCTGAGGGGGGGGGGGGGGGCCACGCATAGGGGCCTTTCCCTTTTGAGGATCCCTTTCTAAAGCGAGGGATCTTCTGGGTGCGGGTCCCCGACTCCTTCCTCGCGATCGTGATCTAGCCTGCAACACAAAGTTAGCCTACGCACATCCATGCATCATCCAGCAAAATAACAAGTATGATAAATGCAAAAAATTAACCAATCCTAAACACACAAAGTCGGAAACCTCAGCTCTGATACCAATTGTAGGGTATGGCTTGGTGGGTTTCCTTAGTGAATACCTAGTCGATCCGAGAGACCTCTCCACGTCTACGAATTAAAAATTAATCCGAGTGGAGACCCGTCTCCCATCGACCATCTCGTGTCGTATCGAACGATCCAAATTACAACTTAGCCAATTACCAAAATCGGCCTTGTAATTTGCTCGACTGTTCGACCGCGGAAAAGACGACGAGTTGATCGCCGACTTTTGTGATTATGGTCGGGGTCCAGTTAATAAATTATTCATTATAAAAGAATATCAAAATAATAAATTAACAACATATGAAATGACGAGGTATATGAACAAGGCACAAAAATAGCATAAGGAGCCAAGGAAGAATTATACCTTCCATTACCTTACGAACTTCTACCGTATGACCTTCCCCTCTTGGACGTCATGTGAGCGATGATCTACCAAGATCCGTGGTCACCAAGTCAATCTCTTCTCCTTCCGCCAACCAATCCCTAACCAAAAGGATGTCGTCGGCCGCTCCTAGGAGATAATCCAAACACAAACCCAATTGATTCTTTCCTTTACTGTCAGTACTTGAACAACAAGTATCTTGGAGTTCTTGTGATCTGAACAACTCCAAGTTACACAAGCAACTTGTATTCTGAGCAACTCCACAACTCCAACTCGTGTTCTTCTTGGCAACTTGAAGAAAATTGCCATCCCCCAAGCACAAGGCAATTAGCCGTCACTCCAACCCAATTGCCGAGGCAACTTACTGTCAGCAATTGCTACCTCACGGGAGCGCCTCCCTAGCGCTGCCTCACGGCAGCGCCTCCACGGGGGCTGCCTCACGGTAGCACCTCCATGGGAGCGCCTCCCGAGGGCTGCCTCACGACAGCGCCTCCATGGGGGCTGCCTCACGGCCGCGTCACCCGAGGGAGAGAGACAGAGGAGGAGGAGGGGAAGAGAGGAGAAGAGAAAAGAGGCTAGGCTTTTGTGATCTATTGGATTAATCAGAATCAACCATCAACCTGGTTCTATGCCACCATGGGATATTTATAGGGCTACGATAGGGACCATGAGGAAGAGTTGGATCTTAGCCTGCTAATGGATCCAAACCCGATCCATTAATGAGGATTCATTCCACTAAAGGGCCCTCATTGAATTACCTCACTAACCCCCATATTTACATATAGACTCCACTTATTACAAGTCGTCCATCCCCCCGTATTTAAGATATCGAATGCCCGTTAATTAATTAAATTACTGATAATTTAAATTAATTAACCTCTGGGTCATTGACTAGTACCACTCAACTTTATCATCGTGCCGGATCAAATCTACCTGCATGGTCTAGCACGATAAGCCTTTTGAGCTCATCAAGGGGGCATCATCATCCTTACTCACTAGGACACGGATTCCGTCAATAATCATCGGTATATCATATTATTAATATTATTTCCCAACTTACCGGGTCTATTGATCTAACATAATAGATCTCGCCCATTGGTAAATTAAAGAAACAATAATTAATAATATATGTCATATATTATTTCGGGATTAGGGATCATACTCCATAATAATATCTTGAGGTCCTATCTAATTATTGAGTCAGTATAAATTGGATAACCTCGGGTTTTGGTCCTGCTCAATGTACTCAAAGCACACTAGTATAATTCTATGGTCAAGATCAATCACACCTAATTACACTACAATCATTCCGATAGGTTGTCCAATTCCATCTCAGTTGTGAGCCTCTATTTATACTAAGCAAGAAACTGATAACATGATCTTCTGTGTGATACCACACAGCATGTTATCTACAATGCAAAGTAATGAGACTTCATGCATGTACTAATATAAACAGGCACCTAGTGTAGTTGTGATTCTCTTTTCAAAATGAAGATGTTCATATAAAGAAATCATGTCTTTCAGTATACGCATCCTACAATCTCCCACTTATACTTAAAGACATTGTTGTTCTCAAAATGTCATACATCTGACTCCCTGATCCTCCACATACCTAAAGCTCTCGCTATCAAGGCCTCAGTGAAAAGATCTCCCAGGTTGTCCTCTGATGTTATCTAGGCAACAACAGCTTTTCCTCTCCTGGGTTGTACTTGCGCTCTATGTGTTTACTTGCCTCATGGGCTCGTGATTCTTTCGAGTTTGCAACTGCACCATATCTTTATCACAACAAAATGTGATAGCTCTGAGCAAACCAGGAATCACATCGAAGTCCATCTTGAGGTTCCTGAACCATGTAGCTTCCTTTGGCTGAGGTTGCCACTTTACTCAGCTTCCATGGTAGAGTCCATCACACAGCCACTGCTCAACACTCCTCCAAACTATGGTTCTACCTCCTAAAAGTAAACACAAAACCCCGAGGAATACTTATATTTGCCCCTATCCGACTGGAAGTCTGTATCCATATAACCCATAGGGAATTGGTCTGCCTGGTAAACTAGCTTATAATCCTTAGTCCTTCTCAGACACTAATATAAGCTTTTACCGCAATCCAATTTCCTTAACCTGGGTTACTCTGATATCTGCTAACCATGCCCACGACAAAGTAGATATCTGGTCTCGTTTTTAGCATACATGAGGCTTCCTATAGCCGACGCTAAAGGAACCGCCATTACCTGCTCTACCTCCTTTGATAATCTAAACACATCTCCTTGGATAGAGTAGCTCCATAGCTAAAAAGTTTAAAACTTTTCTTGGTGGTTTCCATGCTAAGACGAGTTAAGACACTGTCACTATATGAAGCTTGGGATAAGCACAACATGCTTCTCTGGTGATCCCTTAGAACTTCGATCGCCAAGGATGTGTCATGCTTCTCCTAAGTCCTCCATATCAATTGTTTGGACAACCATACCCTTACGTCTGATAAAATTTGTCATTGTTGCCAACTGACAAAATATTATCTACGTATAGTACAAGAATACCACTACGTTTCCGTTACATTTCTTACATACACAACCCTCATCCGTCCTTTGAACAAATCCATATGACCGGATTTATCTCTTCAAAGCGGACGTTCCTTGTCATAGGTCTAGGGATCTTGATTCATGGTCGCCAGGGATCAAGTCCAAAGACTCTCCCAAGAATATGAATTCTGTAGGTTGACTAACAATACTCCCACTATGATAAGGCACTACCTGTGTATCTTTTGTGACACGCGGTGCAGTAACTTGTGGTATTTCTTCTTGTACAGTTGGTACTAAGGTCAGAACATCCCCGCTTAATTTTTCAAGAACTAGTCTACAAATGGGCTTGTGGTTCATCACATAGTCTTCTTCTAAGAATTTGATATTCATCCCAACCATTACCCTCTGATCCTTAGAACTATAGAACCACCTTTCGTTCCTCTAGGATAGCCTACGAACAAGCGCATGAGATTCCAATCTTATCAGTATCCCCTCTCAGCACATATGCTGAGCTATCCCATGTCCGAAGATGTCTTAGACTTGGCTTTCGCCCAGTCCACACATCTATGGGAGTAGGAGGCACTGACCTAGATGATATCAAGTATGTACGCTGCCGTTTCCAGAGCATATCCCCAGAATGAATCCGACAACTCGGAGCAGCTCATCATTGTCCTAACTATCTCCATAAGAGCCCTTTTCCTTCGCTGTGATGCACCATTCCGTTGGGGCGTACCGGGTGCAGTTAATTTGGATTGACTCCCATCCTCTGATAAATAAGTCCTAAACTTTCCCAAGAGGTACCCACCACCATGATCTGATCGTAGTGTCTTGATACTTTTACCTTGATGTTTCTCCACAACCGTCTTAAATTCTTTGAACCAATCAAAGATTCAGACTTGCGACCATCAAGTAAACGTATTCATAACTTTGAATATTCGTCTCACGAAGTATTCATAGCTACCTCTATCCTGGATAGGCATAGGACCACACAAATCAGAATGAACCGAATCTAACATATCTTTGGCTCTATACCCCCTGGCCTTGAAAGGCCTCTTGGTCATCTTACCTTTCAAGTAAGATTCAAAGTTAGGAAAGTCTCCCACCACCAATGAACCCGAGGGCCCATTGGCTATCAACCTTTGAATCCTACTAAGGTTAATAAGACCAAGCCTTAGACGCCAAAGGTATGTTTGGTTCATCTCGGAAGGAACCTTTCTCCTACATTGGTTAGATGATGAGCTATTAACTACTATTTGCATCATGGGAGACTTTGGTTTTAATTGCTTAAATCGCTTATCCATGTTCCTAAACAGATAATCCTTCTATTCCACTTTTCATAAAAAATAATAAAATATCCATGTTTCAGAAACTGAACCAGAGTTCTTTTCTAAAATTAGGTACATAAAAGCAATCTTAAAACCAAAACTTTATCTTCTAAAGACAAATATATAACTCCCACTGTAATAGTCGCCACCTCCGTAGCATATCCCATGTAGATGATAATCTTTTCTTTAGCTTGTCGTTAGGCTTCCCGGAACCCTTGCAAAGAATTGTAGACATGTTTAGTGGCCTCCGTATCTACTCACCAGGTACCAGCAGACAACACCGCTAAACATGTTACAATGACAAAAGAAAAAGATATACCTATCTCTTGACGACGAGGAATGTTCGCCTTCCAATGTCCATTCTTGCTGGCTTGTGAAGCACTTGCCTTTTGGCTTCTTCACACCAGCCTGAGGTCCCTGCGATTTTTCTACCTTCTTGGACTCATCTTGTTTCTTTCTCTCCCTGCCTTTCGGCCTAGAAATAGAAACCTTCTGAGTGACCAAGGCCTGCGAATCTTTGACGAAACAACCCCTCTGCCACCTGGAGTTTTCCCAGGAGTTCCCCAACATATACTCATGCTTATTCATACTATAGTTGAGCCGGAACTGCTCAAAACTCCTAGGCAGAGATTGGAGTATAATATCGACCTGGGTTTCCCCATCGATTTGTCCTCCAAGAACCTCAATCTCATTGAGGTGGGTTATCATCTTCAGGACGTTCCTTGAAGAGTACCTATTTATACTCCTCTACGGATAGGACAATGTCTAGGTTTATTTTCTAGTCTATGTAATTGGGGTCACTAAGTTTGGTTTCCTTAAGTATTGTAGCTAGTGGGTTAAAGACTATTTTGAAAATCCTAAGAATCACAACATACACTACTTTAGAAATCGAAAATAAATTGATTCCTCAAAACAATTAATTTTCGAAATCAACCAACATGTTGGTGCAGAATGCACCTAAGTCAAACCTGTGTTTTGATAATGGCAACATAGGTCAAAAGTTAAGTCTTACTTATTTTCTAACAAGTTACTCTAGTGTGCAGGAAAAGCCCTAGCGAAGGACTGCTAGGCACTGGCGAAGGAATGCCAGGGTAAAAAGACCTAGCGAAGGACTGCTAGGCACTGGCGAAGGAATGCCAGGGTCAAAAGACCTAGCGAAGGGCTGCTAGGCGCCAGACGAAGGATAGCCTGGGATTGAAGCCATAGCGAAGGAATGCTAGGCACCGAGCGAAGGGCTGCTCGGCATCCAAGACCTGACAAAGGACCGTTAGGCAAAAGTCCAACCAGAGGAACGGTTGGCATCAGGTAAAGTCTCCCAAGAGGAGTAGGTGAGGACGCGTTCCCCGTCGAGGGAACAGTAGGCGTCGGTTCGACCTAGGGCTCCATTTTGGAGACCAAAGTCAGAACTAAGACAGCTAAGGCTGTATAAATTAATGCTTTATTTTGTTTCCGGACTAACCCTGGATGCAGGACCAAAGGAACGTGTGTCTGCAGCTCAGAGAGACTCAAAGGAGTGAGGCAGCAGCTGAGTAGGGCGCCCTGAGTGTCTAGGGCAACTCCAAGGTGAACAAGAAACAAGTAAGGCAAAAAGGAGTTCGGCTAACCACTGGCCGAGGCGCCCTCTGCATCCAGGGCGCCCTCAGCAGCCAGGGCGCCCTGAGCGCCCAGGGCGCCCTCAGGTGCCAAGGCGCTTCGCGCCTATGCCAGCGAGGCCGATCAACTCTATCCAGCCGAGAAGACCGCGTTAACCAAGGCGCCCTCAGTGACCAGGGCGCCCCAGAGGTCAAACCTCATCCCTATTCAGGTGGGATAAAGCTTGACCGGGCGAAGTGCGGATCGGCTGACACGTGGCAGGGCGCCCCCGACGTCCAGGGCGCCCTAGGTGCTATAAATAGCACCCCTCGACCCCAAGCTTGAGAATCACTTCGACACAACGCTTCTACGCTCTTCCGCTCTCGCGCCTTGCTCCGGAAACCTCCCAACTCGAGCCGACGACGTCCCGCTGCTCCGAAAAAGTCAACCTTCATCGGACGTCGGTAAAAAGAAGAGCTTTCTTTTCATTAAAGTTTACTATACCGTATTTGTAAATCAATATTTGTAAACTTTCTTTGCGCCTATATAGAATTGCCCAAAGTAAACGGTCAACGACCGTGGGCCTTAGAGTAGGAGTCGACACAGGCTCCGAACCAAGTAAAAACGACTGCGTCTCTGTGTTATTTTTATTTCCGCTGTGCACTTGCTCTTAATTTTCCGAAAAAGAACGAATTCCGATATTCACCCCCCCTCTATCGGTGTTGTCGATCCAACACAACACTCCTATACATCGAGAAATTCGTATGACACGATGGTGTGGACGTATACGAACCCCTACATTTATAAGAGGAGGTTTTACCCATCGATCTTACTATCTTATCAACCTAACTTTTTGACAAGTAAGATCAATAGTTGGTCTCCTTCGGCTCTGCAAAATAATAGCAGTGACTCCGATGGGGAGGATACCATTATTCACATCTAAGTGTGCACCATTACACGACACTAAGAAAATTATTTCCGATTATGTGCCTTCCGATGGGGAAGTACATACACTCTTTAATAATTTTCTATAGTCTTTTTCGACCCAGTGATCCGCAGAACAAGTCCATCCGATGGGGAGGAAGGCACTCAGAGCTGACGCACAGACTTGTTCGCATCACTTGTCGAATTGTAATGGAAGCCGTGGGACCCTTAGGGTCCCTCTCCCACTTAGTAATTTATCTCGAGGAATTTTACTAGCACTACCACACAACCAAGCACATAACCAACAACATGAAAATAAAATAAAGAAAATCCTAGATTTTTCAACTTTCATGGCCCTTGGTCTCTAATGCACCTCTAGTCGTGTCGTCACTTCGTCCGCTCCTCCCTTCCTTCTGAGCATGCTACCTTGAGGGATCTCCGAGCCGAAATGAAAAGCTAATTATTTACATCATTGATCCTATACTCCACGAAGGAGTGTACATGAAATCTAGATTAACTGTAATAAAAAACTCGGCTAAACATGTGTCATATTTAATTACAAAAATTAAATACCTAGCCTCGTCACCCCGAGGATTAATTAATTACAATAATTTGCAAATCAATCACACAACACATATTTGGCCATGAAGTTAGAATTTCGTGCCTGCAACACAAAGTTAGCCTACACACATCCACACATCATCCAGCAAAATAACAAGTATGATAAATGCAAAAAATTAACCAATCCTAAACACACAAAGCCGGAAACCTCAGTTCTGATACCAATTGTAGGGTATGACTTGGCGGGTTTCCTTAGCGAATACCTAGTCGATCCAAGAGACCTCTCCACGTCTACAGATTAAAAATTAATCCGAGTGGAGACCCGTCTCCCATCGACCATCTCGTGCCGTATCGAACTATCCAAATTACAACTTAGCCAATTACCAAAATCGGTCTTGTAATTTGCTCGATCGTTCGACCGCGGAAAAGGTGACGAGTTGTTCGCCGACTTTTGTGATTATGGTCGAGGTCCAGTTAATAAATTATTCATCATGATACAATATCAAAATAATAAATTAACAACATATGAAATGACGAGGTATATGAACAAGGCACAAAAATAGCATAAGGAGCCAAGGAAGAATTATACTTTCCATTACCTTATGATCTTCTACCGTATGACCCTCCCCTCTTGGAAGTCGTGTGGGTGACGATCTACCAAGACCCGTGGTCACCAAGTCGATCCCTTCTCCTTCCGCCAACCAATCCCTAACCAAAAGGATGTCGTCGGCCGCTCCTAGGAGATAATCCAAACACAAACCCAATTGATTCTTTCCTCTACTGTCAGTACCTGAACAACAAGTATCTTGGAGTTCTTGTGATCTGAGCAACTCCAAGTTACACAAGTAACTTGTATTCTGAGCAACTCCACAACTCCAACTCGTGTTCTTCTAGGCAACTCGAAGACAGTTGCCATCCCCCAAGCACAAGGCAATTAGCCGTCGCTCCAACCCAATTGCCAAGGTAACTTACTGTCAGCAATTGCTGCCTCACGGCAGCGCCTCCATGGGAGCGCCTCCCGAGGGCTGTCTCACGGTAGCGCCTCCACGGGGGCTGCCTCACGCAGCGCCTCCACGAGAGCGCATCCCGAGGGTTGCCTCACGGCAGCGCTCCCGAGGCGCTGCCTCACCCGAGGGAGAGAGACAGAGGAGGAGGAGGGGAGGAGAGGAGAAGAGAAAAGAGGCTAGGCTTTTGTGATCTATTGGATTAATCAGAATCAACCATCAACCTGGTTCTATGCCACCATGGGATATTTATAGGGCTATGATAGGGACCATGAGGATGAGTTGGATCTTGGCCTACTAATGGATCCAAACCCGATCCATTAATGAGGATTCATTCCACTAAAGGGCCCTCATTGAATTACCTCACCAACCCTCATATTTACATATGGGCTCCACTTATTACGAGTCGTCCATCCCCCCGTGTTTAAGATATCGAATGCCCGTTAATTAATTAAATTATTGACAATTTAAATTAATTAACCTCTGGGTCATTGACTAGTACCACTCAACCTTATCATCGTGCCGGATCAAATCCACCTGCAAGGTTTAGCACGATGAACCTTTTGAGCTCATCAAGGGGGCATCATCATCCTTACTCACCAGGACACGGATTCCGTCAATAATCATCGGCACATTATATTATTAATATTATTTCCCAACTTACCGGGTCTATTGATCTAACATAATAGATCTCACCCATTGGTAAATTAAAGAATCAATAATTAATAATATATGCCAGATATTATTTCGGGATTAAGGGATCGTACTCCATAATAATATCTTGAGGTCCTATCCAATTATCAAGTCAGTACAAATTGAATAACCTCGGATTTTGGTCTTGCTCAATGTACTCAAAGCACACTAGTGTAATTCTATGGTCAAGATCATCCACACCTAATTACACTACAACCATTCCAATAGGTTGTCCAATTCTATCTCGGTTGTGAGCCTCTATTTATACTAAGCAAGGAACTGATAACATGATCTTCCGTGTGACACCACACACCATGTTATCTACAATGCAAAGTAATGAGATTTCATGCATGTACTAATATAAACAGGCACCTAGTGTAGTTGTGATTCTCTTTTCAAAATGAAGATGTTCATATAAAGAAATCATATCTTTCAGTATACACATCCTACAGGAGGCTCCCTCCTTTTAGCCCGAGGAGCGGCCGGAGGAAGGACTCCGAATGATTCCTTACGACGGGTGTACTGTACCTCCTCCACATTAACGTGTTTGATGGAACGTCCCAGCAGGTCGCCAAAACTGGCGGGAGGCTTCTTTACCAAGGATCGAAAAAAGTCCCCCTCCGTAAGTCCTTGGGTGCAAGCACTAACAAGTATCTCAGACATGGCGCTGGGCACGTCTTGGGCCACCCTATTGAACCGCTGAATGTACTCCTTAAGTGGCTCCTTTGGCTTCTGCTTGAGGGCGAACAGATTGAGGGTCGTCTTCTGATAACTATGACTACTGGAAAGTGGTGGAGGAAGGCGATTCTAAACTCTGCGAAGGAATTGATGGAACCTGGTAGTAGCCTTTGGAACCACCGTTGGGCTGCTCCAGATAGGGTGTTCAAAAACACCCGGCACTTTACACCGTCAGTGTATTGGTGCAAGAGTACAGTGTTTTTGAACTTACAGACGTGATCCTCAGGGTCTATTTTCTCGTCATACTCGGGGATCCTCGACCCCCGGAATTGCTTCGGCTTGAGATCTTCAACAATTTCCTATGAGAAGGGCGTAGAGGGAATTTTGTGAGAGACCTTAGGTTCCTCTCTTCTCCCTTGTCCTTCTTCATGCCTCTGAGTGTTGGAGGCTACAGAGTGGACCTTCTCGATATCCCCCGGAGAGTCTCTTCGGGAACCTGGGGATGCTTCGTCCCGTCGGCCCACTGGTGTGACAGATCTCCGCGAGTGCAAGACGGAGACTCTGGGGATCTTCTCTCGCACAGGAGCCCCTTGTTGCGAGGATGCCTGTTCGACTTGGTCTTGCTCGAGCGCTTCTTTGACGGTGTTCGCACAAATCGATCTAGTTCCTCCCTAGTAAGAACAATGGGTTGTCCTTCAGGTCCTGCCATCGGTGCTCCTTCAGGTGCTTTGCTGGTTTCCCACAGACCATGCCAAATTTGTTCTGGAAGGAATTGACGTTGACGACACGTCACTGAAGTTCAGCCCACGTGGATGACGAAGGGAGGAGAGGAACATCGCGTCCTGCGAGATCAATACGAGCGTTAGGGGGACACGCCGGAGGTTGTCCGGCGGAGCCCACTCCGACGCTCAAGTCAGTGTCTCGATGAGAAAAATGAGTAGTGAGTAGGAAAAATATAAGAGCAACAAAGAGTGCTTAACCCCCTTACTAGAGGGGTTGGACTACCTTTTATATCTGCGGCGGCAGACTGGGTGTCACGTCTCCGCGATTTATACCACCTCCTCCTCCCCTTTTGGCGGTTACTGGATAACCTTTGAAATGGTCTGTGTCGTCCTTACGCTTCTACCCGTTGCGATACTTAAGGGTCGTGATAACTCCTTGTAACGGGGACGGTTATCCATAGGTCCATAAAGAAATGGAGGATCGTTACTTGAGATCGAAGATAGCACGGGCTCCGCTTCCCCGAGGTGATCTCGGGGCCTTCTGGCCTGGGTGGGCACTATAACTCCCCGAGGTGGTCTCGAGCCCCAGCCCCCGGGGTGATCCCGAGAGGGCTCTTCTGGCTGACTTTCCAGGATGTGTCTCCCGAGGGGGGTTCTGGGGCTCTTGGAGGAAAGTTACTCAGACTTGGCGTATCACGCAACTTCTTCATCCCCGTGTCTGCCACGGGTTATTCAACCCCATCAAACATATTTAGTGATAATATATATATGTCAATTTTTATTATTAAATAAAAATTAAAATGAAAAGTAACATGCAAAGATCACATATATTCTATGTAATATGTAAAGATCACATGCAAAGATCACATGCCTTATTTTGTTTAGGCGAGAATCGTAAGCTCCCTGTGAATGTCACGTTTGCATGCGTACTGTAACAAAAATTATGTTTTATAGATATTAATAGATAGATATTTTGAATATTAAATTACAGGTAGATTATTATTTTGATCATCTTCAAAAAAAAAAAAAAATACTTTTTAATAATATATATAATTAAGTATCTTTTTTATGTTCTAATAAAATTATCCTTTTCATATATCATTTTAAAACGTCTTATTTTCTATCTATCTAAGGCACGTATATAAACAAATTTAGGGGTCGCTTGGTATACATTCGGCAATGAGAATGATAATAGATTTTAATTGAGGGATTTATAGATTTGATGATAACCTAGTGGGGGCTAGGTTATAAAATCATAGATATCATATCCATATTTTGATTCCGATCCCGTATATCAAGCATCATAAATGGAAATAAAATAAATTTCATTCTCATTCCCGACTTCTAAACCCGCTTATTTAATGAGTTTAACCAAAAACTACTAAATGAATATAGAAACAGGAAAATGCTACCATAATTAAAATTATTATATTTTTATATTTAATTCATTTTAAAAATATGAATTTCTTTGAAATTTATATCATTTCCATATCTATTAATTTTATAATTCTATTATATTTTACAATTTTTTAAAAATGATTTCAATAAATTTTAAAATTTTCATATAATAGTTTTTTAAATTTATATCACTTTCCTCTCTCTTGTTTTAAAATATTTATAAAATTTCAAAAAATTATGGGTCGAGCAATAATTTTAATTTAAAATTACTTATTACACATAGTATGCGAATTTTTTAATTATTTTTTATCTGAAAAAATAATTGATCTTCTTGTTTGTTCATCTATCAAATAAATTCAGAACACAAAACACTCAATTGACTTTTAAAATATTAATCTCTATTAAAATTTAAATTCTGATCTTCTTATTTATTCTCACAAACTTATTAGTTTTAATTTTTTTTTTCAAATTTATTGGTTTTATTTTTTTATTAATTAAATCGACTAATCTTAAAAATACTCATTCAGATTTATAAAAAAATTTTATCGACCATTCAAATAAATTAAAAAATATAAATGAAACATAGTAGATGACCAACATTACGATTGATTCGAACACCTGAATTGTGATATTTGGTTCCATTTACCACAGGGTATCGTGTCCCATAAGTACTCATGACCATAGTTTGTAAAATCGTGATCCTGGATCGTAGGATCGTACGATCCTACGATCCTACGCTACAAATCGATCCAGAATCGCGCAGAATCGTTTTTCGTAGCAGGATCGCAGCAGGATCGGTAGGATCGGACAGAATCGGACAGAATCGTATAGGATCGGACAGAATCGGAGCAGAATCGGAGCAGGATCGGTGAAAGCTTCAAGAGGTCATAATTTTTGACTCGGATTGAACCACGTAACCTATAATATATCAAATTGAAACTCGTTCAAAGATCTACAGGTTAGTTTTAAGATTGAATCCCAAAAAATATTATTTAAAGTCTTTTTCAGAAGCTCAGAAGATTATTAGTCTTTTTTATTATTATTTTTTTTATCTTTTACAGAGTTAGTGTTAGGGTTTTAAAATTATTTAAACATCTATTTAATTATTTTTAGTTAGTTTTTGATTAATAATATTATGTTATATCTTTTTCCTAAGGGTTTTAAGATTATTTAAACATCTATTTAATTATTTTAGTTAGTTTTTGATTAATAATATTATGTTATATCTTTTTCCTAAAATGATACGTTTTTAGATGTCTATTATCTAATAGGTTGACAATTAAATTGGATCATCTTGTAATCAATAGAATATTCTTGAAGTTGAATGTGATTATTATCATTATAGTGTTAATAAAAATTGTATATTATTATTATAGTATTAATAAAAATTGTATATTCTTTCATTTTAAGGGTTTTTGATAAAATCGTACGATTTTACGATCCGATCCTGACCCCAAATCGATCCTGTGTAGGATCGCGATTCTACGAACATTGCTCATGACATTTCAAAAAGATGTTTACTTGTGCGAGGAAAACTTTATCTACAAATATATATTCTAAGGTATTTTCAATTATCTAATTCGAATAAGATAATGTCTTCCATTATAAAGAAATTTCAAATAACAGATATTGTAACTACACATGGTTTTTTTACCAAAAAAACGCACGTGGGAATACATAGTTATCGAAAAAAAAAATCTTACGATTTGTTTTTACCAAAGGACGCACGTAAAATCAACTTATTCTTCTTTTACTCCTCCGACCAATAACCCTCTTTCGCAGTTATATTTTCGAGACATTCGAATTATTTTTTCATAATTTTAATTTTAAAATAATAGATTGTGATTCAGATGCAGGTATTCTCCATTTTTTCTTTCTCTCTCAACGTAGGCAACCTACTTCTCGTCAAAAAGTGATAGCTATGTTATAGTCGCGAGTTCAACCCCCAATCAAAATCCTAAGCAAGTTCGTTTGTGTGTCCCTAAGACGACATTAAGGGTTCCCGTAAAAGTCCACGCTGATCGGCACTCACCAGAAAAGCGTTTAGAGTTTCGACAATATTCTATTTTCATAATAACGGGAAAAAGATCTGTGGGAATTTCAGACTCTTCTTTATGATTATCCACTAAGGTATATTAACAAACTAATTAGGTCAAAACAGTACTATTTCTGGTCATATTTATAAAAAAAAATTACATCTTGATTTTACAAAGCTCAACAAACTTGGTTTGGTTCTTAATAAATTTTTAATGTTTACAACCTATAGGGTTCGGATGACTTCGGATAAAAATTGCATTGGTACAATATTTTAGGTCACTTTAATAGTTTTTTTTGAAGCATTCACAATTTTATATGATCGACGCATTACCAAAATCAAAGAGTCTCCTTTCAGTGTTTTCACGGGCATACCAGCAACATATCAATGAAATTTTAGTCAATATATTTAAAAATTAGAATTCAACTTTGCAAACTTTTAAATTCTCGAGTACATCTTTTAGTTATGAATTTTAAACACAAACTATAGTAAGATAAAATAGGGATAAAGAGAGCATGATATGATTCTCAAAGATGGCTTAATGTGATCTGAGGGCCTAATATGAGATCATATTAAATCCTCTTTAGGCCTAAAATGATTTCATTTTTGACCCACGTTGGGTTTAATATAAGATCATATTAGGTATATTTTCTCAGCAATTCATCCATATCTAGAAAGTCATCATCCCTTTGATCAATGGGTCTCCCTTAGAGTAAATTATCCCCAACAAGAAGCTAGATAAGTAAATGAGGATAAGTTTCAATTGAAAAATATTTTATAAAAAATATGAAAATTTAAATTGCTAATGTTATTTACAACGTGGACTGTGACTTCTTTGTGATGTAATACATTCGATGTCTCTTATACGATGGGAAGATGAACTTCAAATAAGGAGACATGACAAAAATGAGATTGATATAATACTATCATTTCTAAGAGACATGTTAGGTAAAACATCGACTTAATTATATATCCATAGTATTGTAAAAAGCATTCAATGGTGTGTTGTAAGAAAAACAATTATAATTAGTGTTGTCACATCTATATAATTATATATTAAGAAAAATAATTATGTGTTGTTTATTGGAACCTGGTTGTTGTATTATTCTATGTCAACTAACATGATATGAGAACTTTATTGTTAGTCGTTAGAGCTAAATTTTGACACCATAAATACCTTCTCGTAACTCAATCTTATTTAGTGATATCGAGTATTGAGAAATTCAAATATCTCAGATCCATCAACAGATTTTGGTGAAAATCCACTGATGAATCTAAAAAAGTTCGATTGTAATAATTTCAAATATTATGAGTTCATGATGTTGCAAGGACTTGAATTGCACTATCTATTGTGTATTAGGGGCTTTTCAGATGTTGTCCAATAGTATGATACGTTTAAGTTTGTTTAAAGTTTAAATGAATGTAAGCCGAATATGATCATACCTGAGTATTTTATAATTTTTTTAAAAAATATTAAGAAATAAATAAAAGATTATCTTATAAATAATTAATAAATAATGATTATATATTTTAAACATATATTTTTAAAATAGAAAAAATATCAAATCACGTAGAACCTAAAATCTCAGTATATCAGACCACATTGAGCCCGATATTCTCTAATTTTAGACACAATATGAGCCTGAAATCCGAGAATATCAGACCCCCCCCGATATCCAAAATAGAAATATTTTTTAAAAAATGATTTAAATAAATATGTATAATATAAAAAATAGAGATATAAATAAAGAAAATATATAAAAAGATAAAGAAAATAAAGATATAAATATAAAATATAAAATATATAATGAATTAAAATAAAGAAAATAAAATACAAGAAAATAGAAATATAAATAAAGATATAATAAGATTAAAGAATAAATTAAAATAAATAATATAAGAATAAGTAAATAAATAATATGAATAAATAATAAAATAATAAATATTAAATAGAGATATAAATAAAAAAATATATAAAGAGATGGAAAAAATAAAGATATAAATATAAAATATAGAAACACATAAAGAATAAAAATATAGAAATAAATATAAAATATAAATAAATAAATAGAGTTAATAGATTAAAAATATAAGAAATAAATATAACCAAAATTAAAATAAAATATAAATATAAAAAATAATTAAGATAGATAATAAAATATAAAAATAAGAAAGATAAAGAGATAAAGATGAAAGATTAAATAAGAAAATTTAAATGTGCTACAACCATTATATGATGCACTATTTTGTGTCAATTAATACGGTATGAAAACTTCATTGTTAATCGTTAGAAGGTAGAATTAAATTTTGACACCATAAATACCTTCCCCTAGCTTAACCCTAGGGATGATAATTTTCTCCGTGAGTTCGGGGCTTCGCGGGGAAAAATTGAAATGGGGCAGGTTTGGGGGATGTTATCAAGTATGGGTTCGGGTTCGGAGATTTTAAAAAAATCCAATAGCGGATTATGAGCGGGTATGAGGATGCTATCCCCATCCCCGAACCTATCCCGATAGTCCTGATAGTTTCGATAATAATAATAATATACTAATAACTATTATAATATAAGTACATTTTATAAAATTTTTCATAATATATAGAGTTAAATTTTAATAGCAATCAATTTGAAATGGGAATCGGAGCGGATATGGGGATTTAATCCCCCTGGGGGCGGGAATGAGGATTCCCCAATTTGGTATAATTAGGGATCGGGGCGGAGATAGAGACGGAGATACAATTCGAGGACGGGGATGGGGATGACAAACCCGTCCCTGTCCAAATCCATTGTCATCCCTACCTAGTGATATCGAGAAATGATAAATTCAAATATCCCACCAAAACCCATTGATGGACTAAAAACTTTTGATTGTAACAATTTTAATTATTATGAGTTTATGGTATTGCAAGGACTCAAATTGTGCTATCCATTATATATTTAGGGATTTTTAGATGTTGTCCAATAATACGATACATTTAAGCTTGTTTAAAATTTAAATGAATGTAAGTTGGATATGATTATACCTGAGTATTTTATTAAAAAAAATTTGTTAAAAATTAAGTAATAATTAAAAGATTACACTATAAATAATTCATAAATGATGATTATAAATTTTAAAAGTATATTTTTATAATAAAAAAATATCAAGCGACATTGGACCAGAAATCCTAGTATATCAATCCCACGTTGAGCCTGATATTCATAGATTTTAGGCTCCTCTGATATCCAAAATCGAAATATTTTTTTAATAAATATAAATAAATATATGAAGTATATAAAATAGAAATAAAGATAAAAAAATATATATCAAGAGATAAATAAAATTAAAATATAAATATAATATATAAAAAATATATAAATTATAAATAAATAAATAAAATTTATAAATTAATAATATAAGAAATAAAATATAAAGTTTAGGGGTTATAAATATAAAATATAGAAATATATAAAGAATAAAAATAAAGAAAGAAATTTAAAATATAAATAAATAAATTAAAATAGTATTTTTAAAATAATCATACCACATTCAAATAATTTCAAAATAGTATATATTAAGTCACATTTCTTAATTTTTTAAAATAATTAAAATAGTATTTTTGAAATGATATACAAGTCATTATCTGAATTATACTTAATTAAACGCACTGGAACTTATCGTATCATTTTATGATAATCAAATGAGACTTTTTTTTATTTTGATATTCAAATTTTTATTATTTTGATATTTATGTTTTATTTTCTTTATTTCTTTAAATATTTCCTTTATCTTATCTCTATTATATATATTTCATATTTTATTTATAATTATTTTGATAAAATATTTCAATTTTGGATATCGAGTCTGATATTATAGAATTTCAGACCCACGTTATGTCTAAAATCCGAGAATAGCAGACTCAATGCAAGTTTGATATTCTCATATTTTAGGTCCACGTTGGACCTGAAATTCGAGAATATCAAACCTAATACGGGCCTAATATACTAGGATTTTAAGTCCAACGTGGCTCACTATTTTTTCATTTTAAAAATATATTTTTAAAATATATAATTATCATTTATTAATTATTTATAGGATAATTTTTTAATTATTTTTTAATTTTTTTCACAATCGCAATAAAATAATACTCCCACTTTCAACTCCCTCTTACAATCGTAACAAAATACAGTAAAAGATTCGTAATGAGTCAAGTTATAGGAAGAGATATATAAAATGAGAAAAGATAAAAATACCTGTATTCAAATCATAATCTATTATTTTAAAATTAAAATTATGAAAAAATTATTTGGATGCTTCAGAAATATAACTGAGAAAGGTAGTTATTGATGAAAAAGGATAAAAAAGGAATAAACTGATTTTACATATATTATTTGATAAAAAAATAAACTGTAGACGTTTTTTTAATAACTTCGTATTTCTACGTGCAACTTTTGAATAAAAAATCGAACTAGATATAGTAACGGCTTAAGAATTGAACAAAACAAATGTTGCAACTAGATCAACCCCTTTGTGGAAAAGAAACTCAAGGCAAGAGTGTTTCGTGCATTTGCTTACAAGAACTGAGAAATATAACTGATAACTGCAATCTTTTGTTGGGAAAAAAAAACAAATTATGCGCATAGACAATTCGATAGCTTATCAGTAGAATGAGCAATATAATTACATATAAAAAACAAAACATTAAAAGAACATTCCTTTTTATTAAAAAAATTAATGAATTAAATAACAGACGAATTTAAGATGACCGACTTATCCCTATAAAAATTTTTCATCGACTGTCAAGATAAATTAGGAAATGTTTATAGCGAACGTTTAGAAGTTTAACGTTTTAAAGTTCACATTTTATTTGGAGAAAAAATTAATATTCATTTTTATTAGAATCATAAATTATCGAATATTCTGTATATTTTAATTTTTAATTATTATAACAATTATGAAATGATAACTATTTGGATAATTAAGAAAACTATATTGTTATAGCTAAGATAGACACTTAAATTCTTATCAATACTAATAAATTATATTATAATAATTATCTACAATATAAATATTTTACTCTCACAAATTAACATAATTGTATCTATAAAGATGATTATTTTAATAGGTCTTAAAATTAATTCTCAAAGAGATATAAAATATCTAGTTAGGTATCTGACCTCTCTCATACAAAGGATCATTATATTATAATAAAATATTTCTCCCTTAATTTACCTACCAATATCTAACCGTAAGGTCGATGATAGTTGATCATATGAGGTGAACATTATCACCTTTTTCACATTTTGCTCCAATCCAATGTGAACATTTCATTTCTAGTCCACACTAATCAATATTATATTATAACGACAATTCAACTCATATCAACACTAAAGATGTATTTGATTAGATATAATATAATCCAGTTTGTAATATAATTAAACCGGCCTGTAATATAATCCAGATTATATATTATTGGCCTTGTAATCCATATTATAATATTTTAACTGACTTTTCTAATACAAATTATATTACATTAAAATTTTAAAACTATATCAAACAAAGTAATCATCTTATAATGTAATCCTGATTATATTACACGATTAATTATCCCTTACCAAATATAGCCTAATAATTATGTATTGCAGAACTATAATTCATAATCATAGATCTAGTAATATACAGGTTTATGATGATTAGTGTGTGAGTGTTACCGGCATAAGGTCCGAGGTCAGAACTTGACAAAGCCAATGTGTCCGTTCCTCCCCATGCACTAGCTAGTCACAACATCCGGGCTAGTAACCCCTGTGATTTACCTCCTCCGTATTAATCCTGGGACGGATTAACGAGAAACACTGAGGACGAACGAATCGTCCTTACCAGCATAGTAATATAAAGGTTTCAATTCTAATGATCAAAGGTTTCAATTCTAATGATCAACAGAAGTCAATTCGGATTAACATTATATTATACCAATTATAAATAATAATTGTTATGACATAAATAATTTATTTGCTATCATATCATAATTATTATAATTATATAATTATAACGGCTACCAAGCTTTACTATAACTATATAACAGTTATGATCTTATAACGATTACACTAATATCAAAAATAAAAATAAAATATACAAAGGTGGAATGAAAAATATATAAAATTGGAATGAAACGTCCTTTTGTAATAAATGGAAATGAAGCGCCCTTTGACAATTCTATGGACCGAGAAAAACCCACAACCGGAGACTCAGAAATACAATTGAACCACTTGGGAACATAACTGAACACCAAGCATTTCATAGCAAATTGTGAGAACCGCACACATTGTTTAACTTGTTTGTCGGAAATAAGATTCATCGAGCCGACCCTAAATAGAAAAGACTTTGCATAACTTTATTACGATGGCAAAAACTGAGCTACCAAAATAGCTCACTGGCAAATCACAATATCGAGTAATATGTAGTTCATTGTCTCTACACAGGTAAAACGTATGTGGACTTACAACTTATGGTTGATCCAAAGAGAAAATCAGTGAATTCAATTTAGCATTCATGACAACCATACTTGCTCCATCAATTTGCACAAGAAAGTTTTAACTTATCGCAATTGATATTTGTTCCTTCTGAAATATCTTCTCTATTTGTTAAGAAATCATATGATAACAGTTAGAATAATATAAATATAATTATGGATAATTTAAGGGAAAATTATCCTAAACTCTCTATATGCAAACTCAACTTTCTCCTCAGTCCCTGTATCAGAAAAAATTTGTTTCCACTCCCTACACGCAATGTTTCATGTGTTTCAACTACAGATTTACCGAATTACCCCTCAATTTTTTAAGATATAAAAAGTCTGAAATCAAATATAATTCTTTCTAAATTCAGCATTATTTAACTAAAATACAATATATTTTATATCAAATTGAGTATGACCTAATCAATTCATCCTAAACTAATCAATTGGTATGAACTCTTAATCAAATGGTCCGGTTGAAAAAGAATTGTGCTCAATTTGATAGAACATATACTAAATTCTAATTGAAATATACTGAATTTAGAAAGAATTATACTTATTTTTGGACTTTTTATACGTATAAAAAGTGTGGTACCTAATTTGATAGAAAATATACTAGATTTTAATTATATGATACTGAATTTAGAAGAAACTATACCTCATTTTAGATTTTTTGTACCTAAAAATAATAAAGGCAATTAGGTATGAACTCCTAATCAATTGGTTCGGTGGAAAAAGAATTGTACTCAATTTGATAGAATATATACTAAATTTTAATTGAAATATACTGAATTTAGGAAGAATTATACTTCTTTCTAGACTTTTTATACATATAAAAAGTGTGATACTTAATTTGATAGAAAATATACTAGATTTTAATTATATGATACTGCATTTAAGAGGAACTATACCTCATTTTGGACTTTTTGTACCTAAAAATAATAAGGGCAATTAGGTAAAGTAATATTTATTAGGGAGCTGAAGCAAATGAAACTTTGCATGTAGAGAGTGGAAATGAACTTTTTCTGACATAGAGACTGAAGATAAAGTTTAAGATTAAGTTGGGGATTTAAAGGCAATTTATAGATAATTTAATGTATTTTAATTTATATTTTATCTAAAATATAATTAGTCCTTAAAATAGAATCCTAATTTATTTTCTAGAATAGATTTCTAATTATTTCTTAGAATATGTCCTAAATTTATATATAAATAGGGCTTATATATTGTAATATTTGATGAGAGAAATTCTTTAACATGGTATTAAAGCACAAGGTTTAAGTTTTTTTCCTTCATCTTAAAATTTCTTTCACCCTAAATCTTGGTTGATTCGTTTCTCTTTTCCCCTCTCTCCACACGACGCTGTTATCCTTCTCCTGCACACGATGCTACTGTTCTCCAAAGAAGCTAAAGCTGGTGTTTTCCTGAGAAGCCAAAGCTGTTGTTCTTCTCCTACACGCGCCGCGAGCTCCGGCAACGCGTTGCTCTCCACACGTGATCGCGTTCTCTCTGCACTCGATCGCGTCGCTCCCCACAGCCTGCTCGTGCAAGACAACCCTTCCTTTTTTTTCTCGACTTGCGACCTCCATCTTCAAGTGTGCTGAAGGCTTCTTCCTACACGTCGTTGCACGTCGTGTGTTGTTCTCCGCAGTGTGCTTTCCTCCATCGAACGCTGAAGGCTCCTCCGTAGCGTGAGTATTCCGGTGCTTATTCCTGACGCCGACAACCTCTCAACAACCCAAAATTGATCAATGACTACCTCTGACATTCTAAAATCGGATATCTCAATCTTTACCAACCACATCACTACACCGCTCTCTTCTGAGCAGTTGGATAGTAATCACTACTTTTGGGTCTCTCACATTGAACTTTGGCATGTTGGGCAGGGTTATGAGACACATCTCACCCAAACTGAAGAGGAGGCTCAAGTCGTCGATCGTCCTTTGTGGAAAAAGATTAACGCTCAGTTGTATTGTATTATCTGAGCCACAATCCATCCATCTCTTAGGGATGTCCTCCACACTTACAAAACCTGCAAAGCTGTTTCGACACAGGCTTAACAACTTTTTACAAACACCTCTCAACGACTCTCAATTTTGTGAAGATCTCATGAACATCTTCAGTGCCCATCAGATTAAGGATTCTATGCTAACTTATTTGGGTTCGGTCTCTAGCATTCTTTGTGACTTCAATGAGCTGCTTCCACCTGTGGTCACTCCTATTGCAGAACTTGAAAATCGAAAGAAATTATTTATATCTCTAGTTTTATATGGGCTGCCCACAAATTATTCTCATATTCGTGATCAGATTCAGGGCAGCCCCACAGAAGCTACCATGGATAGTACTTGGGCGACTCTCCTTCGTGTCCCTACCAAAGTCTTGACATTACCTCCTTTCGTTCATATTGACTCATCAACTTTGGTCTCTTGAAGCAATACCAGACCTCCACGCCGTAAGGGTAGCAAAGGACGTCCTTGGTGTGATCACTACCATCGACCAGGACACATAATTGATAAATGTTGGAGTCTACATGGTCGACCCCCTCGTGCTGCTCAGATCGTCCAAAGTTCTGTTGCTTCTTCAACTTCTACTTCACAGTTACCACCGGATCCGACCCATCGCCTTCCTATGACAACTTTCTACAATGGTATGAGGATCGACAGGCTTTTGATTCCACCGCTGTCGTTGCACACGATAGTAATTCCTTTGCTGACATATCTTGATCTTTGGATTCATGGGATCTTGATTCTGGGGCCACCGATCATATCACTGGTAATAAATATCTTTTCTCTTCTCTCACTACTTCCGGTAATTATTCCCCGACGCGACCCAGGCGTGATCGGAAGCCCTGGCTACTTCGGAAAGACTCAGAGAAACCCTGGAAGACCAAGACAAGCTGTCCTCCGAGGTAGCTCAACTAAAGATTGCCCAGGAAGCAGCTGCAGCCGAAATCCGCGATCCACGGGCGGTCGGGGAATCCCGTCTCAAGGAGGTTGAGGCGGAATTTAAGGCCAAGTTCTTGGAGTCGGACGAATTTGGCGATATCCTGGCCGACCAAGTAATGAAGCGCTTAAAGCAGGGCTTCCACGGTGTCGACCAGCTAGGAAAGGCCCAACTCCTGTCGCCTGATGCTGACCTAAGCTTCATGAGTATTGGTCGGGTCTGGGAGGATCTCCCGCCAGAAGACAATGAGTTGTAGGAAATACGGAGTTGTTTCCTCCTCCGGACCTTGCCTTTTTCCTGTCAATGCTTACTATCTTCTTTCGACTGTACTCATTTTGCTTCGTAATGAAAACCTTTTTCATCTTATTGCTCTGAGTATCCTTTTTTGTTTGGCTCTTTGTCCTAAGTATGTTTTTTTGCTTGGCTCTTTTACGGGAGCCAGGGAGCCAATGCTCGTCCCCAACAGCCTCTTAGGTTGGTTTCAGGGACCTAAAGCCTATCCCAATGCTAAATGTCTCCTGGTCCGTGATAACTTCGAGAGCTTTGTGGGTTCGGCCTTGGGTGTGGATCTTCCAAGGTAGCCCCGCAAGTTCAATTGTCAGGCCAGAAGCTATGCATATGTGGGACCCATATTGATTCCCTTCTCTATTGAGTGTTTGTTGAGTTTGTAGAATCTGAACAATCGTCTCCGGGCCCCCGACGGCCTTTTGAAGTGATCCATAAATGTTTACAAATTCCGAGGCGCCGCATAAGCATATCCATTGATGGCGACATAAAAGCGACGACGCTTCAGGATCGGCATCCATTACGACCCCTGCACTGCCCTCATTAAATGCGAAAAGACGACTTCTACTATAAAGCCGGAAAGCAGATCATAAGAAAGGTGGCTCCCCACTCACCCGCCACTGGAAGACGGTTTCGAGCTAAACGACCAGGCGGGGATTATGAGGCAATAGAGGAGAACTCGGGCAAAGGAGTGGTCTCCCCTACCGGGATTACTAATTGTATCTCCTATTTTTTATCTTTCCTTGAGATGTCTTTGTCAATGTATTCCCCGTAGAAATGAAGGGAGACACTTGTTACCTTTGACATGCAAGCGCTTCGAGAAATAATCAGATATCATGCTTGTTTCCCTTGTCTGAGGACGCTGTTCATATCTGGTGTTAGTTTTCTTCTCATAAATTCCCCCTAGTCTCCTACAGTCAAAGGTCAAAGGTTGTAGGGTCTGCTTAGCTCTGGGTCGGGCGTCCGCAGCACCTAAACCCAGCCTAAGTACCCCGGGCATCCGCAGCACCACGAGGTATTATGGTTCTATTTCTTGGGCGGGCATCCGTAGCACGCAGACCAAGCCTAAGTACCATGGACATCCGCAGCACCGCGAGGTGTTAGGGTTTTATTTCTTGGTTGAGCGTCCGTAGCACCCAGACTAAGCCTAAGTACCCTGGACATCCGCAGCACCGCGAGGTATTAGGGTTTTATTTCTTGGTCGGGCGTCCGTAGCACCTAGACCAAGCCTAAGTACCTCGGGAATCTGCAGCATCGCGAGGTATTAGGGTTTTATTTCTTGGTCGGACATCCGTAGCACCCAGACCAAACCTAAGTACCTCGGGAGTCTGTAGCACCCATACCAAGCCGAAGTACCTCAGGCATCCGCAGCACTGCGAGGTATTTGTTGATGCAGTCTGACCTAATTGTTATTTTGGTGTTGACACCGATTTAAGTTTAGTTGAGTAAAATAAGTCCGGATTAAGTCCTGGTCAGGGACTGGGCATGAATTCCTGTGAGTGAAGTCGGGTTCTAGTGAGTGAAGCTAGGTGAAGGAAACCCTGATGAGTGAAGCCAGGTCCTAACAAGGGAAGCTAGGTGAAGGAAACCCTAGTGAGTGAAGCCAGGACCTAGCAAGGGAAGCTAGGTGAAGGAAATCCTGGTGAGTGAAGCCAGGTCCTAGCGAGGGAAGTTAGGTGAAGGAAATCCTAGTGAGTGAAGCCGAGTCCTAGGAAGAGAGGCTAGGTGAAGGAAATCCTAGTGAGTGAAGCTAGGTTGGACTAAGTCCCAGTGAGTGACGCTGGGCATGAAGTCTTGGTCCGGGGGACTGAGCATTAAGTGTACTGGTCGGAGAGGGCTCATGAGCTCGTTCTCCGGGACCAGACTGAGTCAGAGAAGGCAAGGGAGCCTGTTCTCTGGACTCAGGGTCGAAATGGTCGGAGCTGGATCGGTCTGAAGTCCGATCAGGGAGTTGACACGAACTCCCTTAACAGTAGATCGGTCTGGTGATCAATCCAGGGTGTCTGATTGGTCCAGTGACCGATCAGAAACAGATCAGAAACATTTTGTATGGTGGTTGATCGATCTGGTGAACGAACAGAAACAAGTCAGAAGTTTCTGTAGGGTGGCTGATTAAACCCTGATCGGTCTGCTTGACCGATCAGGGCCATCCTGGACCGATCAGGATTGTTCCCGATTGGTCAGGAAGTGACTTGATCGGTCACTTTGACCGATCAGGCCCTAACCTGATCGGTCAAGTGACCGATCAGGTGTTTGTGGTCTGAAAGATCAGGCCATGGCTGATCGATCAGTGGACCGATCAGGTGTCTTGACCCTCAAAACCCTGAATTCACATAAGGTTTTAGGATCGGTCTGGTGACCGATCCTTGATCTCTGATCGGTCAGTAAGACCGATCAGAACTTCACTAGAACGATCAGATTGAGGTCTGATTGATCAGGAGGTTGGCTGATCGGTCAGCTGGACCGATCAGGTGGCTTAATCATAATTTTCCAGTAAGATAAGGGATCGGTCTGGTGACCGATCCACTGTCTCTGATCGATCAGTGAGACCGATTAGAAATTCACTGATCGATCAGAATGGAGTCTGATCGGTCAGGAGGGTGACTGATCGGTCAGGGTGACCGATCAACGCCTCAGAACTTTAATTTAAATTAGTGTCAGATTTCTGATTACGTTCTGATTTTCTTCTGATATGTTTTGATTTGCTTTGCTAATCAGTCTGTTGAGTGTGCAGGTGATACAGAGACAATACTAAGCCAAGAAGGAGGGTCAACGGTGACTTTCGCTGTGGCAGGTTTGTTTGGTATCGGTTTACAGGTTTCAACGGCTTCTGGCGGCTAGCGGCTGGCGACTAACCTGATGCTCCAGCTGAAGAGGTCTTCAGAGAATTGAGTGCTTAGAGGAGGTCAGTGGGTCAGTGGGTGACGAAGCCGTGGGTCAGTGGCTGACGAAGCTTGTTGATACGCAGAAGGAAGGCTTAAGAGGAGGCTGGCGAAGCAGAGACAGAGAGAACGGAAATCAAGCAGACACAACGAGAACCAAGAGCTGAGTGAAGGGTCTTGTGTTAGGGTTGTGCTGTGTTGTGCTCTGTGTTAAGCTTCTTCTTCGTGCTTTCTGTGATTGCGCTTAAGGTTGATCTGTAAGCTTCTTCTCAAGTCTCTATGCTTTCTTTGAAATTTTTCTGAGACTGTCTGTGGAGAAGTTACTCCACCGAGAAGGAGATTTTCTTATTCGGATTCATTCCGGGGCTTAATCTGCCGACGATCAAGGGATCGCCCGCCTCACGGGCACGCCAAGGAGTAGGGGCAAGTTATCCCCGAACCTTATAAATCCTTCTATTAGCGTCTGGTTTGTTCTCTTTCAGTTTTCTTTCTGTTCTGTATTTTTGCTTCCGCTACTAACCTAAGTGCAGAAAGAATCAAAAGAAGTCAATCTTTATGTGGGTGGCTATTCACACCCCCCTCTCTAGCCATCCCAGATCCAACAAGTGGTATCAGAGCTTGGGGCTCTTTCAAATGGTTTAACACCCGAAGAGCAAAGAAGAATGACTTTGAGAGAAGGCTTCAGCATCAACATACCCTCTTTCTTTGATGGAGCCGACTTCCAGTATTGGAGGTCAAGAATGGAGTACTACCTGAAAACCGACATTGGGATGTGGTTTTTCCGTCAAGGAGGGATTCACTCCTCTAAAGGATGCTGAAGGCAAGGAACTCGACTCATCAAGGTGGTCAGCCGAACAAACCAGAAAAGGTGAGGTTGATACTAAGCCTGTGGTCACCCTGCAGTGTGGGGTGACCAAGGAGCAACTTATCAAGGTTGGTCCTTTCTCAAGTGCCAAAGATCTATGGAACAAGCTCATTAAGCTTCATGAAGACACTCGAGATTCCTGAATAGCAAAGAGGGATCTCTTCCTCAACCAACTCCAGAACCTTACCACGAAGGATTCTGAAACTGTAAGTGAGCTTCATAGTCGATTCAAGGAGATACTTAATGGTTTGCACTCCATCGATGAGAAGGTTGAGAATTGTGACCTTGTAAGGTATGCCCTTAAATCTTTTCCCAGGAATGCCTTGTGGTCATCCATGGTGGATGCCTACAAGGTATCCAAGGACTTGTCCATTGTAAAGTTAGATGATTTTTTCTGTGAAATGGAGCTACATGAGATTGCTAACAAAGGCCCAAAGGAGAAGGGTATTGCTCTTGTGGCAGGGGACAAGGCAAAGAAGAAGAAAGAAAAGAAGAAGGAGAAGGAGGTTTCATCGTCCTCATCCGAATCCGATGAGGACGAGAGCGAGTCTTCATCAACTGAGATGACCAACTTTATGAGAAGGATGATGAGAAGGAGTCGGCGCTACAAGGGAAAAGGTAACACTAATGAAAATAAGGTTGATAAATCTAACATCACGTGTTATGAATGTAGCAAGAAGGGACACTACAAAAATGAGTGTCCAAAACTCAAGAAGAAAGAGGAGAAGTCAAAGAAGAAGATGACCTTAAAGGCCACATGGGATGAGTCTTCATCCAGCTCATCCAAAGAAGAGAAGGGCGAGAAGAACACTCGCCACGTGGCTCTTATGACCTTAGAAGACATGGAGAGTAGTGACAAATCAAGTGAGCCATCAACCGCAGCTTCATCATCTTCGGATGATGAAGAGGTAATCTCTCCCGAACTCGATAAATGTTATAGAACAATAGCATGTTTAACTAATTTGCTTAGGAAATCTAAGGACAAGGTGAAGTCCTTAAAATTAGAGGTAGAACAATTGAAGACCTCTAAGGATGAGGATATTGATGATTTACATATTGAGGTCCTTGAGGATGAAAACAAGGCCTTGAAGAGTGAAGTTGACAAACTCAAGAATCTTCTTGAGAAATTCTCAACTAGCTCTAAGACCTTGGACATGATCCTTAACGCTCAAAGAGCGGTCTACAACAAGGCCGGTATAGGTTACCGACCTAAGGAACCTAGCTTTGTCTCATTGATGTCTAGAACCCATTTTAGATCATCAAATGCTTCTAGGGTTCAAGGACTTAGATAGAAAATGACCAAGATATGAGTACCAAAATCTTGCATTGTAGGTGCATTAGGTCCTAAGGTTTGGATACCTAAATCATCTATCTTTCGTGTTGTGTAGGCATTGATTGAGAGGGAGCATCTATCAACTTGGTTTGTTGATAATGAGTGCTCCAAACATATGACCGGGGATAAATCATTATTCACTATCCTATAAAGCAAAAGTAGAGGTAATGTATCATTTGGTAACAATGGTAGTCTTAAGGTTATAGGAATATGAGACATTCAAATATCCAAATGTCTTAGGATCAAGAATGTCCTTCTAGTCAAAGGGATGACTTTCAATCTCCTAAGTGTCAGTCAATTGTGTGATGCAGGATACACAATTAAATTTCACCCAAGTCAATGTCTAGTTAGACATAATAGCACACATGACACGGTACTAATAGGCACAAGAGTAGACAATATTTATCAAGTTTCCTTTAAAAGTGTTACTAATGCCTCTATTAAGTGTTTCATGTCCAAAGAAGAAGAGTCTTGGCTTTGGCACCGAAGGTTGGCTCACGTGAACATGAAGAACATTCGAAAATTAGCCAATAAAGGACTTGTACGAGGCTTACCAAGCATCAAATACGAAAAGAAAAAGTTATGTGATGCATGTCAAATGGGTAAGCAAACAAAAGCGTCTCATAAAGGTAAAAGCGCTGTGAGTACCTCTACCGTTTTAGATTTATTACATATGGACTTGTTTGATTGTAGTACTATAGCTTCATTGAATGATAGTAGATATTGCTTTGTAATTGTTGATGACTATACTAGATATACTTGGACTTATTTTCTAAAACATAAGCATCAAACCTTAGATATTTTTATTTCTTTTTTAGAAGAATTGAAAATGAAAAATCTACAACAAACAAAACCATTAGGAGTGATCATGGAGGTGAATTTCAAAACCATAGGTTTTTAGAGTTTTGTCAAGAAAAAGGATATAGACATGAGTTCTCTACTCCTAGAACACCACAGCAAAATGATGTTGTAGAGAGGAAAAACCGAGTCTTACAAGAGGCTGCACGAAGCATGCTTAATGAGTACTCTTTACCGAGCTACTTATGGGTTGAAGCTGTAAACACAACTTGCTATGTGCAAAACCGAGTCTTTAACCATATATTTTTAGGGAAGACTCCACATGAACTTTGGTTTGGAAGACCACTGATGAACCCAATAACTAGTGTCATGGATGAGCCTCAAATTTAGATATTTATAAGTTTAAAACCCTTAGCTCACAAAATTAAAATGAGTAGTATAGGGGTCTCAAGTCGTATTTTTCCAAGGACTAGTTGTGAATGTTTAATTCAAGCTTGAAAATTTGTTTGTCGTTTGATGTTTGGGTTTTCTAGTAAAATGGGGGTTTTAGCGATAATGAATGAAATTGCAATATGAAACAGGATAGAATGAACTCAACTAAAGCATAGAACGAATTAGGAAATTACAAGAACTACACTTAACCTATTTGGAAAACTAAGCAATTAGATTCAAACGTTGAAATTGAAATTTAAGAACTACTTGCAGGGAATTAATTGTAGATAGTAAAACTAAAACAAAGTAAGCTGAAGTAAAGTAAGCAAGGTAAGCCAAAGTAAGCAAATTGAAGTGTATATTGATTCAAACCGAAGCAACTTGAAGAAATATATGTTTAAAACCAAAACTATCCTAAATTGAACATCAAACCAATTCATTATCAAGTCATCCCTTTGCCGTCACACAAAGGATGAGCTAGAAACCCTCTGAACTCAAAAACCAACGAAGGAAAGCTCCCTCGATCAGTTTGTTGCAAATTGGCCTTCCTGATCGGTCAGCCAACCGATCAGGTCTTCTTTTGATCGGTCACGGGACCGATCAGAGGCATCTCTGTCCAGTCACGGTGATCGGTCAGTAAATAAAACACTTCCACCGAACTCTTCTTCTTGACGCGCTGATTCGCGATCGAGCTCAAAAACCCTCAGAACAGTGCGGAGAACCCCTCCGACCGATCCTTCAGCTTCGGTCGATGGAGATCGGCGATCAAACGTAAGCGATCAGTGGAATGGAACTCCGGGTGAAACCCTCACCTGAGCTCCTTCAGCTGCGAGATTTCGTTAGCAAACTGAACAAGAAGATTACCTCGATGATTCAAAACCTTGAGAAGGAACAAATTTGATGTGGTCATGCGATCTGAAAAGAAAACTGCGAAGAAAACGATGCAGAAACGAAGAACAGGGAAGACAGTTGCGATCTGGCGACGACGCGATCTGAGGAAGAGAAATCTGTTTTATTAGTTAGCAATGAATGGCCGTGATCGTTCTGGCCTCATCCAACGGCCGGATTAACTCGGATCAAGCCTAAACCTTCCAGATCTCAATCAAGGGTTAGGATCTGCTCCTCCTTAGCTTGGATCAATCAAATCTGCAATGGGTGGCTCAGATTGCCCTGATCTTTGAATGAACGACTTAAAATCTCTCAACTTGATCCAACGACCAGATGAACTCTGATCTGGCTCCAAGCTTCAGATCTTGATCCATGGACTTGTTTAACTCTATCTTGAGCTTGGATTGATTAGAAGTTGCCGGATGGCTCAGATCTAGCCATTTCGTGATCGGACGACCCATATTAATCCGATGCTTGATCATCTTGATCCGGATCCAATTCTGACAAGCTTGATCCAATCTGATCTAGGTCCATAATCATTTGAAGCCTACAAAATTAGATTCAAATTTAATGCCCAAAATATCTCAAATATACAAAGATTTGAATCAAAAGTTAAAATAGAGGTAATTCATGAAACCTAATATAAATGCAAACTTAAGCATATAAAAGTGGATCAAAACATGGATTTGAGAGCCTAAAATGATTAACAAAATGGTAGTTATCAACTCCCCCACATTTACTCTTGGGCGTCTCGCACAACTAACTAAACATGTACCCCTAGATTATTCTCAATCGTAGTTAGAAGCAATTGAAAGGAAATTACCTAAGGTTGTTAATTCTCAAAAATCTAAACTCAAATGGACTAGTATCTTGTCCTTACTTCATCTTTTATGACTCATTGAGATGAACTAAACTCACAAAGCTTATCAAGGGAATATTTAGTGGCTCTCTTCCTAATTTCTACATTTTTTATGAAAGTGGAGCTCACTCACACACTACCATGATTCTTGCACTACCATAAGCTTGCTTATGTTCTATTTTCCACCATCATTCTTGATTTGGATCCACACCTACAAAAGCTTATGAGAAGAGGTTTAGAAGATATATGAAATGATAGAAATGAAATAGAAGTTTAATGAACTTTGATACTTATGAATCATGATAAAGAAAGTAAAGAAATATGACATGATAAGGAAATATGGAAAAGAAAAGAAAATGGAAGACTTGGATACTAAAAAATGTAACCTAATGCACTTTGTCCTCTCATTTTGAATTATCCTGCGTATTTCAGAGCCTAGGTGAGTAAGGATTAGATAGTGCCTCTTAATTGGACGAAAAACCATGCTGAATTCAGTGTGCTTCTGTGCCAACCTCTTCTGATCGGTCAAGGGTCCGATCAGACTTCTCCTGATCGGTCAAGGGACCGATCAGGCTCTTCTTTCATTCGGTTAAGCATACTTCTGATCGTTCTGGCTCCCTTTTGAACCGTCTAGCTTCCCTCTGATCGGTCATGGTGACCGATCAGAGGCTTCCCTGATCGGTCTGGAGACCAATCAGTCTCTGAACAGAAATTGAAACTGATCTGAATTCTTAAACTGTCTATCGAGATTCCAATATTTCACTTAATAACTCACTCTTGAATTCAACTAGCTTCTTACTTTCATCTTCCACTTCAAAAATTAATCCAACTCCTGACACTTCATGTTTTTCTTTTCTTTTCTCTTTTTTTTCTCTGCTGTTCTGTTTTTTTTCTGTTGCCAAGATTTTTTTTTCTCTTCAATGCCTTTCAATAACTAGCTGAGCTTCCCATTTCTAACAATTTGAATTAGCTCAGATTCTGCTCCAAATTGTTTCAGCTCTGCAAAATTCAGAATCTGAAAAGTTCATTAGGGCTCAAACTGTTAGCTTTATGTGCAGTTTAACTTGGAAGTAGAGCTCAAACAAGTTTCAAACTGAGAAGTTCTATATTTTAAACTAATGCTTCAAACTCTTCACTAAAATTACTGAGCTCTACTTGATACCATCTTGAAATCCAATTTTTTTTATTCCTATTTCAGATTTTCAGATTGCCAAATGCTTCAATTCTCAACTTCAATGTCAGAGGAGTTGGCATTTAGAACTTACTAAGGCCACTAAAATTTTTTTTTCTCGGAGTAGCCTCATAGAACTTGAAACCTCAAATTATAATCAGGAATTTAGATGCTTCAAATGTTACCTTCACTAACCAATTCTTGCAACTCACTCTTGACACAAAATTCCTTTAAGTTGGCACATTTGCTTGTATGTTGCCGAATGCACTCCCCCACACTTAAACTTTTGTCCGTCTCCGGCAAAATAACATCAAGAAACATCAAAAGCAACCAAGTCCATGAAAAAGATTATGATCAACATAAAGAATAGGGAAAGGAAATATAGAATAAGAGTGTATCAACAAGGAATCTTGTAAAAATTGATATGAAAAAGGAAACAAGATGATTCACCTCTATAAATGTAGTCCAATCATAGAAATATAGCTTTAAAAGAACCTAAGCAAGTTCTAGAGTACAATCACATATATGTATTATAAAAATTTGGCCAATTCCTCACTAGGTAAAAAGAATTTATCTCAAGTCATCAATCTAGAGTCCATAACTAAGTAGTACTCAAGCATCCAAGAGTTTTCATCCATTGGCTCAAATCCTAAGTTTTAACAACCAAATTTAATTTGCTTTCGAGGGACTCTAAAATGATATAGAGAAAATCTCTAGGGATACATTTATTTCAACTCATGCATGAAATAAAATGCTAAAAGGGATAAAATGATATCTACAATGACTCTTATTCAATTTACACTACCCAAGCATTTATTAGCAAGAACTCATTTTAAAAGAAAAATTACTGCTAGAAACATAAAAATGATACATGTAATGAAATAAAATGTAAGAAAGAACAAACTCCCCTTTATTCCTGGTGGTTGGAGTCGATTAAGGAGTAACCTCCATCCCGGTAATGGTGGGGTTTCGGTAGTCGAGAGAGCATTCCTCACGTGATCAATGCCATAGTACACTGTGTTGGATCGATAGAACCGATAGAGGGGGGGGGTGAATATCGATATTTTTTCTTTCGGAAAATTAAGAGCACGTGCACAGCGGAAAATAAAAAAAAACAACACAGAGACGCAGTCGTTTTTACTTGGTTCGGAGCCTGTGTCGACTCCTACTCCAAGGCCCACGGTCGTTGACCGTTTACTTTGGGCAATTCTATATCAGGCGCAAAGTCGTTCACAAAAGATTACAGAATTAGAATTACGTACAGTAAACTTTAAAATAACTCTTTTACCGACATCCGGAGTAGATCGATTATTTCGGGGCAGCAGGACGTCGTCGGCTCGATTTGGAGAGTTTCCGGAGTAAGGCACGAGAGCAGAAGAGCTTTTAGGCGTTGAATGAATTGATGTTCAAGCTTGGGGTCGAGGGGTGCTATTTATAGCACCTAGGGGCGCCCTGGACGTCGGGGGCGCCCTCCCACGTGTCAGGCGATCCGCACTTCGCTCGGTCAAGCTTTATCCCACCTGAATAGGGATGAGGTTTGACCCCGAGGGCGCCCTGGTCGCTGAGGGCGCCTTGCTTGACTTTATCCGCGCGGTCTTCTCGGCTGGATAGAGTTGATCGGCTTCGCTGGCATAGGCGCGGAGCGCCTTGGCTGCTGAGGGCGCCCTGGGCGCTGAAGGCGCCCTGGCTGCAGAGGGCGCCTTGGCTGCAGAGGGCGCCCCGGCCAGTAGTTAGCCGAACTCCTTTTTGCTTTACTTGTTTCTTGTTCACCTTGGGGGCGCCCTAGACACTCAGGGCGCCCTACTCAGCTGCTGCCTCACTCCTTTGAGGCTCTCTGAGCTGCAGACACACGTTCCTTTGGTCCTGCATCCAAGGTTAGTCCGAAAACAATATAAAGCATTTATTTGTTAGTTTATACAGCCTTAGCTGTCTTGGTTTTGACTTTAGTCTCCAAAATGGAGCCCTAGGTCGAACCGACGCCTACCGTTCCCTCGACGGGGAACGCGTCCTCACCTACTCCTCTCGGGAGAATTTACCTGATGCCAATCGTTCCTCTGGTTGGACTTTTGCCTGATGATCCTTTGTCAGGTCTTGGATGCCGAGCTGCCCTTCGCTCGGTGCCTAGCATTCCTTCGCTAGGGCTTCAGTTCCAGGCTGTCCTTCGCCTGGCGCCTAGCAGTCCTTCGCTAGGGCTTTTGACTCTGGCTTTCCTTTGCCAGTGCCTAGCAGTCCTTCGCTAGGGCTTTTTACCCTGGCATTCCTTCGCCAGTGCCTAGCAGTCCTTCGCTAGGGCTTTTCCTGCACACTTGTTAGAAAACAAGTAAGACTTAACTTTTGACCTATGTTGCCATTATCAAAACACAGGTTTGACTTGGGTGCATTCTGCACCAACAATCTCCCCCTTTTTGATTTATGGCAACCCTAGTTGAAAAAGTTAAGTTTAAGCAAACATAAAAATGTTTAAATTTTGTTCCCTCCCCCTGGAAGGAATCTCCCCCTAGATTTTTGAAAAATTCGTGGGGTTAAAAAACTTTACATGCACTTTGAAAACTCAAGTTTTAGGTACTTAGAAATCTTTCAATAACTTATGTTAAAAGTACACAGGAGAGTTTTTGAAGCATGATTAGAGTACTTAAAAAGTTGAAGCTTTAATTTTAAGGTACTCGTAAGTTTGAAAGTGTTAGCTTAAGTACTTAGTAGGATTTAAAAAGCTTAAGTACTTAGTAAACTTTGAAACACTTTAGTACTTAAGTACTTTAATAATTTTAAGTAATAAATAAATAGAGTCCATTTGGAAAACATAAGTACTTAATACAAAAAAAACTTAAGTACTTAGTAACATTGTACTTATACAGTTTTGAAAAACTTAAGCTTAAAGTACAAAAAAATTTGACAAGCTTATGTTAGAAAATTTTGAAAGGCTTGAGTACTTAGCAAAATTTTGAAAGCTTACGTAAAAATTTTGAAAGCTTTAAGAACTTAAGTACTTTAGTCAATTTTGAAAAGTTTAAGTATTTTCAAAAATTTGAATAAAGGATAAGAAAAAATTTTTTGAAGACTTTTTGAATTAAGAATAGAGTTAAGAAAATTAAAACTTGAAAACTTTTTGAAAAAAGAAGATTAATTTTACTCTCTCCTTTCTTTTTACTCTCTCCTTTCTTATCTCTCCCCCTTTGCCATATATCAAAATAAATGAGTATAGCAGAAAAAATGCATAAAGGAAATCAGACTTAAAATTAAGATTTTGCTGTACTGAACCAATTCATAATTAGACTTAAACTAAATCATTCAATTTTTTCTGTAGGGACCTGTCTAACCCAATTAGCTACTTACTAACTGTTATAAACAGTAGTTTTTGCTAGGGTTAGTCAAGTTAAGTGTTTCTGTTCAAGTTAGATTTTCTAAACTTGATACTTAACTTGATTGCTATGTAAGTTGTATTTAGTGCCTCAATTACTGCAGATGCACTGACTTAAAGCATCTTGAATTAAGGCAAAGACCTAAGCATCTCAACCCTTTCTAGGTTATCAATCAAAAGTACCCTAAGGTGCTTGTGAGATGCTGGCTTCTAAGTCTATAGGTGCATGCAGTTCTAGGGTTAGGGCCTAGGCTAAGTCCATTTTCGAAAAAGCCCTAATTTTTAAAGGGGGTAGTTTTGAAATAAAAATAAAACTAAGTCGAAAATGAAAACTGATTTTGAAATTAAGTAAAACAGTTTTTCAAATTCTATTTTTAAAAAAATTTTAAATCAAGAAAAAAAAATTAATCTATTCTACCGAGCACAATTCTAACTGCTGAATAGACAAGAAACCATAAGATAGTCAATATAGAATAGTCAACACAGTCATATAGTCAAACACAAGTCAACCCTATTGAATAGGGGCAGTCAAATAGGTACTGGTACAATACTAAGTAAATCTAGGATGAGGGACCAGAAGGACCAGGCTGCCATGAATCGAATCGTGCCATCATCTCAGCGAATCGTGCATCAGCCACTTCTCGATCGGCACGACGAGTGTCCATCTGCTCTATATGATAGGCTTCGACCTCCTCTCGGAGATTCTGAACCTGTGTCTCTAAATGTGTCACTCTCTGGTAGAGTGTCGGTGGAGCGGGCTCATCTATGTGCGCTCGGGCTGCTGCCGCCAGATCCCCAACGTCGACCTCAACCTCCTCGTCTGAATCAATCGGGGGAGCTGCTCTCTGACGTCTCCAGGACAAGACCCCGGTACCGGACACCTCTATACCAGCTAGGGCAAAGTTTCTATAGCCTATTTCATCGTAATCAGTCAAGGCGGTCATCTCTCCCTCGGTAATGTTTCTACCGTGGTGATGTAATATGGACGTGATGATGTGGCAGTAAGGTGTGCGTACCTACCCTTGTGTGGTAACACTGGATGTGTGTAGGATAGTCTGAAACATGTGAAGTCCTATGTCGATGTCAAGCTGGTGAATCAAGGCGTACAGTAGAAAGGCGTGGAATGATCGCATAGTGGTGACGTCCCTGGTGGATAATGGCAGGATACATCGGACTATGACCCTATATAGAGCGTAGTCCTGTACTTCTAATTTGACAGACTGAAATCGTCTGGCCACGGGTCGCCTAAAGAAATATGAGTGCAATGTATCTAAGGTAATCTGAGAGTAGGGAGCATCAAAGGGAGGCTCCCTAGGAGGGTAACAACAGAAGGTGGACTGCGAGAGTCGTAGTTCTAGAAATCGGTTGAGTAAAGTTGGTGTGATAGTTAGGGGGATTCCTTGAACAGTGGTGGAGAACATGAGATTGTCCTGTCTAATTATGTTATTGTAAAATTCTACACATAAGGAAGTATTGATTGGGTGGGTGCAGAATACGAGATTGTTAAGTTGGTAAAAGTTTATGGCGTTCATTGCTAAGGGACAGGATTGGGTGAAAAATTGTCTATTTAAGTAGCTTGTTTTGATAGGTTTATAGGTGGTGCGAGCGAACTTATTACATAACTCTAAATTTGGAAACCTAGGGTCAGGACTAGGTTGGGTACCGGGTTCTGCCTGGTTTGGTCGGCATCTTCTAAGAGAAATAATGTACACTTAAGGAAAGTATGCTTTTAATGAAAAACTTAAAAAGAAATTAACTTAATTAAAAGTTATACCGGGTTGCTCGGGGAGGCATTTGTTGAAGATGAGAGCTTGAGAGGGTTGCAAGGTCTCTTGGAAAATAGAGAGTTGAGGAGAAGGAGTGGTTTGGGTGTGAAGAGAAGAAGGGGATTGGAATCCCTTTTATAGGCAGATTTGGGCGCCCTTTATCGGGAGGGCGCCCTGTCTGCCGAGGGCGCCCTGCCTGGGGAGGGCGCCCTACCCAGGCCTGCATGTACCTTTCGGCAGCTTTCTGCCGTTGAAGGACTGTGGGTGGGCGCCCTGCCTGACGAGGGCGCCTTGACCGGGCCTGCAGCTGCCTTTTGGCAGCTTTCTACGGTTAAAGGACTGTGGGAGGGCGCCCTGCCTGACGAGGGCGCCTTACGTCGGTCTGCAGCGGCCTTTTGGCAGCTTTTGACCAACCTCGGGGCGCCCTCAAGTGATTGGGCGCCCTATGGACTGTTTTGACCCTAAAGGATTGTTTTTGACCGGATTTGACCTAATTTAAGTGTTTTGACCAAGGTTTGTCTACATTGTCCGAGGTTTGACTGCTTTGACTGTAGTTTGACTTCTTTGACCATAGTTTGACTATGTTGATCATGGTTTAAGATATAGGATTTAACTACAGTACAGGTATTAAAGGAATCATAATTGAGTTTTAATTTTACTGTCTCACCCAATCTAGGGTTTTCAATCACGTTAGCCTTATAGGTTTTCGTGAGACAGGTTTTGATATTTAAGACTATTTTGAAAATTTTGATTAATTTTGAAAACAGTTAGATTTTGAAAACTTAATTAATTTTGAAAATAATTAAATTTTGAAAACTTAATTAATTTTGAAAACAATTAAAAAGATGTTTAAATCTTCAAATAACTGAAATTTTGTGTTAGATTCGAATTTGACAAAAAATAATTTGAATTTGAATTTTAAAAATTGGCTTCCAGTTCTTGGCGAGGCACTAGGCCTTCTTTGGCCGTAGCCTTATGGGATCATCCACCATTTCCTTGACAAAGCCTTTTAATGAAATTTTATTTTCAAAAATTCTTTGAAAAATTTTTGGTCTAACTAGTTTGGGTCTTGGATCGGTAGCTTCGGCTAGTTCCGCCAAATTGGCTTCCCTAACGTACTATCATCTCACCTCCACCCAATACTATGTTGTCAAGTTTCAGTTAAGTTTGTTCAGTCCTTAAACTAGCCTAAGTCTAAGCATGGTAAATTGCAGAAATTAAATAAACAAGCAAACAATTATATTGCAATCAAGAATAACAATTTTATCTAATAATAAATATAGTTTTCAGTTTGGCTCCCCCTGGACTAAAGCCACGGTGATGGTTAGGCAAGATGTGAATCTTGTCCTTGGGGATCCAATACTGATTTGATCCAGTCGGTTTGTTCAGGTATAGTTTAGGTACCCATGCCTGAATTTTACCTCTGGACTGATTCAGTACAGCAAAGTAAGATCTTTGCCGGGATTTGGTTCTATAGCCCAGTCCGGATCGATTTAGAACTGATTTCTGTTTTCCAAGGATCATGTCAAGACCCTTGGAACCAGATGTAAATCGTTCTAATGCTGATCTAAGATCCTTAACCTGAGTTTTCAGGGAGGAGTTCTCCTTTTCAAGTTTTTCAACTTGAGTAGGAGTTCCTTCCTGAGCCTTCTCGGTTAAGGGTTTAGAGTCAGCTCCCTCTTTCAGGAGTTTTACTTCCTGTCGGAGGGATTCGACTCGGAGTTTGGCTTTTGCCAAATCTCGAGAAAGAAATGAAATTAGTTCACCTAATTGAGATCTATTAAAACCAGTTACCTTAATTTCGCCATCTTCTGTAAAGGTCAGCTCGCCGTCGTCCTGTTCTGTTTCTGATTCGGTTCCGACTTCTTCTGAGGCGGTCAGAGCTAGGAGGTTGGACTGGGGTGCCTCTTCTTCTTCTGAGGAGGAGGATTCGTCCCAGGTTGCTTGCAGTGCTTTCTTTCTTCTCGTCTTTTTAGTCTCCTTTAGGTTAGGACACTCTGACTTGTAGTGGCCCTTTTTCTTGCACTCGTAGCAGGTCACATTGGGCTTGTTTGCGGGTTCAGCTGGTTCGTCCTTTCTTCGGCCGGTTTTCCATTTGTTGGTTCGGTTCTTCAGCTCCTTGTAGTAGCTTCGGGCTAGTCGGACCAGCTTAGTTTGATCTCCTTCTTCGTCTTCTGAATCTGAGTCTGAGTTAGACTCGGGTTCAGGTTCAGGCTTCTTCTTTGTTGTCCTTCCAGTTTTACCTGCAACGAAAGCAATACCTTTCTCGACCATATTGGTGTTAGTTTGTTCGTGCAGTTCTAGTTCGGAAAACAATTCGTCTAATTTTATTTTTGAAAGATCCCTTGAGACCTTGTATGCATCTACCATAGATGCCCACAAGGTGTTTCTAGGGAAGGCGTTTAGAGCATACCTTATTAGGTCACGATTTTCGACCTTGTGGCCTATTGTGTGAAGACCGTTCATCAGCTCTTGGATTCGTGCGTGAAGCTGGGCTGCTGTTTCGTTGTCAGACATCTTGATGGTGTAGAGTTTATTCAGAAGCAGATCCCTCTTACTGATCCGAGTATCTGATGTCCCTTCGTGTAGCTCGATCAATTTTGCCCAAAGTTCCTTCGCACTGTTGAAGGGGCCCACCCGGTTCAGCTCTTCTTTCGTCAATCCGCATTGAAGAGTCTGAGTCGCTTTAGCGTCGGCTTCGATTTTTCGTTTCAGAGCGGTGTCCCACTCTGTGTAGCTTTGAGGAAGTCCTTCGGCGCTTTTGGGGATCTCCAGACCGGACTGGATGATGATCCACATGCCCACCTGAGTTTTCAGGTGGACCTCCATACGACTTTTCCAGTAGGAAAAGTCTTCTCCACTGAAAAGTGGAGGTCTGGCGGTGCTAAATCCCTCTTGCATGGCCATCTGAAACAGAAAACTAACAGAAAAACGAATTTTCCAAGACTAGGTCTTGGATTAGTAGTGCTGGATAAATTAAATAACGAGGGGTGTTGCACCAACCTCGCTAAAAAAAATCGAACGAAAAATTTGAAAAAAAATAGAAAAATAAAAATCCGAAAAAAATTTCAAACTGGTGGTTGCACCAGGTTTGAACTTCTCCGCTCTGATACCACTTGTTGGATCGATAGAACCGATAGAGGGGGGTGAATATCGGTATTTTTCTTTCGAAAAATTAAGAGCACGTGCACAGCGGAAAATAAAAAAACAACACAGAGACGCAGTCGTTTTTACTTGGTTCGGAGCCTGTGTCGACTCCTACTCCAAGGCCCACGGTCGTTGACCGTTTACTTTGGGCAATTCTATATCAGGCGCAAAGTCGTTTACAAAAGATTACAGAATTAGAATTACGTACAGTAAACTTTAAAATAACTCTTTTACCGACGTCCGGAGTAGATCGATTATTTCGGGGCAGCAGGACGTCATCGGCTCGATTTGGAGAGTTTCCGGAGTAAGGCGCGAGAGCAGAAGAGCTTTTAGGCGTTGAATGAATTGATGTTCAAGCTTGGGGTCGAGGGGTGCTATTTATAGCACCTAGGGGCGCCCTGGACGTCGGGGGCGCCCTCCCACGTGTCAGGCGATCCGCACTTCGCTCGGTCAAGCTTTATCCCACCCGAATAGGGATGAGGTTTGACCCTGAGGGCGCCCTGGTCGCTGAGGGAGCCTTGCTTGACTTTTTCCGCGCGGTCTTCTCGGCTGGATAGAGTTGATCGGCTTAGCTGGCATAGGCGCGGAGCGCCTTGGCTGCTGAGGGCGCCCTGGGCGCTGAGGGCGCCCTGGGCGCTGAGGGCGCCCTGGCTGCAGAGGGCGCCCTGGCTGCAGAGGGCGCCCCGGCCAGTAGTTAGCCGAACTCCTTTTTGCTTTACTTGTTTCTTGTTCACCTTGGGGGCGCCCTAGACACTCAGGGCGCCCTACTCAGCTGCTGCCTCACTCCTTTGAGGCTCTCTGAGCTGCAGACACACGTTCCTTTGGTCCTGCATCCAGGGTTAGTCCGAAAACAATATAAAGCATTTATTTGTTAGTTTATACAGCCTTAGCTGTCTTGGTTCTGACTTTGGTCTCTAAAATGGAGCCCTAGGTCGAACCGACGCCTACTGTTCCCTCGACGGGGAACGCGTCCTCACCTACTCCTCTCGGGAGAATTTACCTAATGCCAACCGTTTCTCTGGTTGGACTTTTGCCTGACGGTCCTTTGTCAGGTCTTGGATGCCGAGCTGCCCTTCGCTCGGTGCCTAGCATTCCTTCGCTAGGGCTTCAGTTCCAGGCTGTCCTTCGCCTGGCGCCTAGCAATCCTTCGCTAGGGCTTTTTACCCTAGCATTCCTTCGCTAGTGCCTAGCAGTCCTTCGCTAGGGCTTTTTACCCTGGCATTCCTTCGCCAGTGCCTAGCAGTCCTTCGCTAGGGCTTTTCCTACACACTTGAGTAACTTGTTAGAAAATAAGTAAGACTTAACTTTTGACCTATGTTGCCATTATCAAAACACTGGTTTGACTTGGGTGCATTCTGCACCAACATTTTATCCTATCGCGAGACGAGTCATCGCACGGTCTACATGACATTTGGTCATGTCATCACCGATTGGCTTATGTCTGTAGGTGTTGATGTCACTAAGGGCAGGACCATGCCCATGGTGAAACAAGACTGCAGACTTGGTCGACGGGCATTTGCCAAGTTTGGCATCATTGTTCGGGCGCATGATCAGGCGTTGGTTTGGAAGGATGGTAGGGTTCTTGGTGAGCTATCGAGGGGAGATCCACAGGTTCAGGCCCCAGCCGATGCTGCTGTTGATTACGATGATGAGCCCGAGCCAGATCTGCGCTGGCAGATCTCAGAGCTGGAGCAAACCTTTCAGCAGGACCTTCAGTTGCGAGAGATTTACTGCGAGGACGTCCGGTCACAGTTCCGATCCATCGATAGCAGACTGACCTCGATCGAGATCGACGTTTCTGGAGTTCGCACTTTACAGCAGACATGGTACGATGAGTGGCGCCAGCACACATTCCCTGGAGTTGCGCCCTCTGCCAGTACTGCACTAGGATCCTCTGTTCCTGCCGACATCACGATGGATGATTCTATGTCGGATGACGACCCCCCCCCCCCCCCCCCGCTGATAGTTGAGTCTGGATGTCTTCTGCCTCGGGTTGAGAGTTGCCTATTTGTTTGCTTAGCTTGTATGACTGTTGGGTTGTATACCCTGTGACTTGATTTTTATGGCCTTGTGCCATACTTGCTTTGACTTTGATGCTTTGGTATGCATCTATTTAGTTTTGATACACTGAGGTGCATCTAATTATCGGTCTGGATATTTTATGTATTACCACTATGACTATTTTTGAAGTATCTCTTGCCATCTTATGCTTGAATGGTGTTATTTTGCATGTCTTTCTTATCATGTTTAGGATGTTGGCTTATATGATTGCACTTGATTCCAATTTGCTTATATGCCTCATTCTATATGTTTATGCTCATACTTATGCTGACTTGTTCATATGATAACATATGCCTGATTTATCATGCTCTATTTATGTCATATGTGTTCATATGTTTATCGAAATCAAAACCAATCTTTATTGTTTTGAGATACCCCTAGGGTTGAGGGGGAGTGTGGTTAAACTTAACAGCCCCTCTAGACCTTTTTTCGATGTTCGACAAAGGGGGAGAGTGTTGGTTGGTTAAGTTTAGGATGATTATATTGTAGGGGGAGGATCTTGATTCCCCTATGATTCTGAAAGTTGAGAAAATTGATTGAGAATCTCTAAACTTAAAATCGGGTTGTCAAACAACAAAAAGGGGGAGATTGTTGATTCAGTCTGGCCCTGATTGTTGTTTTGGTGTTGACACCGATTTTAAGTTAGGTTGATGATTATTCTAATTATGATTAAGTCCTAATCGGGGATTAGGCATGTTATGGAAAATCCTAGCTTGGAAGGCTAGGTGTTGGAAAATCCTATATGGAGGGTTATGTATGGAAAATCCTAGCTTGGAGGGCTAGGTGTTGAAAAGTCCTAATTCGGAAGGTTGGGTGAAAAGTCCTAGCTTGGAGAGCTAGGTGAAAAGTCCTAACTTGGAGGGTTAGGTGAAAAGTCCCAACTGGAGGGTTAGGTGAAAAATCCTAGCTTGGAGGGCTAGGTGTGGAAAAGGTCTAACTCGGAAGGGTTAGGTGAAAGGTCCTAGCTTGGAGGGCTAGGTGAAAAGTCCTAACTTGGAGGGTTAGGTGAAAAGTCCCAACTTGGAAGGTTAGATCGGAAAATCCTAGCTTGGAAAGCTAGGTCTGCGTCCCTGGATCGGTCTGGTGACCGATCAGGACATTGGCACGCTGCTCCTGCGTGGATCGGTCTGGTGACCGATCCAGCGATGACTGATCAGTCTGGTGATCGATCAGGGAGCACACAGTGAGGTTGGGAACCTACTGTGTGGCTCCTGATCAGTCCGGTGACCGATCAGGCAGCAGGATGCTGCCTTGTTGCTTGGCTCCTGATCGGTCCGGTGACCGAACAGGGAGCAGGCAGCTTCCTCACTGCCTTACTCCTGATCGGTCTGGTGACCGATCAGGGAGTAAATCGTGAGTTGAGTTCCCCTGCGGATCAGCTCCTGAACGGTCCGGTGATCGATTAGAGACTTAGGATCTGATTTCCGGGATTACTGTTCATCGAACCTGATCGGTCTGGGTGACCGATCAGGCATCACTCTGATCGGTCTGGTGACCGATCAGGCTTCACTCTGATCGGTCCGGTAACCGATCAAGCTTGTGTTGCCGCAAAAGCTGGGAGTCCCAGCGAAGCGGTGGATCGGTCCGGTGATCGACCCACGAGCCCTGGATCGGTCCGGTGATCGATCACTTTAATTCAAAATGCACTGTCAGACGCTCTGATCGCGTTTGAACGTATCCGATTCTCTGCGCTTAACATCTGATATATGATTTGCTGAGTGATATGCTGCTCTAACACACTGATTAAGCTGCAGGTGACAGGGAAGGATTCAAACACTCAAGGGGAGTCAATGGTGACCTTTCCTTGGAGCAGGTTTGTCTGTTTTCCATCTCAGGTTGCAACGACTGGAGCTGCAGACTGGAGCTTGGCTGAGGGAGGCTCAGGAAGTCCAGGGAGGGCTCAGTGGTAGCTGGCGTTGGCAAGGAAGCAGCTGGAGGCTGCAGGAGATGGTGTCACCTGATGCTGAGTGGAGAAATAAAAGGGCGGAAGAAAGCTTCTTTGAAGCAGAGTTCGCGAATTGAGTTCTTGCTGCGCCTTTGGGTTCTCCACAACTTGCTTGCGTGTTCTGAAGTTTCAATCACCTTGAGCAAGCTACTGCAATCTTGAAGCAACCATTCATTACTTGAGCGCTAGAAGGAAGGAACAAGAAGCTCCGAGTCCGACAGCGAGAAGACACGAGGAGAAGGCTCTTGCGTGAGATCGTCGCTGGGTGGAGCTCTGAGGGGGCTTGCTATGTTCTTATCCTTGCTAAGTGCTAAGTAAGATCTTTCTTTGTGTTTCATTGTGCTTAAACCTATATCTGTGATTGAAACGCTGTGGAGAGGTTTCTCCGCCGAGAAGGAGGTTGTCTTCTATCCGGTGTTAACCGGGGCTTGATCAACCGACGATCAAGGGATCGCCCACCTTAAGGGCACGCCAAGGAGTAGGGGCATGTTATCCCCGAACCTTGTAAACCCTCCTTGTTAGCGATCTTGCTAGTTGTGTTGTTTGCCTTTGTTGTCTGTTTTTGTTTTCTGCACTGCTTTGCTTTCATTGATACTTCCGCTGTGCTACTGATATGTTTGAGTGCAGAATTCGATAAGTACCTAAAGTCCAAGTGTTTGGCTATATTCACCCCCCCCCTCTCTAGCCATCCGGGTTCCAACAAAGGAGACCAATAGTGGACTCACGCCGAGTACATAGGCCTTGGACGTACCGACCCTGGGGGGTTGGGAACCAAGTAAATAAATCCCGCTGTGTCCTTGTGTTTCTTTCTATTGTATTTTCCGCTGCACTAACACTCTGAGTCCAGTACGAACGAAAGTTTTATGAAGTTTGCGGAAAAGTTTTAACGGTCGATATTCACCCCCCCTCTATCGACGGCACCGGTCCTACAGTTACTTCGGCAGGGAAGTAACATTTAGATAGAGATATCCCCCAAATAGGTCATGGGGTAGGAGTGTTACACCGACAACATCCCTTCTACTCGATCGCTCAGGAGTAGTGATGACTGAGTACTGATGGTAGTCACAGCCCTACATCGGTGGGTGGCCTCCGCTCAATTTTCTCCCGTACATAGGTGACGATGTCTGACCGACAGTAGAGGTGACCATGTCATTGCACCATGTGCATACGCATATTTTGTATTTGCCCGTGCTTGTTATACTTGGATGCTGCATATGATTGACATGCGCATACAGGAGACTTTTATGCCCTAGTTTTGGCGACCCCTCCACATTGGTATGGTATTTTCTATTCTCCTTTCAGTTGTACTTATCATTGTCTGTGCATGTGTTATTTCGATAGTCTGTTACTACTATTTCTAGCATAGACTATCTTGCATATTTGAGGAGATATCCGCTGAGTACTGTGACTCACCCCGTTAGCTCCTTGTTTTTATTTCAGGATGATCGACTGGAGTGCCCGACATCCTATCCCGTTTTACGTGCATCGAGACGATTTTGTCATTTACCTGTATATGCTTGTGGTTAGTACCCCCTGTTCATTCGTTTTTCAGTCATATTTTCATTTGTGGTTTCTGCTGCGGTATTTTCGATATGATTGTACTTTTATGTGCCATGGAGATCTTCGTTCGGTGTATTTTATCGTAAGTCGTACCGATACGCAGCTTTTATCGTCATTTTCGTTTTCTTTTTATTCGGGCGCTGGTTCCAACCCTATAGGCTGTGGTAAAAGCGGCTGAGATAGTTGTAGAGGCTAGGATTCCAAATTGTTCGTCGGGGACGAGAGAGTGACAGTCCGGTCAATATCGGACGAGCAGGCTCCTCGGGGCATGACATTTTTCCTATTAACTGTGGAATTCTCTAGACATCCTGAGTAATTACCTTTTCAAGAAAGCTCTAAGTCCCTAATTGCTCCTAGAAACTCATTTTCTTTGTCACTAGGTTTCATGCCTATGCAATGGTCATCTTATATGTATTGTTTAGTCTTATAGTTGATGTCAGCCTGCGTTTGAGATTAGTAATGGTTCTTCTGTGACTTTTTATCTGTTTATCAAAGGAAGATTGATTGTATTATTTTTTGAACAATTTGTTTATTTATCTTAAGGATCTCATAGAGAATATTAAGATTGTTGATTGAAAAGTTAAATCACATATTAGATTATCTTTAGAAATTATATACAATTTGAATGTAACATATCGAAAATAATGAACATAAACATAATAAACTAGCAACACTTATGTTACTGGTTTCCGAAAATCAGCCTTGTGTTATTGATATTTAGAAATCAGCAACACTTATGTTGCGTGTTTAGGAAATTAGCCATGTGTTGTTGGTTTTCGTGAATCAACAACATAGGGTTAATTTTTGAAAACCAGCAACATCATGTTGTTAATTTTCGAAAATCAACAACACGGTATTACTAATTTCGAAAAACTAGCAACACGGTATTCTCAAACCAGCCCCACTTGGTGGTGCTGATTTTCTCAAACCAACCCGAAATCAGCGACACGGTGTTCTCAAACCAGCTCCACTTGGTGGTGCTAATTTTCTCAAACCAACCATAGTTGGTTACTGGTTTGAGAAAATCAACATCACCACATGAGCTGGTTTTAGAAAATTAGCTCCACTTAGTAGAGTTAGTTTTTTCAAACCAACACCACCAAGTGCAGCTAGTTTGAGAAAATCAACACCGCCACATGGAATTAATTTTTATAAACCCGCACCACCATATGAGCTTCTATGCATTCATCTTGTACCACCAGATAACGTCAATTGAGAGTCAAACATCATGAGGAAAACTAATGATATGATCTGATAAGAGATTGAGAGCATATAAGTCACCAGAGTGATTATTGTTGTTGATGCTAGAGCACTAAGAAATAAAAATTATATTTTTATATTTAAAGTTTTTAAGTTTATTCAAATGGTAATCTGACCTCAAAATCAAATATAGATCATTATATACTAATTTTTAGGAGTAAAATAGAAAATGGTATTGGAAGTGAAAATTGTAATTTAGTTGATGAGTAGAGTTTGGCAGTGTGATTCACTTTATTTGAAAGTAATGTGAAGTGACATGTCTTGAAAGTTGAAACCAACATGCGATTGAAATGAGCGCCTATCTATCCTGAAATTATCTTGGTTACCCATCTTAAGTCTCGCGTCATGATTTTATTTTGGTTTCGAACAGTTCTTAGGAATTCAATCTTTTTTGCTTAAGAAGAGAAAAAAAAACAAAATGAGCTTAGCATAAGCACTGCTTCAATTAAAAAGAGAATAAGCAACACTATCATGTGATTACATATTCATTTTGCATTCCAAAGCAGCCCAATCACACATTTTGCAAATTCAAAACTTTATTAAACCACTGATGTTTGCTGCTTTTGCCTGCCAAACAATGGTAACATGATAACATATTAGTGAAGCGTATATTCCCAGTATAACAGTTCTATAGAAAATAAAAAGAAAAAAATAGATGCTTGACATAATATCTCTAAGGTACTCAAGCATTGTTTCATATATTTCCGGTTCGTAGAAATTAAAATAGAACAGAGTCTTCGTGAGTCCTAATATTCTTCCATCTAGTTAGTTTCAAATGGCAAAGACCAAGAAAAGACCTCCTTTTACTCTGATTTTAACCTTGCCCTTTGTGATCAAGCAAGCAACAAATAAAAGAATAAATTTTGATTCACTAACAGGTTAAAAATGCAATTGTTATTCGAATAATCTCATAAAGAATACAAATAAAAAATCCCACCAATCAAACCATTATAAGTGCAAAAGATTGGACACCAAAACATCAAGCATGAGAAATAGACAAAATCATTTGATCTCCTTGCTTGCGGCTTAATCAACGAGGCTAAGTGAGCACTGGACAGGGATGAATAAAGGAGTGGTCTTGCAAAGAGAAAGAAGATCAACATATTACCTGAAAAAGAGTCGATTTAGATGGAGTGATTCAAGCAGCGTTCTGAAAACCGAACTGGGCCGGCCGGTTGAACCGAAAACCGGCTAGATTTCCGATCTGAGTTGACTCTGAAAACCGGCTGCTCAAGAACTGGGTACGAACCATTCTGAACTGGCTGGGAACCGGTGAACCAGACAAGTCGGAAAAATCGGGCAAACCGGCTTGGTTTATTTTATTTTTTATTTTTTGATTTTTTTCCCCTTTTGCAGTTTTGTTTTTTCACTGAAAAATTAAATGTCAAAATCCTAATTTGCTTTCACCGAAAATCTCAAACGAATAAACTTGTTGTTTATTTGAACCCAATAATTTTAAACTTGAATATTTCTCTGAAACTAACCTTTGTCTCTAGACTACCGTGCAGAGTTTCTGACAAAAATATATCACATGTTCGACCTAGTTGATCCAATCTTGAAAAAAAAAAGTTGGGCAAATTGTTAGTTTCATATATTAATATAAATACATGTTTTATTATATATCGGTTATATCCCGGTTGGACTCCCGGTTAAACCGGTTGCACCACTAAACCTCTGAACCTTGGCTTGACCGGTTTGATATCCATTCCGATTTTCAGAACCTGGGATTCAAGTGAGATAGTAAATGGACAAAAAGATCAAGAGTTTATTATAGATTTCAAATTTCAAACACCGAGTTGGTGACTACTCTTATCATCCATTTATCAGAACAGGAAAAGTTTTCGGTCCCAAATTTTCTTGTACCCATGCAATCTTCCACACAGTCTGACATGGCGTTCAATAGAGGAGATAAGGAGCTTTTAGGAATCTCAATTGAATTAATATAAACTTTATGTTAGCAATAACGTTGTTCCTGATTTTCGTGTTATAAAAAATTATCAAACTTGAATCAAGTTAAAAAAAATATCATTGCTTTCAATATAGTGTATTGTGATAGTGTTGGGCTACATGGTTACAATAAGAGAGTAAGCCAAGCGCATAAGACTTTGTTTAGAGTGAATTAGATATCTCTAGGTCCATCCTTCACTTCTGAAACGAAATTGGTTGATGGTTGTTGGTCTATAGGAGACTATATTGTTGGCCTTTAAAAGATTAGCAATAACTTGTTGTTGATCTTAAGAAACCAGAAACACATTGTACCTGCTACTAAATCGTATTTGCTACAACAAAAAGTTTTTTTAGAGTTGCTACAGTGACAAGTTATAATTTTGAGAGACTATAATTTTTAATTCTAGGAGAACTACGAATCACACAATATATCAAATCGAAACTCGTTCAGAAATCTTCGATTTGAGATATTATGCTTCCATGGATTAGTCCGAATGTTGAGTATAAAGTGAGTACACGAGCAAAATATGAGGATGTTAAAATATATTTGCGAATATAAATAAAAACATTAGATAGAATAAGAGGAGGGATGACAAATTAGGTTTTTAAAAAAAAATTAAAATAAACGAAAGAAGTATATTATACGAAAAGATATATAAAAAAAAGCTACGTGACTCGAGAAAAATGAAAAATTACCTGCGCTCTTCGGTAAAACTCCCTAAAATAAATAAGAAATCCTCAAAACTAGTTCAGTAAAATTATGAAAAAAAAAAAACGACTCCTTTTGCCATCTAACGCATACATCACCTCGACAATATACATAATTAAAAGCGTTGAGGTTAATTTATATTTCGCTCTGGTTCTATCTCAATCGAAAGTCGAAAGTCGAAGTAAACTGCAAACACAACCAAATTTAAATATAAAAAATAGTTAAATATTTTTCTCTTCCTATTCCAGCAGCTAAAGCAGCTAAAAAATTTCATAAATGGATAATAATATTGAAATTACTGCTCCCGACCTTTGTGTGTGTGTGTGTGTGTGTGTGTGTGTGTGTGTGTGTGATTGTTTTTTTGTTTTTTTGTTTTTTGTTTTTTTTTTTTGTTCTCGTGGGTCATCGCGAAAGGTATAACTCTCCTAGTTAAAATTAATTTGCAAGCCAATTCTCTCCTTCTCTCCGGCTCGATCGATCGGTCTCCGTCCTCCGTGCAATCTAATTAGCTAGTCTTCCAGGGCCGGCGACGAGGACTTGTAGAGATCGTAAGGAGCCCAAAGGTAGTCGACGGCGCAGGGCTTCCGGGAGTCCAATCTCAGCCATGGCTTCCCCTTGCCACTCCAATGGAGAAGGCTGATGGGACCCGGGTGGAGGCTCCGGCACTTGCCCTCCAGATTGTCGCCGCCGAGGCCGTGTTGGTTCCACCGGTGGTCCACCGCCTTGATCTTTCCCGCCAAGACCAGCAGGAAGGGGGGCAGCGAACCCAACTGGTAGATCCTCCTCTGTTTCTGCACGCCCATCCACTGCTCCACCATCTCGGTGTATCCCCCTGTTCGCCACAGCTCCACGTCCATCACCATCAAGCCGGTGTTGAAGTAGCACGGGCGGCGGCCACGGAACGTGCCGGCGAGTTCTCGGTCGGCCCAGAAGGCGTCGGAGAAGTACTTGGTGAAGTTGGCGTGGCAGTACTCCGGCGCGGCCACGACGCGGCCCTCGAGGTCGACCTGCCACAGTCGTCGGATGTCGTCGACGACGATGACGTCGGAATCGAGGTAGATGACGCGGCGGACGTTGGCGGGGAGGATGTGGGCGAGGTAGATGCGGGCGTAGTTGAGGGGCTGGTCGAGGGCGTTGCGGATGGAACGGGAGATGCGATCCCGCACGCGGGCGGAGTCGAAGCGGTAGACGCGGAAGTCGAGGTAGGGGAAGGCGGCGCGTATGGCGGCGAGGACGTCGAGCTCGGGGCGGGCGGCGAGGAAGTGGAAGGTGACGCTCTCCGGGCAGGAGGTGTGCTGGAGCATGGAGAGGACAGCCGCCATGGTGCCGCGGAGGTAGTTGGCATCGAGGGTCATGGCGACATCGACGCGGAGCGAGGCGGGGCAGTCGTCGCCGTTGCGGAAGGCGGGGGCCTCCCGGAAGGCTGGCGTGGCGGAGGAGGGGGTGGGGGTGGGGCGGCGGATGACGTCGACGCGGAAGGAGGAGGAGGCGGAAGGGAAGAGGAGGAAAAGGAGGGAGGAGAGTACAATAATCACGCTGCGGCGGATGGAGGTGGTCGTCATCCTGCCGCGCGATGAAGGAAGCTAAGTCGGATTAGCTAGGAGGAGGTAAAGGAGGAGGAGGAGGAGAATCCACCGGGGGAGGATATGTTAAAGGCGGGTGGCGGAGGATGAGCCGATGGCAATGAACGGGAGGGAGGGAGCGAAGCTCGGGGGATATATTTTGAGCTTTGCGGCCATGGACGACGCGCCAAGAAAGGGAGATTTAGATACACCAATTAAGTTGTCACGCCAGCTAGCTAGCTGGCGGTTATTTTTGGCGGCGGAACTTAACACCCGTGCATGGCCAAGTCGATCGGAAAGAAATTAACAGGAGTACTAGTCCAACGAATCGGCGGGGATCCAAGAAAAAATAAAATTGAAGGAAGGAACGAGGGAGGGAGGAAGACACGGAAACGGAAAGGGTCCGGCCGGTCGGGAGAGGGGAAATGGGAGTCGTCGTGCACATTGTCATCGCAGTGTACGGGTAAATGAATTGTAGATAAATAAAAGGGGGACAAAAAAGGGAACGCGGAGCTCCATTACGCGTCGTCTCCGTACCTCCGCGTGCCCTCCTCCGTTTTCGCCGTGCTTAATTAACGGCCAGGTGGCTCGAATCCAGGAACGTAATTGAAATTTCTAATATCAAGCGTAAGAAAATCAAACTGGTCGAAAATGGATGATGCGTTAGCTATAAGTCGATCCTTTTTTATTAGCTACGAGTCATGTAATAATTAATTCCAAATATTAATTATCATGTACTTATCTGTCAAATACTTAAAGATGGCTTCATACGATTCGACTTGGATGCTTGTCGAGAAGTTCATATGATCTTAATTAACAAATAATTATATTTGTGTTATTTTAAAAAAAAATTATGTTGATTATAAAAGCAGATCCGTTGTTTCAATGATTTGTTAGGGTGTGTTTGATTTAAATTATCGGATATAATTTTAGTTATGTGATTATCAAGTAATAATATAATTAAGATTATGAGGAATGAAACATAATCTGAAGTTGTTTGTTCAATTTAGGTAATCAAATAAAATTTTGTTTATTTAGAGGTAATAGTCTATGACATAATATAATATTTAACTGTATTATCCTTTAATTAAATTTAAGTATTATTAGGGGTTGCAAGAGTGCAAACTTAGTCCCACATTGGATAGCACATGAAAAGATCATAGGTTTATAAGGAATTTGATATCTCCCTGGGCATGAGACCTTTTGGGGAAAGCCCAAGAGCAAAATTATAAGGGCTTAGGCCCAAAGTGGACAATATCATGTCATTGTGGAGATATCCTAATTCCTTTTGGTCCTTACAAATGGTATCAGAGTCAAATTGCTCATCCAGATCTAACCGTGTGCATTAAGCCTTAAATAAAGGATATGTGGGCTCCCGTGTCTTGATCAAAGAGGATCAGTTCTAGTTGCGGCTAGGTGGTGAAGTCCTAGTAGGTCAGGTGGACTGAGGGGCAGATAGTCCTGGTGGATCAGACATCAAGAACGAAAAGAGTAGTCCTGGTGGATAAAGGATATGTGGGCTCCCGTGTCTTGATCAAAGAGGATCAGTTCTAGTTGCGGCTAGGTGGTGAAGTCCTAGTAGGTCAGGTGGACTGAGGGGCAGATAGTCCTGGTGGATCAGACATCAAGAACGAAAAGAGTAGTCCTGGACATCAAGAACGAAAAGAGTTTCCGTTTGTGGTGGGGGCATGTGGTCCTTTGTTTGAGGAGGAGATTATTAAGGGTTGCAAGAGTACAAACTTAGTCCCACATTGGATAGCACATGAAAAGATCATAGGTTTATAAGGAATTTGATATCTCCCTTGGCATAAGGCCTTTCGGGGAGAGCCCAAGAGCAAAACCATGAAAGCTTAGGTCCAAAGTGGACAATATCATGTCATTGTGGAGATATCCTAATTCCTTTAAAAAAAAACAAAATAACTTTTATTTTAACTGCTTTGCCAGGATTTAACCCCTAGACCTCTTAGTTGTAACAATAAAGCACTAACCAGTTGCCCTACACAGCTTCTCTTTAATGATACCAGTCGACTGCTATATAGCAGTCGACTGCTACCAGGCGACTGACCTTTTGGCAGTTGCCTGGTGCATCGAACAGAAGCTACTGTTCGATAGGGCAGGTGACTGGTCCTATACCAGTCGACTGGTACGCCTGAAAATCTGAAATTCAGATTCGAAGTCTTGTTTCAAAACTCCACCAAACATATGGTTTCAAGCCATACAAAGACACAACACCATTTCTATACTCTATACTAGTTTCCTAAACATTTTAGCCAATCAAAACAACTTCATAAACTCGAAATTAGGACTTTTTGCGGAAGTAAATGAGCTATGAAAATCTATAAGAGCTTTAACTAGAGTTTTGTACCAAACTTCACTTCTATGCATTCATAACACCAAATACATGTTCTATAACCTTGCTAAAGCATTATGAAATGTGAATGCAACTTTTCTAAACATATTTAAGCAATAAAAACTTGATTCAAAGGGGAACTAGTACTATCTTGGCACATACATCAATATCTCCAACAAAGTATCAATATTCCAAACTACTCACACTTCTACTCATCCAATGCAATCATAAGGATATGTATGCTAAATGAAATGACATGGAATCTTTACTCTAAGAAATTGAGCATGTAAAACTATCCAAAGCTTAAATGTTCGCTAATCTCCATAAAGCAATAACTTGGAATTTGAATAAACTTAAACATTGTAATTCAAATAACTAAATTGTCTCGTCTCAAGGATCTCTCCAAAATCAGCCACCACACACACGTCGCTCAGCATCGCCTTGTCGCCTTCCTTCAGAATTGCTTGTCTTTACCTTTACCTACAGTAAGAGGAAATGCATCTATAATCATAAAGCTTAGTAAGTACTATCTAGCTCACAAAATCTCGAAATGTGCTAACATGTTTTTTCAAACAATGGAAAATCACATGGAATACTTTTATGCGTAAAAGAAACACTAAAACATGTATAACTCATAAACATACATATTCAAGCATTAACAAGTCTTAACTTACTTTTCCTTGGCTTAACTTGAAACTTTAGCAATTCTTGAACTTTAAATCTTTCTTTAACTTTTATAAAACTTTCTTAAACTTTAGAAAAACTTTGCTAAAGCATATACTTGAAAATACTAATCACTTGGATCCACTGAAGACGTAAGTGCCATCTTATGCGCGTTCCCTAAAAGGTTGGGGTAGCGAGCCACCAATCCTAATAGAGCAGACCTTGGTCTACCAGGGCCAAGACCTTGGAATTGGACACCTGGATTTCTTTAACGACGCCCTTGGACGCCGGGTACTGGTCTTAGAAAATAAAATAGCTTTTCTTTCTTATCTTTAAATGCCTTGGCATTTTAACGAGCACCTTGTGTGCCCAAATCCCTAAGTCTTGACTTTTGGGGATTTCTTAAGGCCTTGGCCTTTTCTTTTCTTATCTTTATCTTCTCTTTTCTTTTCTCATAGCTTTTTCTTAGACCCTAACTCATATAGGGTAATTAATCAACTTATACAAGCATGAATTAAACTAGAAATACATGCAAGATCATAAACTAAAGCAAACTTTGCATTTTTAACTTTCTGACGGAAAACGTTTGCGGAAAACCGCCTCTTACTGTAGGTGAGCAGTACTTACCTTGGTTTCCTTGAACTTACAACCAAAATTGACGTCTAGGGCTCGGGAGAAGCTTGAAATCTCTACGAACCGTCCGCGCCTACGTGTTCTCCTCGTCGAGACGAACACGACGCCCCGCTCTCCTTGATCCCTCCTTGGCCGGCGCCCCTTGGAAGAGAGGAGAGGAAGTCTTGGTGCTTGGTGTTGGCGTGCGCACAAGAGAGGGGAAGAATTCCCGTGCGTCGCGCGGCTAGGGTGAGGAAGAGAGAAAACCAAAAATCCAATTTCCTCTCTTAACTTATCTATTTATACTTATGGGGCGGATTGACCTAACTACAACTTATCTATTGGTTCGCTTATTCTATATTAACAAAATGAACTAGCCCAGCTAGTCCGCCCACTCTTCTCTCAATCGCAGGTTACTGGTTCGATTCCCACCTATTCGATTTTTTATTTTTACCCTTTTTTGCCACTTTCGTTTACGGAAAAATTCTATAAAAATATCCATAAATTTGAAATAAATTCTAAGATATTTCTAAAATTAGTTTCGAGAATTTTCGGGCTATCTCTTTTAATAAAATACTAAACGGACTCGGAAATTCCCTAAAAATATTCTAAAAATTCTTAAAAAATATTTAGAATATTTCTAAAACATTTCTAACTAATTTCAAGGACTTTAAGGACTTAAAGTGGAAATTTTGGGGCGTTACAATCTTCCTTACCAGTATAATAATATTATTTGCTTTAATTTAAAATAAAAAAGTAAGATAATATATATATATATATATATATATATATATATATATATATATATATATATATATATATATATATATATATACCCTCGGTCGTCAGTCGTCGACCGTCGTTGTCAGTCATCGGTCGTGAATAATGGTCGGCGGGCGGCGATGGTCGTCAGCCGTCGTTATCTGTCGTCGGTCGCGAATAATGGTCGTCGGTCGTTGTTGCCAATCGCCAACCGTTGTTGTCGATCACCGGCCGTCAGAGGTCGGCGGTTGCCGATGCCGGTCGGCGGCGCCGTGCCAGTCGTCGGCGCCGGTCGCGCGGTCGACGGTCGCTGGTCGCCGACAGGCGGTCGTCGGCATCGGTCGTCGGCAGCGGTCGGCGGTCACTAGCGACGGTCGATCGTCGGCGCCGATCGGTCGGTCGATTATGGTCGGTCGTCGACGGTGGTCGCCGGTCGTCGGACGCCGACGACGATTGGCAGTCGCCGGGCGGCGGCGACGGTCGCCCGTCGTCGTTGCCGGTGGTCGTCCGCAAATAATGCCTCTTTTGCTAAGGTAAATATTGAGAAGCAGATCTCCTGGTCCGCATTTTTGCGGACCAGGGGATGGTCTACTCCCAATTGCGGTCGGATTGCGATCGTGATCCGGCCGCAATTTGTTACAATCTCTTCTAAGGTTCATCGTGCACCCCAAGTTATAATTTAGATTCGAACAGATGACCGAAGGCCACCCGACGGCCTAAACTCTAAACCCTAAACCCTAAATCCCAAATCTTAAATCTTTCATCGTGACCTTCAGGTGGCCTCCGGCCACCCGCCCGAACTCAAACTATAACCTGGGAGGCACGGTGAACCCTAGAAGGGATTGCAACAAATTACGGTCGGATCACGATCGCGATCCGACCGCAATTGGGAGTGGACCATCCCTGGTCCGCAAAAATGCGGACCAGAGGATCTGAGTTGTAATTATTGAAGAATTATTTTGGAAAGATAAGTTTCATAACCCTGGAATCAAGAACAACCTTACTTTCCTAATGTTTTTCGATTTCGGATTGCATGCCCCTTTTGCTGACGTGTCGGGCATCGATCATTACTTGGGAATCGCTGATTATCTAAACCAAACAAGATTTTTATTGATAATTTTGGATGGATAACCAAGATTATTAAAGATAATCACCTATCAAACACACCCTAATAAATACAGAAACACCATATCGTTAATTTTCAAAAATTGATTACGCCTAAAAATCTAAGTTGATTGTGATTTGATGAACGGTGGCTTGAAGATATCGATCTTATGGATTTTGATATAGATCTTTAGTGCCATGAATTTAGTGGGATATGCCATTGGTGATTTACAAGGATAGGTAGTAGTATCGTACGCATTAATAACTTACCTGCAATGTCTACTCTAGCTAGGGTGATCCACTACCAGAATAACGATAAATAACGATGCTCATAAATATTTTTATAATGTATTTTTAATGACATTATTGAAATATGCCCTATAAAGTGATATTGTCATAGATACTCCTTTTCTATAACGTCGTCATACAATATCAATACTAATTTAAAAAATGATACAATATAGAGATACACCCACGGTATAAAAATATTAATAAAAATCATATTTTTAAAGGCATTTATATATGCCTCCTTATTATCATAACAAGGATAATTTTAAATGTCACGTAAACTCATTTATTTTGACCTCCAGAAGAGTCTCATGAATTTTTTGTAAGGATAGTAATTAAAGTTATCGGTAATAATAATTTGTAATATCATTTTAAAATATCATCATAAATAATCTATAATGACATTAATAATTATCATTTATACTAATTTATAAATATTTTAAAAATTGTCACTAATATTTATTTAGACTATATAACCTGAATTCAAAAATTATACATATCACGGCGCATCCTCTATTTAGAATAAAAAAAATACAAAATACAATTTAAAGTGTTAATAGAAAATTTTTATTCTTCGAATCAAATTTATAAATACAATACTAATCATAAGTCATTTATATCCAAAACTAACTATACAATACACTCAAACTATTAAATTTTAAAAGTAACAAAGTGAAATAAAAACTCAATTAGTTAGATCATAACCATCGTATTATAATCAAAATTTAGGTACCTATCACCTATAAATACAATGCATATATTTGTATTAGTGAAGTCCTGAGAAGCAAGGTGTTATGGTAAGATCCTCCAGTGATAGATCAGGGATCTAAAATTCAAGGCTTAATTGCAATGTATTATTGAGAATTTTTCTTCTTAATAAGTAGTGGACTTGAGAATGCTAGCTATTAGGATAGACATCTATGTGTACTTTCTTGATTTACCATAATGGTCGGTCTATTAGAATAGACCTCTATGTGTACTTCCTCGATTTATCATAGCGGTCCTCGACTGCTGTTTAAAAAAATCCCTCGCGCCTGGGTGTCTTGGCCTGCCAAGCATTCACCGTGATTTACCCCCTCTGGACACTTGTGGGGCAGAGACCAGGGGGCCGCTGGGTTGGCGGTTCCAACCTTTTGAAATCGATTTATCATAGCGACCGGTGGAAAACTTTCATATATCTGGGTCGGTCGTCTCAAATTTAACTGTTACCTGGTTAATCATATATTTGTATTAGTGAAATAAAACAATGGAAATAAAAAGTTAATAAAAATAATTCAAAAAACTGAACAACAAAATTGCAAAGTATCAATCCACCTAATAGTAGTCTTTGTAAGTGTTCCAGATTGATTTTATATAGTCAACTCTAAAGTTAGGTTCTGTTGTATTTGATCCTTGTGTCTAAATGTATAGGGGCTTAAGAGTGGAAGACGTAACAGATGAGAAAGATGACACAAGAAGGGAGTCGACGAGCTTCGTGTATCCAAGGGATGATGAGTTATGGAAGAGTATACTGGTGGACGAGAAGGACGTGTGCGGTGTCCGAGGGATAAGAAATCGAAGAGGAAGTTCATTCGAGGAGAAGGTCAGAGTTAGGTTCGGGTGAGCTCAACTTCAGACAACCGGAGCATCACTCAAGCAAGCTAGAGCGAAAAAGATCAACTTGAAAGTTGATCTTGAAGACCCGAGATGTCTCAGGTCTGTTTGAGGGTGCGTTGGGTGCAAGAATTAATGTTGCACAAATTGCAGTTGAAACACCCTAGTTGTTACGCCTTGGGTGCCTCAATGAATAGTACTATTAAGTGAACATTTAAACCCTATCCATTGAAGATGCCCTGGGAATCAACTGAGGTGCCCTAAGCATCACATCAATAAACAGTCACTTCAACTGTTAGGCTATAAAAAGTCCTCTAGAGCTAGGAATTTAGAACAATAATTGTAATTCATTTTTTCTACTCTTTTGTAAACTTTCCAACGTTGTAAGAGGTTTCTCTGCCTTCAACGAAGGAGAATCTTTATTACGTTTTTCATTGTCTTGGATTAGCAACCTCCCAGATTACAACTAAGTAATTCCTGGTCTCTGACTTAATTTTTGTTGTTTTATATTTATATTAATTGTTTAATTAATTTGTTAACCTTGCTAAGTTCAAAAAGCAAGAGAAGTTGCTAACTTGTTTTGTAGGGCTATTCATCCGCCTCTAGCCAACCTTAACGCAATTCTACAAGTGGTATCAGAGCCCAACTGCTTTAGGAGGGCTAACCGCCGCCTACGAATCAGCAAAAAAGCTCTGGGAGAAGTTCCTAGAACTGCACGAAGGAACCTCGAAAGCTAAGTAGCGAGACAAGACCTGCTCCGGAATCAGCTAACGAATCTCCTAATAAAAGAAGGAGAAACGGTGACCCAAGTATACGTAAAGATCAAAGAGCTGTTCATCGGACTAATGAATCTTAGAGAAATGGTAACAAACCGAGATTCACTAAGATATACATTAAACGTATTTTCGAGAACACTGGAATATTGGATCTCAATAGTAGATTCCTACTACATTTCCAAGGACCACGAGGTAAGTACGTTAGAGAATCTATTTTTAACTTTGGAATTACATTAGTCTAGATGTGCAAGACAAAGAAAAGGAATGAACTAGGAGTTAGGAAATGCAGAATCTTCTGACGAAGAGGAAACGACATATGTGGTAAGGAAACTAAAGAAATTTTTTAAAACTAACAAGTTTAATAAAATGCAGGCCATGAAGTATATTTCGAGAAAAAGAAAAATTTAATGCTATAACTGTCAAGAAGAAGGGCAAATTAAGGACAATTGCCCGAGACTGAACAACAAGGAAAAAGATAAAGGGCTAAAACGATTGAAGCACAAGAACCTGAAAGCTACATGGGATAAGTCATTATCAAAGTTCGAGATTGAGACCTACGCCAGACTTGTATTAATAGCAAGTCACCAAGAAAATGAAGACGATGAAAGTTCATCCAAGATGAGCATCGATGAAGGAAGAGATACTTTAGAAAGAAGCAACAATGAAGGAGGAGTATTCAACTTCAAATCAGACATAGTAAATGAGGTATATCTTCCACCTCCTGATCAGTTATATTCAGGTATTAAGTTAATGACTAAGTCTTTGTATAAATTAAAATCTAATAACTTAAAACTAAAAAGAGATAATATTAATATGAAAAGTAAGTTAACTATGTATGTTCTTTAGAACTGTATGATAAACTCTAAATAGAAAATATAAATTTGAAATAACAAATAGAATGGTTGAAAAAGAATCATGCATGTTCATATGTTTTTAACCCAAAAAGAAATATTGGATATACTGGAGGACTTAATTGGTATTTGAGGAACTATAGGGGTTAAATTAAAAAATATATCTAAACATTATATTCCACCGAAATTTTTGATAAATCCAATAGGTAGAGACTTATTTTGGATCCCTAAATTTATTTTGAATTGTTGAAAGATTTCTATGCATACTATAATTTAGTCATGAATAAAATGCTTATTTTTTTGGAAAAATAAAATTACATGTGTTGTTTGAAAAATTATTTCTCGCATGTATACTGTCTAATATATTTTTTAATTTTTTTTGTAATAGACACAAATTATATCTATTCACAAAAAATAGTTGGTGGTTTTTCAACCTTTAGTCAAATTTTTATGATTTTTTATCACAGATCAAATATTTAATTTTAAAAATACTTTGAAGATTATTTTTAATAAATTTATTTTTTTTGGAAATTTTCCATTATATCCTGACAATTGAAAGAAATTAGCAAGATTTTCTGAATTCGAAATCTAATTTTATAAATTATTTTTCAAAAAATTCTCAGTTCTAAAATAAAAAATCCAAATATAGAAAATTTATTTTATTATGAAAATTTTTTATCGAGTCAGATTTACTATTTTAACACTTTCACAAAAAAATTGATAATTTTATGACCGATATATAATTTCCTATGAATTTATTTTTGAAAAATGTATTTTAAATATAAAAATTTCTCAAAGATAAATGTTTACAACAAAATTTTTTTGAAGACTCTCTTTTTAAATTACACATATTATGAAAAATCAACAACTAAGAAAACTATTTTTGAAGATTTACTCTCAAAATTTATTATTTTTTAAACTATAATTATTTTTGAAAAAAACAATTATATGTTTCATGGTAATTTTTTTATTATCAGAAAAACTAATCTTAGTGATAACAAAATTTTTCAGCATTTTTTTGAATTTAAGTAATTTTATTTTTTTTTAATTTGTGATATTTTGTTTAAGTTGTAAAATCTTTTTCGAAAATGTCATGAAATACTAGATCAAAGTTTATACTACCCATTAAAATATTTTTCAGGTTTTTTTTTAACTTTTTGCTATTTTGTTTAACCCTATTTTTTTGATGTGATCAAATGAGGAGATTTATTGGAGTTAAGTTAAGGGAGTGGTTATTTCAAATTTATGCTTGTGATGAATTGTAAAAATTTATGTAGTAAAATTCAAAAAAAAATTATTGTTTTCATAAATAATTTCATTTCTTATTTTTTCTAGCCTAACTTAACTCGGATACGGATAGATGCACATCAAAAAGAAGGATATTATATGTACCACGGGTTGATTTTGATATGGTCAACCAAGTCAAGTTAAGTCATATTGTGTTTGATTCTTATGTCTAAGTGTGCAAGAGATTAGGAGCACAAGAAGTCGAGTGGAAGACGCATTGGACGAAAATGGTGACACAGGAAAGGAGTCGACGAACTCGGTGCATCAGATGGACGAGGAGCTATGAAAGAATACACCGATGGATGAGAAGGAGGTGCGCGGAGTCCGAGAGACGAGATGCCAAGGAGAAAGTCTGTTCGAAGATAATGTTCGAGTTGGGTTCGGGTGAGCTCAACTTCGGAAAGCCGGAGCATTACCAAAAGCAAGCGAGAGCGAAAAAGATCAACTTGAAAGTTGATCTTGAAGGCCCGAGACACCTCAAGTCTGAGGACACCTCAGGTGCAAGAATTAAAACTGCGCAAAATCGCAGTTGAGGCGCCTTAGTTGTTACTGAGGACGCCCTAGTTTGAAACTGAGGTGCCTCAATGAACAATACTATTAAGTGAACGTTTGCATAGTGGATAAAACTCTATCCATTGACACCGTCCTGGGTCTCAACTGAGGCGCCCTATGTGCCACATCAGCAAACGGTCACTTCGACCGTTGAGTTATAAAAAACCCCCTAAAGCTAGGAATTTAGAACAATAACTGTAATTCATTTTTCCTGTCTTTTGTAAGCTTTCCAATGTCGATATGAGACTTCTCTGCCTTCAACGAAGGTAAATCTTTATTGCGTTTTTCATTGTCTTGGATTAATAATTTTCCTGGTTGCAACTAAATAATTCCTATGTCTCGAGTTATTTTTATTGCTTATATTTATATTAATTGTTTAATTAATTTATTATCCTTGCTAAGTTCAAAATCAAGAAATATTGCTAACTTATTTTACAGGGCTATTCATTTCCCTTTAACCAACGTTAACATGATCGTAAAGTCTTCACTTAACTACAAATACATTTTGTATTTATTTAAAATTTGAATAACATAATAAATATAATAAATTAATAATATTTCAATGAAAAATTAAAATTATACCAAATGAAATGGTCAAGCTATATCTCTTCAATTATATCCTCAAGTCTTCGTTAAAAAAAATTATAAGATCGAATTAAACTTTTCTGATTTTAGAATAATTTGTACTTATATTTCATACTAATTTGGTCCTTCAATATTTCTCTATTATAATATTTAGATTCATGCTATGAACTACTCTTTTTACTATAATTTTTATTGGATTAAATATACTTTTGATTAATCAAGATCCAATATTCAATCAATATGAAAGTGTAAAAGAAAATAAAAATTTGAAGATAAGTGAAATATATAATAAAAAAGAAATTAAATAAATCTTACCTAGATGGATGAGAAGGAATAGAAGTCTGTAGATCATTACATTGTGGTCGTTAACTATTATTGCAATTTGAAACACAATTTTATTTTGATTGATTAAAAATCTTTCCTTCTAATATTATAATATGTTAGCTTTTTTTTAAGGGGAAATTTTTTTAAATTTCTCAATCTCAAAATTTTTTTTACATGCAGTCCCCGTTCAAAATTTTCTTTGCATGTAGCCCCTGATGGAATTGACAAGACAGTTTTATGAGTATTATTTGAAGAAAGTTGAGTATAAAAGTTAGAAATTTGAGTATGTAAGGTTGCATTCACCACATCAAAAAACTGTGTACTCAATTTTCACTCTTTTATACTCATTTTTCATCGATGTATACTCAATTTTCACTCTTTTATACTCAATCCATTAAGGAATAAATATAAAGAATTTATCAAATGGAGAATATAAGCAAAGATCAAATGAAGATTAAGGAATTTTCTATAATTTACTCTTTTTTGAAGGTTGCCCATTTTTTTTTTAATTTTGTCTTTTGTTATGTAAACTTTTCAATCCTCATAAATCAGATGCACTAATATCATCACCAAGCATATCAAATAGGTCGAGTTTCTTAGGCCAACTCGACCAAACCCCTTCATTCTCTCGGTCGAGTTAGGCCCCCACCCCCTAGCAGGCACTTCACTCCACACCCTTCGTCACTTCTCATAGTGTTTTATTTTCACTATTTGCCCCCACGGGCTGGATCAGCTAGTGAGGTACTCGTCGCTTGCATCGGAGGGCGTGGGTTCGAGGGTCGATGGTATGCGCGGGGGGTAAAACCTCGGCTGCTGTTTAAAAAATATCCCTCGCGCTTGGGTGCCTCACCTGTCCAGCATTCATCGTGATTTACCCCCTCTGGACACTTATGAGCATCATAGTGTTTTATTTTCACGTCTCTGTTTCCTAATTCGACGTCAGTTTCGATCTGAAGTTCCCACACCCCCATTGCTTCTGTGTAGGGATGGCAATGGGTCGGGTTCGGGTCGGATTCTATATCCTCCGTACCCATACCCATCGGGTATCGGATATCCATCGGGTATACCCATACCCATTAAAGGATCGGATATCTTGTATACTAATAATATTTTTCTTTCTATCCAATTATATCATTGAACAAAAGTACATTATAATTAACATTAAAGTTAAAAAAAAATATATATCTATAATTTTAAAAATAAATTAAGCATATATATAATATATTTCTAACATTAATACAAATTATTAGTAGGTTTTGGGGAAACAATCTTTAATGAATATATGTATTTTTTTTATTTAATCGGGTATTCGGGTCGGATATCGGATATTGGTAGTCCCTCCATATCCTCCTCCATTCGGGTCGGATATCGAATTCTTCGTCGGATGAAATTGTCATCCCTACTTCTGTGCATGCATCGGAGCAACCGGAACCCTGAACATGGCTTTCGTGAAGGCTTATCTTTGTCCCACATGCTTCTGTTTCCACTAGATCAGTAACTTGATCCTTACTGATTCCTTCCTCCCTAAATGGCCTATTGCCCTCCTAATCTTTTCTTGATTCAATACTTGTACAATGTTCATTCTTTTCTTCTCTGCTTCCACTGTTCCTTATTCTCTTCTTTCTGCAACCAGAAGACTCTCGTCTTCTTTTTGATGTAATTAAATATGTAATGTTCTGAAAGATAAGATTTAAGGTTCAATGGGTTGTGTTCATGGGAAGTGCTTTGGGCGCTTCAAGAAGTGCTTCTGCTTTAGCTGCAGTTTCGACTGCCTTTGCTGCGTCGGCTGCAGCCACGGTCAAGCCTCCTCCACCTCCTGCACCGCTGCCGCAGACGACGACTTCTTCGGGGCTAACGAAATCGTCCCCTCGCAGCTCCGAGGTCGCTGCCTTTCCCACGTTCTCACCGGCGCTTCGCTTAGGGCCGCCGATGTTCCTTCCGCCGGCCTCCGCTTGCACTTCTCCACCCTCACGCAGCGCGGTTACTACCCCGACGAGCCGGATAATACCAACCAGGACAGCTTCTGCGTGAAGCTACGCCTGCAGGGTGACCCCGACCTCCACCTTTTCGGCGTCTTCGACGGCCACGGCAAGTTTGGTGCGCAGTGCTCCGAGTTCGTCGCCGACAATCTCCCGGACTTCCTAGCCTCCGATGCGCGCCTGCCGGAGAACCCCGTGGAAGCCTTTAACTCTGCTTTCGCCGCCACGAATCGCGCTTTGCGCGAGAGCTGGATCGACGACAGTTTCAGCGGCACGACGGCGATCGCGGTGCTGGTGCGTGGCGACACGCTGTTCGTGGCCAACGTGGGGGATTCCCGGGCGGTGGCGGGAGTCAGGAAAGATGGGCGTATGGTCGCAGAGGAGCTGTCGAGCGACCAGACCCCGTTCCGGCGGGACGAGTGCGAGAGGGTGAAGCAGTGTGGCGCGCGGGTGTTGACGATCGATCAACTAGACGGCGTGAAGGATCCGAACGTGGAGTGCTGGGCCGAGGAGGACGACGACCCGCCGAGGGTGTGGGTGCATGACCGGTCGTTTCCGGGGACGGCCTTCACCAGGAGCGTGGGGGATTCAGTAGCAGAGAGTGTCGGCGTGGTCGCCGTGCCGGAGGTGAAGGTGGTGAACATCACGGAGAACCATGCGTTCGTTGTAATAGCCAGCGATGGGGTTTTCGAGTTCCTCTCCAATCAAGCTGTAGTCGACATGGTAATGGCGGATTCCTTGTGCACTCCTATAAATTTTTTCACAAATCTTCCCTTCTCTGATCAGACGAAAATGTCTTGTCCTTCCAGGTTTCTAGTTTTGCGGATCCGAGGAACGCGTGCTCGGCGGTTGCTGCTGAATCGTACAAGTTGTGGTTAGAGAAAGACTGTCGGACCGATGATATAACAATCATCGTCGTGCAGATCAAAGCTTTCATTCCCAGTTAGTAGCTTCATATCAAAAGTCAATGCTCCCGCCTTCTTAAATAGAAAGTCAACCCTGCCTCAGATTAAATTCTGGAATAGATTTTGTATCAATCCAGGAATCTTAATGGTGTTCCAACTTTATGGAGTGTCCTTGCTTCAGGAGTTCTTCCTCTTGTTTGTATCTTCTGTCTGTCTATTTTAGTTTAGTTTAATTTAATTACTTTGAATCATCGATTATCATCTCTCTTTTTCATTTAGTTTTTCTTTTTTCTTTTTAAAACCGCATCTTTTATTCTAAGGCCCTTTTCATTTTGGCAGGAAGGATGAATGACTCTTTTTACCTTAAGGAATGGTTTGCTAGGATCTTCATTTTCCTATCAGCAATGTATGAACTAGTCGAAATGTGTAAAATCTCAGTTAAAAAGAGTCTAAATTACTCCAAACTCAAGTACTAAGTGGATGAAAATCGGGCTTTTAGTAAATTAGTACTTGGACTTGAACCCATCCTTATTGGACTTGACTAATTCATCTTCCATGCACATCCATGATGATAAATTATATGATATTAAGATAACTGACCATGATGAATATTGTTGTCCATAACTTCCAAATAGCTGAAATCCATTTGCAGAAAGTCCAAGTCTTACATTACGTGGTTTCATAGCAAACGAAGAAAATGTTGAATCTAAATATTTCCATGCAGGGGAATCACAAGGATGACACATAATATCTCCATCATGTCCATGGTTTTGATGCCAGATCATATGACTTGTTGTTACTGCTGATGCATACAAACGTTGGAGTATAGCAATCAAATGAAAGTAATACATGACTTTGTAGGGAATATTTTTTTCTTCTTTTGATTTACCATGCGAGCACCATGCTTGTAACGAGGATAATTACACATTTTGCATTCCATCAAGTCGCTATCTTCGTTCCAATAGATCATGCAATTGTTGACACAACAATATATCTTCTCAACTGGCAAACCCAAGTCTCTGATTAGTTTTTTAGTGTTTTAGAAACTATCAGTCATGAAGTTATCAATTGGAAGCAACTCTGACATAAGTTGACATATGTCATCATAACATCGTTCTGAAAAATAATATTCTGTCTTCATATTCAATAATCTTGCAGTAGTAGATAATTGAGAATGACCAGAAGGAATACCTTCCCATAATTCTCTTTTACTAGCCTTAACATGTCATACATTTTCTGAACTTCAGAAGTAGGTACTTGTTCTACATTTGATTAATCAAAAGCATTCATTGCATCGTAAACCATTGATTGCATTGCATTAGTAGGGTCATATGATGTCTCTGGTCCAATTGAGTTCGATGATGAAGCAACAGAAGGTCCACCAAATTCAAATACATACGGCTCTCCATGACAATACCAGTTGTAATAATCTGGAACAAACCTATACCTACAGATATGAGTTTTCACTGTATCCTCATCACGGAAAGCTGTATTTCTACATTTGTGTTGATTACATGGGCACTTCAACTCCGTGTCATTCAAACACTCAGGATGACACTTTGCAAAGTTCACAAATTCTTCCACTCCAGCAAAAAATTCGTCATGGATAAATCCATTATCTAACCTATTATACATCCACACCTTGTTCGGATACATTATATCTGAATTATCAAACACAATTTAATCTAATTAACCAAATTTATTTTAAGTAATCAAATAAGACATATTAGCCTAATAATCAAACAAAATTATTCTAATAAATCAAATCAGACATATTATGATCCATAATCAAATTTGATATTGATACTATACTAAGAAATTAATCTAATTAATCAAACAAATAATTAAACATTTAATCTGATTAATTAATTAATTAATTAAACACTAAAATAATCAAACAAATTAATCTGATTAATTAGAATAATTAATCTAAATAATAAATTAATCAAATTATTTAATCTGATTTAATTAATCCGATTAATTAATTAATTAATTAATCAGATTAATTACTTAATTAATCTGATGGATTAATTAAATAATCAGATTAATTAAAGCGGGGGTGGCGCTTGCTGCAGCCGCCGGCAGCTGGGGCCACCGGCGCTGAGGCCGGCGGCATCTGCTGCCGCAGCAGGCCGCGCGCGGCCGTGCCAAGCTGCGATCGGCTGCGTGCGACCGTGCAAAGCCGCGATCGCCCGCGCCTGGAGATTTCCACGCCGCCGCGGAGCAGAAAACAAGGAAGACAAAGTGGAAAATGTAACATAGAGTACCTGGGATCGGAGAAGGGTTCGCTGGAGGAGAATCGCCGAGAAGGGTCGGAGCCGCGCGGGGAGAGCTGATCTGATCGCGTGGCCGTGGGGCGGGGGGCTGAGTCACATTTTTAACCTAAAATTGCGACGGAACTTAATTACTTGTCCGTTGCTAGTAGCGACGAAAGAACTTGTCCGTCGCTAATAGCGACGGGTTTGACTAAGTTCGTCACTATAGTTAGGGTTTTGACATGAATCGTAATATTAGCGACGGATACTATATATCCGTCGCTATTCAATGATATTTTTGTAATGTTCCTTATCGAGTTTGGGCAACAGAAAACCCTTGTTATCTCATTAAAGAGCTCTTAGTCATGGGTGACTCAAAAATGAATAAGCGAAAAGAGCTAATTGTTTTAGAGGCTTAGCGGGTCTCCTTCCCTCCTAACTTGTACACCTATTTAAAGTTGGTGATGTTGGCAATCAAATTGTAACGTCCACCTTAATAGACCCCAAGAAATTTTATTGATATTTGACATCATTCATCAATTTTGTAATGAAGGCTAAATTTTAATGCATTTTAAAAAGAATGCATTAGAGTTCGTATAATCATTCTAGCAAATTTCTTAATTTTTTAAAATTGTAATATTTTAATTATATAAAATAAATTTGAATTAAATAAGTCGATCATAAATGAAATGAATCATATTTAAAAAAAAATGAATAACAAAGTTTTTTCAACCAACCTCGAGCGACCGGCCCGGCCACACAGAAGTTTTCCACCGGCCGGGCCGGTCGGAAACTGATAGGTAATCATATTTAAGTTTGATAAGCTGATAGGTAATAATCCATTTATAAATTTAGATAAAAGCAAACAAAAGTTTTCTGTGGCATTGATGCCATTCCACAATAAAGTTATCACAAGATCATTAATACCTTTGACATTTTCGTAGGAATCAGCCCACGAAAATCTGACAACCACAGACAAGTGCATTGACTAAAAGAGCCTAAATATATCTAATTGGTTTAACTTGTGCATTTTTATATATCTAATTGATGTTTCTCCAACTTCTACTGACTAAAACAAAGCTGAGCTAGACTAACCACTCAATGTTCTCACCACTGATGTCATTCATGAACTAAGTACTCAAACTCAAACCAAATTCTTATGATAATATATGATTAATTAACTGAGATTAGATTTTTTTTTTTCATGGTTGAAAGATTTTAAGTTCATTTTCAGAGTAAACTTGAGAGGTGCATAAGAACTACTTGGATTTGGGGAATGCAAATGACTTTAAGTATTCCATCAATGAAACAATGGTCCACCATGATGCCCCTGCTTCTTTTTTGATACTTTCACTTTCCAAACTTGATAGCAAAAGGTGACAAATTAAAGGGGAGGAACTCGAAAAGAAAACGCGTTTAGCTTCGTCAAAAATCTTTCATTTCAGTAGGGGCACACCAAGCATAAATTCTATAAACCATTAACTAAAGAACATCCCATCAGTTCCGAACCTTCAAAGTTTTATGCAATTATCTGGAACTAGGTCCTCACTTTCTATACATGAGAAATAGCCAGAATGTTGCTGAGAGTTTTATAATACTCCACATCTCAAACCTGCATAAGAAAACTAACCTTAGTGATATTGGGTATGCAGGAATCTTATAGCCATCAAAACTAAACATCATGGATTCTGAACGTTAATTGTTAGATACTTTGCTGATATTGAGATGATCTGTTGTTACTGACTTCGTTGCTTGTCTCCTTTCCTACTGTTCTGCAGGCTTTCTCCTTCTTTTACATCTTTTGTTTTCTACTCCTCTCTCTCTCTCTCTCTCTCTCTCTCTCTCTCTCTCTCTCTCTCTCTCTCTCTCTCTCTCTCTCTCTCTCTAGGTTGTTCTTTTCGGTAGTTGTTTGTGGGCATTTTGAAAAGGAAAAGGAAATGTTGATTCTCTGTTATTGTCAGATATGATGGCTTTGGAGTGTCATGATTGTCATATTCGTCAAGGTATTCCAATATTAAAATCCAGTTAACAACTAACCCTAATCAATCTGCAACCTCAGTTTTTGATCCCACTATGCTGAGGCATGCCTTGACATTTTTATTGTTATTCATCTCTCTCTCCCTTTCGATGAGGTGTTCAACTGCAAAAGAGTGTGAAGTTAATCCAAAGATTGTGAGTAAATGCAATAAAGAAATACAAAGGGGACGAGAAGGTTAGGAAGGATAATGACTGCAATTTCCATGGCTGCATGCATTGCAAGGTTGGAGGCTATTGGAGTGGTTGAGCCAGCCAATTGATTTCTGCCTTTGGAAAAAACAAATGAAAAGTGGCCTCAACACCATCTGTCCAGCTGCCCGTGCTGATGGGCCCAGAATGGGACCCCCTCCCACTTTGGGGCAGTTGGTGACCTCCAATTATCTTAATCATTTATCTATCGTTCTGGAGTGAAGCTGCCCATTTCCCCCAAGTAACTACAAGCACACTGTGAAACAAACAGAGCAAATCCGGCTCCTCTTCTCGATTTCTTCATCATATACTTCAACGCCCATGTCATCGATGGGAAGAGGAAGAGGAAGAGGAAGAGGAAGAAGAAGAGGAAGAGGACCACCATCGTTCCCCTGCCCCGACCACCTCGTCTCCATGCTAAAAATGGCAACTTTAAAGCTCCGCCGTCTCTGCTCCAACCTCCGGTGGCCACTCCGCCGCCGTCGACCCCATCAGTCCCGCCATGACATCTCCGAGCCGACGCTAGCTCCAATTCGGCTGGCCACGTTCAACGCCGCCATGTTCTCGATGGCGCCGGTCGTGCCGGCGTCGTTGCAGGAGGAGCTCGACCTCCGCTGCAAGTCGGCCAACGACCGGCCGCGGGGCATACTGAAGCAGCCAAGCATGGCGAAGGCCAAGATGAGGGTGTCCATCAATCTCCCCGACAACGAGATTTCCGTGGAGAGGAGCAAGAAGCTGAGCTCCCGGCAGCTGAATCCCGCCGTGGGCGAGGGCCACAGCCACGCATGGAAAGGGAAGGCCCCTGCTTCCGATGGCCCCGCCGGCGGTTCGAGTTCCTTCCGTGGCGGTGGGAGCAACAGGAGTGTACTGGACGTGCTGAGGGAGGTAGGGGCCGACATAATTGGGCTGCAAAACGTGAAGGCGGTGGAGGAGAGGGGGATGCGGCCGCTGTCGGAACTGGCCGAGGGACTGGGGATGAAGTATGTGTTCGCCGAGAGCTGGGCACCGGAATACGGCGACGCCATACTCTCCAAGTGGCCGATCAAGCGGTGGAAGGTGCAGAAAATGCTGGATGATAGAGATTTCAGGTACTCTATGCCATCTTCTTCTACAAAAGGGGGGTTTTCCCCCTTCTTTCTTAGCAATTTCATCCATTGATTTGGTGCTCTCTCTGTTGGTACAAATCCACTTTAGATCAAATTGCGATGCAAGTCATGAACATCTCCTTCATAATCTGATCAAATCTTGAGCCAATCTTTATGATAACATTAAAATTCTCCAAAGAAGAAATGTAAAAATAAAATGTTAAGTATTTTAAAATTTTCAGAAATAATTTTGTGAAAGAAAAAGGACCGTCTTGACGTCATTCAGTAAGTACATTCTTGACGTCACTGACTTAAAGTAGCTCACCCTGTCTGGACCAAAATTTAACTTCTAGATGTACTAGATTGTCCCAAGAGTATGATAATGAGAAAACATGTTGACTTTGCTCTGTCTCTTCGCATTTTTAGATAGTCTACTCAACGATATTATAAAATGTAAGGAATTTAAACATGATCAGAATTGCCTCTTCAGTTAACAGATCTCAGTCAATTAACAATGTTGAAATTGTAAAGATCTTGTGAGTCATTTAACAATGTTGAAATTGTAAAGATCGTAAAAAAAAAAAAATCCGGTGGTATTTTGATAATATTCAAACTCTGAAAGTGAAAATTTCGCTATAGTTTTCCACTAGAAAGGAAATAGATTTTAAATGACCCAAGAAAACAAATTTTGTAAGGCTGACTTGTCTTGTGATAGGAATGTACTGAAAGCCACAATCGAGGTCCCGAAAGCAGGAGATATAAACTTCCTATGCACCCACCTCGATCACCTCGATGAGAATTGGAGAATGAAACAAATAAATACGATACTAAGATCAACTGAAGGGCCTCACATTTTGGCTGGTTGCCTCAATTCTCTAGATGAAACAGACTACTCTGCAGAAAGATGGGCTGATATTGTAAAGGTAAAGCTGTTAGTTTGTGAATAACAGTGATTTAGAACCAGATGTAGCACAGGTAAATAAGAGTGTATCACCTTACAAAAGTCCAATTGAAGTTGTTTGAATTGGTATCTGTAGTATTATGAAGAGATCGGGAAGCCAACACCAAAAGTTGAGGTGATGAAGTATTTGACAGGGAAACATTACTTGGATGCCAAGAACTTTGCAGGGGAATGTGAAGCTGTTGTCGTTGTGGTCAAGGGCCAAGGTAAAGAAAAACATACTGATCTCAAGACCAAATTCTTGTAATTTTATAAGCTAACTACTGTGTTCTCTAATTATAATTGAAGATGTGCAAGGGTCATGTAAATATGGGACAAGAGTTGATTACATCCTTGCATCACCAAATTCACCCTACAAATTTGTCCCTGGCTCTTATGGTGTCCTTTCGTCAAAAGGGACATCAGACCACCACATTGTGAAGGTTGACATTGTAATATCCAAGACTGATCCAAACAATGATGGACACCAACAGAGGCAACAGAAAGTTGTAAAGATTGACTCCTCTTCGTCTAATAAAGGGATCTGGGGGACTAATATGTGATGCTGTTTTTCTTTTGTCTATAGATTTTGACACAGGTTTCCATTCATGCTGTTGAGTGATGAACTGAGATGCAGCAGTGTGAAAATTGTAAGGCAGGCATAACTCATAGAGAACTATTGCTATGCTTCCAGGAAATGCTGCCAAAATTAATGTTTTTGTGAAGAAAGAATTCACTATTAAGAAGATTGGGATTGTCAATTTGAAGGTATCTGGGGATATAAAAACTGAATATTTCTGCAAAAAATCAATAGCGTTTCACCTTCTACGAACCCTTAACACGCCATGTTGGCAACTGCGACGATCCTTTTGGAAAACCGAACCGTTATTCCAGAAACAGTGAAAAAGAACAAGAAAGTGACGCCACACGCACGTGCGACGCCGTTGTTACGCACCTGCGCGGTTCACGCTGTCATCAATGTGCGGTGATTCCCCCACGTCGGGACGCCGTAACCGTTCACCATTTCCTGGCACCTCCGCTCCTCGCCGCTCCTCGTCCGTATCGCCACCATAGCCGTCGGCGATCTTACCTCCGCCTCCACTTCTTCTGTAGTCCTTTCCGTCGCAGCATCTTCTTCTGTGTCGTCGTCGTCATCGCCATCTGCTTGATCTTCTTCTTCCTCCTCCGCGATTATTGTCGCTGCGGTTCGCACTTCATCAACCGGTTTGCAGCCGGCGAAGTTATTTCCTTCTCTTTCAGATAGGATTACGAGATCCAAACGGAGGCGTCCACCCTCGCGGGTGGCGCGGAGGACCTCCATCGGCGGCACGATCAAGACCTCTGTCATCCGGATCCGCCCCCCTTCTCTCACCGCTTTTAAAAACCGAGTCCGCCCGTTAGCCAACCAGGGAAGCGGCGGCGGGATCGGGGGCCGCGGCCGTGGCTCCTTCCTAGCTTCCTTCAACCCTCGCCATGGTAGAGTCCCGCTCCTCGGTCCCGGCGCCTCGGTCTCCTCCGCATCCATCCTCCCGTCGCCGCTCTCCGATCCAAGATCCTCCGTGCATATGCGCAGCCCCTCGTCGTAGACGATGCCGTGGAGGCCGCGGGAGCCTGCGTCCACCCTCTCCCGCGGAGGCTTCCTAACGTCAGAGGGCATCACCACATTCGCCGGCTGCGCCAGATCCCCGACGACGCTTCGGAGCCCATCGAGATATTCGTGGGGAATATTCCGGCATCGGCAGAGAGGATCTTTGCGCCGCCCATCTTCGACATCAATACCAGAGAGTCTTAGAAACTTAAGCGCCGCCCTGCAAAAGTCCAACATCGCTTTCTAATTCCCCTTTTCTTTTCCTCTTACGGAAAACGGACGGAGACAGCGCGCGATCGGAAGGGCAGAAGGAATGGGAAAAAGATCGAGGTGTTTATAAGGTAGCTGGATAGACATAATTAAAAGGAAATTTTAATTAGCAAATTTATTTATTTTCTCATTTTCTATAATTATTTATCCAAAAATTTCACCCTCCCATGTATAGTTACACAGACCCGTATTCTCACTGGTTCTCGTTGCGATCCTATGTATGGGTGAGACTTAGGATTCATTCAATTACTGGAAGGTGTGTGACAGTGGGTGCTTAGCAACAAGTCAGTTAAGAGTGGATCAGGATGGAAGCATGGGCTGGCGATCGGCGACGTGTTTCGGTTTCCCGTTTAAGCTTTCTAATCGTGATGTGTCCGTAAAATTAAAATGCCAAAAAAGTACATGAGGATTCAACTCCATGTGATGTAATAAAAATGACAAAAAAAAAAACGTTCATCATCTCTAAAATAATATAGAAAAAATAAATCATAAAAATTAATAATATAAAAAAAATAAATCATAAAAATTATTAACTAAAATATTATTACTAACCTGTTAAGCTTCGTCAAATTTTAGAGGATGTTTAATTTACTTTATTTTTTATTTTTATTTTTTAAAAAATTATATTTTCTTATTTTTTAGAAAATTATTTTATTTTATTTTCTAATTTTCTAAAAAAACATTATATCTTTTTTTAAAAAACAAAGTTGAAAAATATAAATTAAACATGTTTTTCAGAAAATTATATTTTCTATAGAAAATGAAAAAAAAACAAGAATATCAAATACCCTCTTAAATTTTATATTTTAGGATGATAACACTCATATTTTAACTATCTAAGTGTAGATCTATATAATTTAATAAAATAGCATATAACCTGGGACAATGATACACAGTTTTGAGATACTCATATTGTGAATTAATAAATAAATTTTTTATCAATAATTTTTTTTTCAAGAAATCGAATTGATAATTCTAAAATTTAAACGTAAGCATGATATCAGATGCTAATTTTAAAAAATAAAATAAAATAGCATATAAATCATTATAGCTTCTCTCAATATAATATTCTCAATAATAGTATCTTTATCAGAATTAACTTGGTAATAAAAATGACATATTATAGCACATCAAAATATATTTACCATGTCCAATTTATTTTGTTAACTTAATCCAATTAATTATTGTAATATTGATTATCATAAATATAAATTAAAAAATATCAAAATATCTTTTAAATTTTAATATTTTTTAAAATGCCCTTTAAAATATTTTTAGTGATTTTATTTTTTAATAATATCCTTGCAAGACTACAAATACTCATTTTACTATCCTTTAAATTGCTATATCAATTAGCCATATATTAAAGTCAAGATACATTTTTAAAATGAAAAAATAAATATGTATATTCTAATATCACTAAAAATTTAAAGAATTAAAAAAAATTTAAACCGACGTTTTAAATAAAAATCTTGAACTTTCTCTGTTCTGTCTCATAATTTACCAATTTACAACAATTAAAATTCAATAACTCAAACTTATTATTCTGGGAATAGTAATGCCCGTCCTCCGTACTAGCCACAGCATATAAGAAATAATTATCAAGATTTATCATTTTTATGTTGATCTTAAAATAGATTGGTGGGAATGTTAAAATAAACGAATCGTTTTTTATCAAATAGTTAACCGATGATTTTTTAATGAGTGTAATAATTTTTTTTAAAAGATCGACATCTTCCAGATTAACGTGCCAACCCCAAAAAATAACTAAGCTTATTGTCTCGCGTGTTCTAATTCCTTTCTCGAATGAGGTGATTAAAGAAATTAATCATATTTCGGGGATTAAGATTGAAAAATCATTCGTGGAGGTAGATTTCGAATTCTTTTTTCTCAAAGCGAAAATACAATTTCCGACTATGAAATGTCAACTTCTGAATGCCAAATTGGTCTGGCGCCATACAATCCCTTCACCCAATCCGATTCCAATCCATACCTTGCCTACCATGCACTCAATCCCACAAGAATACAAGATATCCATCCGCGCAAATCGTCTCCACAACTTTTTATCTTAATTATTGAGTGTTAAAAATTCTTCTTTTTCTCCTTTTTGTTCTGGAATTTGTGCCTATTATTGGGTTGTTTCAATTGGTTCAAAGCTGATACGAACTAGAATCGAGGAGGAGAATCAAGGGGACAAGGGCAGAGGAAGTCAGATGGCAGGGGCGGCCGCGCCGCCCGACTTCGATCTGCCCGAGGAAGTGCTGTCGGCGCTGCCTGCCGATCCCTTCGAGCTGCTAGACGTGGCCCGCAAGATCACCTCCATCGCCCTAGCCTCCCGCATCTCGGGGCTGGAGTCCGAGGTCTCCGTCCTCCGCCTCCGCCTTTCCGAGCGCGATGACCTCGTCGCGGAGCTCCGCGCCAAGCTCGAGATGCTCGAGGCTTCCCTCTCCGAGCTCTCCGAACGGCTCGCCCACGCCCAGGACGAAAAGGTTAGACCTTTCCCTGCCCTCTTGCCGATTGCCCCTCTTTTGTAGTTTTTTGGATGGTTTTCATGGGCTTCGGTCTTCGCAGGAGACGCTCTTGAATGATAACGCTTCTCTCTCCAACACTGTAAAGAAGCTCAACCGAGATGTGTCCAGGGTAGGGTATTAATCATCCATTTAATATAGTTTTTCACTTGACTATGAAAGGTTGACATTGATATTGTCTTGCTATTAATCACGGACTGAGAATTTTGCTTCGCATGAAAATGAGTTCGGTTAGAGACAGAATAATTAGATAGGGGATTTTGGAGAAAATACCATCACTATCCAATCTTAAACATCTCATTAGGAGAGTGGTCAATTTTTTTTTTCTTGAAGAGGATATTAATGAGAAAATTTATCTTTTGACTCAATTGAAATCTCATATATTTCAGTTGTTTGGTCTTAAATTTAGTCTTAACTATTTATCTTATGTAGACAATTGCAAGATAAATTTATTAGTTATCACCCAAAGACATCAAGATGTTTGATACATTTATTTCATTACTAAGTTTACGCTGTTGATGGCTGCAATTTTCACTACTGAGAAGTCTTTAGTCCTGACCTAACTTTCGGGTCATAGCAAAACTCTTAAATACAGTCCAAAGTGTTTGATCTAGATTTTTTGTTGTTAGTTGTTCAGGAATGGTTTTATTCTTGATCAACTTTGTTTCAGGAACTTATTCTTTTCACTGCTTCATGTATTTCAATTCTTGTTTTGTCTGTTTGTTTCTAATTCTTCTCAGTTATTATTTGTTCTTTTGTTCTGCTCTGTCAGTGATCATGTGTGATTATGCATATTTTTTCCTTCTTGTGTCATGTAGGTGACTTTTATTGTGGCATATGAGATTGATTTACAGTATCTATGATTTTGATACACTGGAGATACTTGACCTAGTCAAATGCTTGTATAACTGGAGCAATAACCAGTGGAGGAACAATGAGTCATGGTTTATTCCCAAAGGCTATGAGATTTCACTAGGAATCCAACTGTAGCATTTGTAGGACAAAGGTTCCTTGTGCACTTCTACTTTGCTCTCTCTTTATTTGGTGAGAGTACATACAGAATAATCTAAATTAGTTTAATGGTAATTAATCAATGGCGAAAACACTAGTATTGTTCGGTAGGTTCATAATTCTCTACTCAAAACTGTCATTACCTTCACTCTTTCTTTTACACTTGAGATCTTTCCTCTCTTTCCACTTTCTACATGATATGCATTCATATTTATTAATGTGCAAGTCATATTGATTTGCTTAAGCATAGGCGTGTTACTTTTCCCCATCTACTAGTGAGTTATGTTCAATCACATATTACATTTGGTTTTTTCCTGTGATAATGAGTATGCCATCTATGAAGATAGCCACATATTAATCATACTATCAATTCAATGATTTTAGGAATTTGATTGTTAAAATACATTAAAGGGAGTATGGAAGCAAGGAGGAGAGGATGGAACTCCACCTCGTAGTTTAACATTGTTAAGTGTGATTTAATAAGCATGCTTAAATACGAAGAGGTTCCCTTCTAAGTCATGACATTTTTGGTTGGATTAGTTTTAACATGATATCAAAGTTAACGGCCTCACCTTTTCTGATGTTGATTCTAAAGGGCATGTTGAAATATATATTGAAGAGGGAATTCAGAAGGGGAGGATGGATGACCTTTTATCCCCACATTATTACTAAGTGAGTCTTATTAAGGATGCTCAGATGCCAAGAGACCTCCCACCTAAGTCCCTTGGCATCTTGAATCAGATTCAACTCTCTCTTGGGCTTTTAACAATGCAGTCAATCTTTCCTTTTCCCATCAACTCATTGGTATTAATGACATTACATCCGAGGATTATTCATTTCTCCTCAATTTAGCAACAAACTAAGATCCTTGAACTGTTATTGAGGCATTCATATTACCTTCTTATCTCCTAGGGCATCTAAGGCTATCATGAATATTAAATTTATAAATATATAATTTCTAATGGCATCATAGTATGATAAGGTTAACACGAACCCATCTAAAAAGATTTGTTCCCTTCTTTGATCCTCTAAATTTCATAATAATCATGCAAAAATAAAAAAAGGGAAAAAGTTGACTTCTGAATATGAACTTCTGCTAGAAATCCTTCAGTTTTCTCATATTATTTTGTTATATTTTCTATCGCTAATGAGATAGTATTGCATAGAACTAAATGAAGGGATAGGATTTATATAGCCGAATCCAAATAGTGGGACAAATATGGCCTAATGGATATTAGTCATTTCCATTTTGTGCTCCTAAACTAAAGTTTTATTGACGTTCAGAATGTTTTAGCATAGATATTCTGCAATTTGATTTATTTAATGTATTGACTAATATGAAAAAATGTATTGACTAATATGAACATACACCAATAATTATGGAGTATTGTCGAGTTTTCACATCTGATCAATAAGCTATATACACATTGGCTCAAATGCTTGGATGACATTCTAAGAAATATACCACAATCTACCACTGGGTCAGACTTCACTACTGCTTTGCCTGTGGAAATATGTTTCATTCCTGTAATAAAGGGTTTGAAAATTTTCCTTCTGGATTAGCATAATCATGCTCTATATCAGAGAGCATATTTTTCTATTGTGAATATATAATCATCACCATCTAAGTTTTTATCCATCGCATGAATAATTTGCGAGTTGTTCATGCTAAAATCACATAATTATGTATATATCATTGACCACCACTTATTACAACTTTTTCTTTGGCGTTTTTTTAATACTCAGTAGTCTCTTGAATTTTGGTTTGTGTAGTTGGAAATTTTCAAGAAGACACTCATGCAATCACTTAAAGAAGAAGATGACAGTCCGGTAAAATTTTGTATTCTCAAAATCTTGATTTGGTCACTTCTTTATCGAATAGTTTATTGGTAAAAGAAATATCATATCAAGTCCTTTTTAAATTTTCCTTGTCGTAAGTGCATACCACTTGGAGCCACTAAGCAGTTGCTTTGATTACTTTCCTTCTGTGTAGCAAGGCGTTGTTGCCAGAGTAGCGCCAAAGATTTCAGAAACAGCTAGTTTCTCTAGTATTGATGGTACTATCAGATGCCGTAATTGTCACAAAAAATTTGCTTATATTTCATTATTTGTGTTAGTATTTTCAAAAATCAATTCAATGGTCTACTTGTAGACTAAGATCTGGGATACACATTTCAGATGAGGATACTGTTTTAACTCCAAATAGGTCTTCCCTCCAAAGCCAATTATCTGTATCTGGAAATTCTGCTATAGAGCATGGTGGTTCTGCTGAAGTAGATGGTATGCAGATACTATGCATGCAGCACTCCGAAACACATCAGAATTGCTATCATACTTTCGTTGTTCTCCTCATTTCAGGATCTAAAGAGAGCAGGCCAGCTAGTTTTTTATCATCACTTGGTGGCACACCAAGACTTACACCTCCAGGTTCACCACCAAGGCGGCACTCCATCTCAGTTGCTACCACAAGGAACATGTTTGATGATAGGTCATCAGTATTTTCTTCCTTGCCAGCAAGTCACCAAAGCTCAGTGAGCTCTCCTTTTGATCCTGTGTCTCAAACAGGTATGTTTTTGAATTTCTTGAAGATTCATCATTGTACTTCTGTAGGCTTTTTGCATATGTTACTTGCCACCATAAGTTGCGAAGTTTCTTTGCTTCAGGGAGAAGTTATTGATCTGCAACATAGTATTGATAGCCTATAAAATTTGAATATAAAAGAATATCAGCATGCCCACTTTTAATGCCTGTAGTGATATTATAGCATGGTTTCATTGATGGAGAAATTTTTAATGGAGATGGAACATATTGAGATGTCAGTTTTTAAAGTAATATACTGAGATGTTGATGTTCTTGACTTATTGAACTAGATGCATGAATACATATTTAGGAACTGCATTAAACTAGGGCCAATATCTATATATTTTATTAGTGTTCATTATAAAAAATATGTCCTTTAAAAGAACTTCTCATTCACCTAATGATAAGATAACTACCTTACCAGTTATGAAATTTTAAGTGTCATTTATAACCTGAAGTGATGATGGCAATCTTGCTTTGACCATACTTAGTTGAATTTTTTTCATTATATTTGGCAGTTAGAACCATGGTTGTCAAAATAGGTCTCCATATAAGGATCAAATAGCAAACTATCTAACTACCATGTTGGTATCAGATCATTCGGATCAATGAAATTGAGTCAATTGGAAAAATAAAAAATAAAATTGCTACATATATGGCATTGCAAATGATGTTCAAAAATCTTAAGAAGAATATCTTATGTATCATTAGAAACTAATTATTAATAATACCGTAGGTACATAATAAATAATAAACTGATAAAATCAGAATGATAGCAATATAGAATATAAGATATCATCATAATTATCTATAATATCAAATTAGCATTTGATATGGTTTCTGTAACTTTATGGATTATATCTATTTCATCATTAAATAACTAATCATATTTTACTGAATTAACATAAATTTGATAAAAGGGACCTTTTTAGCTATCAGTAATTGGCAGCGGTTACTTAATCTCTTGATTGATGATGATCAAATAAAAATGAGTGATGGGTGGAGTGTCAGGTCTCTAGCAAATGACACTAATGTTGAATGAGTGATTCTCAAGCTAGTGGTATAACTAGACTTATGGTTAGACTGAAATATTCAATGTGGGATTCAAGCGAGCAATGAAGACTCCTTTTCCTCTTTGTGTTAGTTCTCGCTAAACTTCAAACATGGAATGAGAAAAATTCAGAGCAGAAGAGGCAAATAATATTCTGCAATGTCTGGTAAATAATTATGATATTTTTTGTAATTTATAGTAGACCAGGAATGCACTGCAGTAATATTAGTTTGATGGAAAAATTTTGCCATATTTTTTCTCCTCGTTGATTCAAGATCCTGGGTTTGTTTCAGGACGAACTCGAGTTGATGGAAAAGAATTTTTTCGCCAAGTGCGGTATGTAAAAGGCTCTAGTTTTTCATACATTAATTCCACTTTCTGGATCTGACAATAAATATCTTATTATAGCTATAAAAGGGTATTCCACTGACAGTTTTTTTCTACTAATGTCTGTCTTCAAGATGTCTTTTTGTTTTTATATGTTTTTAAGGGGCGTATATAAGCTACTCTTTTTCCATAAAGAAAGTGTGTTTTTGTACAATTTTTTTGTGTATTAATTGAACCATATAACTATTTTTCAAACACCAACTGAACTTTTTATTGCATTTTTAGCAAAACATATATTGTTTTTCCCGTACAACATAAATATGTATTCGAGTTACATGGTAGTCGTGCCAATTGTTATTGTTGAATCAATGTGTTCAACAGGAGGGACTTAACAGTTTAATTATCAGTTTTGACCATAGCTCATTCTATATGTTTGATTATGATGGCTCGTGAACATGTATGTAGGAGTCGTTTGTCCTACGAGCAGTTCAGTGCTTTCCTGTCCAATGTCAAAGAATTGAATGCTCACAAGCAGTCGAGAGAGGTATTTTGATTGCCACAAGTTGTCTCACAAAGTTTCCACTGTCAACTCACTGCAAAACTTATTTTGATTGCTTTCCAGGAAACACTACGTAAGGCTGGGGAGATTTTTGGCCCAGACAACAAGGATCTCTATACCATATTCGAGGGTCTGATCACCCGTAATCTCCACTGAAAACAAAGCAATGCCGAGTATTACCTATTTCTTTCGAATGCACGCGGAAGTTAGGCCTTAGTTTCGCTGAAGACAGATGTCCAGCTGAGGATCTTGGCAACTTCTTTCATATCTCTATCCAGGAAACAAAGTTTGTCATCATCGGCTTGTACCCCGCAATCACCTTGTTCTTATTATTGTTTCTCGCAACCAAGCAATAATGGATGTTTGCTACAATCAATAATGCCCTCAATTCGTCTACTTGTATTCTGAAGTATGGCTTGAACTTTGCCTAATGTAAAGGTGATCATAGTGTGATATAATTCAAATAATTAAAGTTTAAACTCCTTCCCGGCTTCCTTGTTTTAGATGGCAACTGATGGCATGTGTGACATAGGAAAGAATAGCGAGTTTGACTTGTATGTGCAAAGAGTTCATATTGCTGTCACTCAATGCTTTAGCAACTGGGAGAGTTGAGCATTAGCCTTAGGTTATGTTTGGTTAGGTTTGTAATATAATTGAGTTTCGAATATAATTTATATTATATATGGTTGATCTTATTATTTAGATTATAAAATTTTATTTATTTTTTTTATTTTAGATTATATTATATTTTTAAAATTGTATCAAATAAAATAATTAATCTTTTAATATAATTTTGATGTCGATTATTTTTCACTAAATATAGACTTAGTGTTTAAACAGATAAATTAAACAGAATTCTTATTTGCGGAAATTGAGACAAAAGACCAATAACAGTCTCCTTTTCTTTTAGGAAAAAAAGAACAAAAAATAGTAGTCCGTTGGATGAAATACGATGGCGGTTCCCCAACTACTCCATGATCCAGAAGACCAGATCTGCCTCCTGCCCGATCCCCCTTTTTTTCTCAGTTCTCGCCCTCTCTCTCCCCTCTTTCGTCGACGGAGAATCCAGCACGGAAGAAAGGACATGGTTTCATCTCTCTCACCTCTTCTTACCCTTCTTTTCTTCCTGCGCGTCCTCCAGCATTCCTCCTCCGATCCCGTCGTCGACCCCTCCAAATCCAAGATGCTGTCGTGGAAGCCCAGGTCAGTGCTCAATCCCCATTTCTTCGCTCATTACCCTGTTGAATCTATGCGCCATTTTAGAGTAAATCCGTGCTTGGCAGAGCTTTCGTCTACGAAGGCTTCTTGACCGAGGAAGAGTGCGATCACCTGATATCTCTTGTGAGTAGCTTAATTTTCACGTGTCTTTTTAGTGTTTATTTTGGTTCGGATCTGACATCTGAATCGGTTTCCTGTCGGCCAGGCGAGATCGGAGCTCAAGAGGTCGGCGGTGGCGGATAATTTGTCTGGGAAAAGCACGTTGAGCGAAGTCCGCACTAGCTCCGGGATGTTCATCAGAAAGGGAAAGGTGTGAAATCTATTAGCGCTCGAGGAATTGGATTGTGCTCTTGTGTTACTGTCTTGCTATATTCGTGTTATAACCTAACCTGCTGGGGAGCGGCTTAGCTTGATATTTGAGCTACATGGTTCAAATGCTAAGTGCAAAAAGAATGTAGGAGACGCATCTTGACTCCATATTCCATTATCCCAAATGCACAACTTGCCAGTTCCAACTTTAAACATGCCAACCCACCAATTTGGTTGCAAATTTTTGGCTAAAAAACTTTAATCTAAATTGGTGGTAGTAAATTCATATTCTAGGACATGCCCGCCCGCCAGTGTGGCTCCATTCCGATCCTGGCCTTGCTTGCATGATATTGTCCGACCCTTGGAAACTGGTGGGCACTATTTGCAGGCTTTCTCTATACATTAAAGTATTCAAGGCATTTGAATTTTGTCTACACACAGTTTCAAAGTAGTAAGAATATAAAATATCAAACAAAACTTGTAAGTTTATCAGGTAGTTATTTATGGCAACGGCATAAGTTATTTGGAAAATTTCTATATTACTGGCCTATTACAACAACAACAACCAAGAACTAAGTGGGGTCGGCTATATATTAATGGTCTAATATGCAAGTTAAATGAGAAACATATTCATTACTGGAATCCAAATAGAAAAATGGTGCAAACAAAGCAGAGCATCACAGCAACCAATTAGGTGAGCTAAATTTACTAAGGTTGGAATTCAGTCTTTGCATACATTTGAATATCACGTAGCATTTATTGTAATTTTCAAATTTACCCATGAAGTTTGACCCTATCATCAATTAGGACCTGAATTTAAAAGGAACACTAACTTGTTCTTCGTCAAAAACTTTATACAATTTGGGCAACTGAAACAGGTTGAAACTAAAACATAGTTTGCTCTCATCAATTTGTATAAAACCATTTGGTTTATTTAAATTAAATTGAATAAGCATGTAACTTGCACTTGATCATAAAAAACTGTGCAATTCAGGAAAATTGGATTAAATTGAAACTAAAATAAACTTCAAGGGATAAATTGAGTTTTTTTGTTTGCAAAAAAATAATGATGGGCTATAAAATTACCAAAACTTCAAACTTGAGTGATCAATTCAAAATATTTGCATTTATTGATGTTGAATTATCCCAAAGTCCCAATCAATATATTTATTGTCTAAAATGACTAATATTAGGACGATCAAGGGACAATGGACACAGGCCAAAGTGCATTAGTTTGGAATTTTCCCCTTGTCACCAGACAAAGTGTATTAGAATATCCTGTTGCACTGACACAAGATTTGTGACACACATCTATCATGTCATAGTGGGATGGACTAGCATACAAAATTTGTATCATTCCTTGTATTCATACAACTTACAGATGCACATGGAAAAAAAGAACAAAAACTTTACCTTTGGATACATAAATGTTTCTTATTATGATTCATGATCATTGAGTTTATATATGGCATCTTTAAATTGAACTACTTCCACTCTGCTGTTCTATTCTCAAACCACAGTTCATTGAAGTATATTGTAGAGAAAAATGGAAAAAGGTTCACTGATGAAATGTTTCATACTTTTTGTTTTACTAGTATGCATCCTTCTGAACTATTTTGAGCAACTAAAGGTACACTACACAGATGTTATTTCTAGTTGCTCAAGTTAAGAGTTATTCAAAACATTAAACAATGCTTTAAGGTTATTATCCTACTATGCAAATTCCTTCCTCTATGAAGATATTGTATCTAATTGCTTTTATATGATTGGAATAAGTTCTGTGAAGAAAATCAAAAAGTAGTTTAATTGCATTTTTTTACTTTACTTTCCTAGTGATGCTTTATGGAATGGATGGATAAATCTCAGATTGGAATGAATGGAAAATATAGAGTTTAGACGTGTTATTTTATCTTGGGAGTAGAATTTTGAACCAAAGTGGAAAATTGGATGGATGTTGGAAAAGGAAACAATGGGAAAAAAATATAAAAGAGATGATAAGTTTTAATGTAGTTGATGCTTGTTGTGACTAACATGAATCCTTTGCAGGATCCAATCATTTCAGGTATAGAGGATAAAATCGCAGCATGGACATTTCTTCCTAAAGGTTTGCCTTCTACTTGGCTTAAGATAGTGTTAAGTATTTCCTCAAAATAAAATAAAATAAAATAAAATAGTGTATGTCTTAGGAAAAACATCTGATATTATAGTTCCACTCCATGTAGTCTGTGTCATTTTTTATTTTTAATGCTACTAATCTTCTTGAGATTGTCCTGTCATTTTCTAGTTGAAGACCATAATTATTTAATAGATTTGATAGTTCTTATTTTGTAAAACCCAACAGTCAGTGGAATCGCAAGGTTGCTCTTTGCTGCTGCCAAATAAGAATTGGGAGCTCATCTGAGTAGAGTCTTTTCTGGGAAGAAGTAATGAAGGGTGTCCTTATAGATCAACAGACTTGTCGTGGAAAAATCTGTCATCTCTTTCTGTAATTGTTTATATTCTATCGTATATGAAGTAATGACTTGAAGATATTACTGTTGGGTGATTGACATTGGGATCATTGTATGCAAAGTTGATTTTAGCTATTTCTATGCTTTAAAGAAAGATTAACTAATTATTTGTTTGATGAATTCCAGAAAATGGCGAGGACATACAAGTTTTACGGTATGAACAGGGACAGAAGTATGAACCCCATTTTGATTACTTTTCGGACAAAGTTAATATTGTTCGTGGTGGTCATCGAATAGCTACTGTACTCATGTATCTCTCAGATGTGGCCAAAGGTGGGGAAACTGTGTTTCCTTCAGCTCAGGTTAGTTTTCCAGCTACATTTCTCTTTGCTAGGTTTTACTACTTTGGTTAGCATGATATATATTGTGGCAAGATGTGACTATTTCTTCTTATATGAGCCAACAAAATGGTCAATCTAATCAACTCAAACCTTTATTCATTGTCCGTCTGACTGGTTTACACAAGTCGCTTGCTTTGCTGGTGCTGACTTTTATTTTGTGCCTAGTAGGAGCTGTCGCAACGTGGAGCACATGTTAAGGATGATGACTTTTCAGAGTGCGGACGGCGAGGAGTTGCAGGTGATGGTTTAGGATATAGTGTAATCGTTCATATTTTGTTCTTCTCTGTAATGGAGATTTAATGAGCATTTTGGTTCCTTTTACCTTGTTTATTGTGGATGATAGTGATTTTTTTTTCATCTGATTGGCCTTTTAGTTAAGCCAAAGAAAGGGGATGCTCTTCTATTCTTCAGCCTTCATCCAGATGCTACTACCGATCCACTTAGCCTCCATGCAGGATGTCCCGTAATAGAAGGCGAGAAATGGTCGGCTACAAAATGGATTCATGTGGCCTCCTTTGACAAAATCATCACTAGCCAAGGAAACTGCACCGACGAGAACAACAACTGTGCGAGGTGGGCTGCGCTCGGAGAATGCACAAAGAATCCGGAGTACATGGTCGGAACATCAGAAGTGCCTGGCTTTTGCAGGAGGAGCTGCAATGTTTGTTAGAATTCCTATTTCTTTTCTTTTCTTTTCATCTTTGTTTTGGTCCAGACTTTGAGCAACCTTTTCATGTTTACTGAGGGGTTTGCTGCTCATTTATGTTCCCAAATGCTGTTTCTACTCTATTTTTCATTGGAGCATCGAGCTCTATCTCACAAAAATATATTTGTCAATTTTGGAAATACGAAGGAAAATTTTATAGCAATTTTATTAGTTATATATTAATGTTCTAAATCAGTGGACATGGTTATGCAAATGTTTCCTTTTATTCTATTTTAACATCTATCTTTTTTCAAAGCACACTTTTGACGATAAGGATAAAAGTTGCTTTTTTAATTTTGTCAAATATATTTTCACTAGATACTCTTGTGTAATGGAGGGTGTTCATCCTCTTAGAAGCGGTCATTCGCTAAGCAAAATAGAATTGGAATACAATTTAAAATAGAATAAAAAACGATCCAATTCATTTACTTGTTTAGTTACAATAATAAAATGTATAATTAGTATAATAACTTATTTGATATTTGACTCATTTTGTTGATCTATTTTTTTTATTAGTTTAACTTGGTCCATCTAGTTCACCTTGCCTTATCTATTTAATACACTTTTCTTCAGCAATCCATTCAATATGTTTTAATTTATTCAACATGTTAGGCCTACTAATCTCATTCCCTTTTATTTCTCAATTAGTTAATTTAATTTGATTGGCTCAAGCTATCAACTTGGTCCAATTGTTCTGACTAACCTAAAAGGTCTGCTCATAATAAACAACTAAACCTATCAAAATTATTCACTTGGCTAGGATCAACTTGCCTAATTCTACTTGCCAAATCAAGTCGATTGTCTTACTCGAGTCATTCAACCACCCTAGCTCGACTGGTTCAATCGACCAACCTAATTTGACTATTAACCTATCCGACCATTGACTAACCTGATTGACTCAACAAATTCACTTGGTCTCTCAACCAATTCAATTCAAGTGGTATGCATTGTTTGTCATCCCATCCGATTGATCACCCAAGTCAACCAACTAAAATGGTTTTGGCATGCTCATTATGCCTCAATCTCATTGATTCCATTGATTAGAATGGAATGCTCGTCTGACGAGCCCAACCAATCGATTAGCATGCTCATCTGTAAATTATAGGAGAGAATATAATATTTTAAAATATAAGAGGTAAAATAAAAAATATCCTACGCACTAATTACGTAATGTAATTGCAATCGAAATAGAAAAAATGTTTAAAAAAAATACTGATTTCTATCGTGTGACAGTCACGAGGAGATGCTTAATATGGGGTTACCATATATTTATAATAATAAATATAAAAATAATAATATACAAGAGATATCAAACTGTTATTGAGTATTAAATATTATTTATAATAAATTATGATTGGTAGCATATGTTTTTGTTATTAATGCTCACGTATGCGGGCAATCTCCAGCCAGCAATCAGGAGGAGTTCTCCCTCCCCATGACGCGCACCGGCAGGCCGCCCTTCATTTTCAGCGTCAGCATCGCTATTTTCTCCGGCGGCGGGGCCTCCTTTTCCCTCGCCACCGTCACCACGAACCTCTCCAGCACGCACGCCGCGATTGACTTCATCTGGATGTACGCCATCTCCTTCCCCAGGCACATCCGCGGTCCCCCGTGGAACACTGGGTATTTGAAAGGGCTTTCCGGCCGGAACACACCCGTCTCCGCCTCCAACCACCTTTCCGGCTTGAACTCCTCGAAATCCGATCCCCAGACTGCCTCCATCCGCCCCATCGAGTACGATGTGTAGGTCACGAACCACCCCTTCTTTACCGTGGTCCCGTCCGGGAGCACGTCGTCGGCCAGGCAGTGAAGCGAGTTGAAGGGCACCGGAGGATACAACCTCATCGACTCCGTGATGGAGGCGTGCAGGTAATTCATCTCGCGGAGATCCTCGTAGTCGAACGCATCGACGTCAAAGGAGTTGCGCCGCACGCGGATGGACTTGATCTCGGCCAGGATCTTGGTCTCCACCTCGGGGTGCGAGGAAAGGAGCCAGAAGAACCAGGTGAGGGCGGAGGAGGTGGTGTCCTTCCCTGCGAGCATAAAGTTGACGACGATGTCTCGAAGGAATTCGTCGGAGTGGTCCTCGTTGGCAACGAAGCGGGATAGCAAATCCTCTGCTTTAAACAGAGAAGACGGCATCGGAACAGAGGAACTCTGCTTCTCTTTCTTCTTCTCTCGAATAATTTTCACGGCGAACTCGTGCACGGTAGTAATCGCCTCTTTGAGACGCCTCTCTGAACCCACGCCGAACAGCTTCTTCACCATCCAGAATTTCGGCACGGCGTATCGGAATCGGCCGGAGCTGATATCGGAGGCGTCGTTGAAGGCGCACTCAAAGCCGGAGGAGAAGGGGTCCTGCTCTGCGGCTGCGGTGTCGGGGGAGAGACAGGAGGGATCTTGGTTGAAGGCGACCTTGCAGATGTTGTCGAACGCGAAGCGCTCCAGGAGATCCTGGAGGTCGAGGACAGCGCCTTGTGCGGCGGCTTGGTTGAGACGGGGCAGGAGGCGGGCGAGAAGCTCGTCGCGGACGACGCGGACGACGAAGGAGCGGAGCGACTTGGTGTTAAACTCGAAGCTAGCAGTCTTGCGCTGCAGGCGCCACGCTTCGCCGTCGGAATTAAAGATGCCGTCGCCGAGGAAGTCATGGAGTAAGGTGATGAAGCGGGGTCCCTTGGGGTAGAGGTCGAAGCGGCCGCGGAGGATGTGCTCTACATGGACAGGGTTGGCTGTCATGAGGCCGCGGATGCCGCCAGGGCGGCAGAGGACGAAGGAATTGGAGGGCGTAGCTGCGAGGCACTCGGCGAACCAATCGGGAAGTCGGTGACGGTTTTGACGAACTGCGGGAGGTGGCCGAGGAGAGGGTACGGCTCGAGGCCGGGAGGGTACGCCGGGACGCCGTCGGCAGTGGAGCGACGGAAGATGAAGAAGAAGAAGTAGAGGATGGAGAGAGAGAAGAGGAAGAGGAGTAGGGGAATGGATTGGGATTGAGGCGGTAAGAATCGAAGCTCCATTAACGTTGCAGTGAACATGATCGTGAGCTTCGCTGCGATTAATCTCACAAAGTGAAAGAACGATCCAGGGGAAAGGCGCCGGTGATAGGCAGAGGAGCGACCACGCGATGCCTTTATCGAAATTGAAATCCATTTTCTCAAAATTTATTATATTATATTTTGTTATTTGTTATTTATTATTTGGCTTTAGGAAGAGAACTTGAACAAATAAACACTCTTTTTGTTTGTTTGTTAAAGACAACTTTGAACTGTCAAGAAACTGATACCACTAATTTTCTTCTTCATTTACTGATTTTTATTTTTTAAAAATTCATTACTTTTTTTCTTCCTATTTTTGAGAAAAAAAAAACAAGCATACTAAATAATGAAGATTGCAAATGAAGTTGTGTTTGACTAAAGCTTATATTATTTATGTATTTGGTAAAAGATTTAAGTTATGTTTGACTTGTTATCCAAGAATTGGCACAAGAAACTTGTTTTCCAAGTCAAACAATCAGTTTTATTTTACCACAATTATTGACCAAATGATTTAGGAGGGGAATAAAATAAAGTAGAGCAATTATTAGAACTCAGTGGAAGAAAAAGTTTATCCATTTTTCTTTATTGAAATTGAGAGGAGGGAGGGGAAATTAAAAGGGCAGAATAAAATAAAGTAGAGGTGTTATTTTTTTAAAGTGCAAATATAAGATCAATCTAAATATAATTCGAAATATAATGAAAATTGTTAGTACATTGAACGAGACTTAAGAGAGGATCTGAGTTATACTTAGCTCGAGCAAAGAAAAATCATAGATACCTACGACATCGACCGAAATAAATTCAAAAAATCTACTCATACGAGGTAAAATCAAACCTAAGACCTTATAATCTAAGGACCTCTACCATTAGACTACGGTCTCATTAGCAAGTAGAGGAGTTATTAGAACGTAGTGGAAGAATAAGTTTATGTATTTTTCTTCTTCTTTTTTTTTTTAAATTGAGAGGAGGGACTAGGGAGGGGAAATTAAATGAGCAACAGTGAAAAAGGAATTTTTTTAATAGAATCATCAAAACAACGTCCTATATTGATTTTTATAGGAGTACTTAATTCTTTGTAAAATAATAAAACTATCAATCAATATTATTTTTATTGAGAGTTGCAGGGGTAGTTAGGTCTTTTTCTATCTTGTGTCATTAGAGTTTTTGCAAACTATATAAGTTGTGTACATGGTCCTGTTTTAATTAAAATTTTGAAAGGTTTTTTTTTCTTCAATATGGTATCAGAGGCCACCTCTTCTAAAACCTAATTTTTTCTCCACAGCGCCGTCCCTCTCTTCTCTGCTTTCTCGAGCCCGACGCCCCCTCTCTTCTCTGCTTTTCTTCCTTCGCGACACACAAGGACGACGTCGCTGCTCTCCTTCGCGACGTGCGAGCCCGACGCCGACGTCGTTGCTCTTCCTTCGCAACGCGCAAGCCCGACGCTCCCATTCGCTCTTCGCGAAAGGCCAACGTCGCTGCTCGTTTCTCGCCGAGACCATCCCTCGCAACGCGCGAGCCCATCCCTCGCGACGCCGCTGCCCTTTCCTCGCAACGACGCTGATCTTCCCTTGCAACGCCGATGTCGTGTGAGTACCTGGGCGTCACTCTTCTCGGCAGGTTTTTCTCCCCGACGCTGCACGAGAGTTCCTTGCGGTTTCCTTTCCTCACGTGATTCTCTTCACCACGCGACCTAGCCGGCGATTTTTTTTCCTCTCCGGGTCAGGGTGCCACCATCCAACGTGCTGCCACCTTTTTCCCTACTCCTAGCATCTCAGCGATGCCGATGAGATCTACTGCCACCATCGTGACACACTGAAGTCCCTTTATCTCGGTCTTCTTTCCCTAGGCTACTGGGTGTTTTTGGATCTCTGTCACTGAGCGCATGCATCCATTCTCCGACTACTGTTCACCTCTGATCTTCGACGAGGAGAGGCAGCAGTAGCATTTTATGTGGCAGTAAACCTCCTGCGTTACCTACGACTGAGAATCCATAAGTCGTTCCTCTTCGACGCTGACAGAGCCCTAATTGCTGATCTTCACTTCCTGTTCCTCATCCCTTGCCGGTGTATTTCTACAAACAGAGAAAGTTCCATCCTTCTTGTGAATTGGTATGACAGACACTTCTGGAGAAAGTTCTGGGATGTCTACAAATCCTTTGGCTTCCTCTGAACAGGTACAACCAATTTTTACAATGGCAGGAACGGGAGGATCTGGTCTTCAGATAACCTCGGAAAAATTGACCGAGACAAATTATGCATCGTGGGCAGTTGCGGTTGAACTTTACGTAGAAGGCCATGATAGACTGGATATTCTTCACAGTACTAGAGTGAAACCAGATGAAAAGGATCCTAACTTTCGTACTTGGAGGCGTGACAATATTCTGGTAATGACTTGGATACTCAATTCTGTTAGCTCTGGCATCAAACAGGCTGATAAAAGATTTGTATGGACTTAAACAATCACTCAGAGCATGGTTTGATAGGTTCTGCAAAGCCATGTCATTGTTTGGCTTTAAACAAGGGAATGATAATTATACACTCTTTGTGAAAAGGAAAGAGGACAAAACTACTATTCTTTTGGTTTACGTTGATGATATGATAATCACAGGTGATGATAAGGATGAAATATAGGCTCTTAAGTCTAAGTTAATATCAGAGTTTGAAATTAAAGACCTTGGACTATTGAGGTACTTCCTTGGTATTGAAGTTGCTCGATCTCAGAAGGGAATCTATATATGTCAGAGAAAATATGGTTGGAAAATTACTCTATTTGTCTATGACTAGGCCTGACATTACCTATGCTATTAGTGTAGTGAGCCAGTACATGCATGCTCCTAAAACTATCCACATGAAGGCTATTGACAGAATTTTGAGGTACTTAAAGTCATGTCCCGGAAAAGACTTGCTATTTAAGGGAGGTGGTAATTTGAAGGTGGAATGTTATTCAAATGCTGATTGTGCTGGTTCTAGAGATGATAGAAGATCCACTTCTGGCTATTGCACCTTTTTAGGAGGAAATTTGATAACTTGGAGAAGTAAGAAACAAAGTGTTTGTGCACGGTCCAGTGCAGAAGCAGAATATCGAGCCATGACACATGGTCTTGCAGAAATGTTATGGTTGAGTTTTTTGTTGGAAGACATCGGGTTAAAGGCTGAATTACCTCTCAGGCTGTATTGCGACAACAAAGCTGCAATCAATATTGCAAATAATCCAATTCAACATGACCAAACCAAACACATCGAGATTGATCGCCACTTTATTCGGGAGAGATTTGATTCTGGAGAGCTATGTTTGTCCTATGTCAAATCTGAGGACCAACTTGCTGATATGTTCACAAAAGCTATACCCCAAGCTGTGTTTAATTCTACCCTTAGCAAGTTAAACATGTTGGATATATATGTTCAACTTGAGGGGGAGTGTTGAGAGTTGCAGGGGTAGTTAGGTCTTTTTCTATCTTGTGCCATTAGGATTTTTGCAAACTATATGAGTTGTGTTCATGGTCCTGTTTTAATTAAAATTTTGAAAGGTTTTTTTTCTTCAACAATTTTCATTATTATTCTATCTATATTTTCCATCTAAATAGAACACATTATAAAAGCTATGAACTTAGTAGCCACTATTACTGAGCTATCGTATAGTTGTAGCTAACTACTATATAATTATAATAACTATAATTTTATAGCGGCTACAAGTACAACATGAAAAAAAATTAAGACAAATTATTTAGAGTATTTGAAAAAGATGTAAACGATATGTTTTTAGCCTGAAATCCTATTGTTATAAATTTCATTCTAGAATCTGTAGGATCGGGTCGACCGGCTAGAGGGGGGTGAATAGACGGTTGGATCACATCAAAATTAACCGGGGCACCAACAAAATCAGTTGTAGATATCTGAACGATTTTCGATTAAATATATTATGTGTTATGTAGTTCAACTCGAATTAAAATTTTGATCTCTCAAAGTTTAAAATTTAATATTTATGTTTTAGCAATAACAAAATCGTAACTCCTACAATTGTGTAGCAATAAAATAAATAATGTTATATTTTATTTTTATTTTAAAATTTAATAGTAAAATAAATTATATATTAGTTGTTAGAACACGTGCGAGCTAAAGAGGGGGGGGCGTTTGAGTAGATTCGATCGCTTCTCGTTTTGATCTTATGATCGTTGTTTGAATATGTAGCGAAAACCTTAATTCAAACTTAACTCCACATACAACTATGAGATTTTACTTGATAACTGCTTCATAGACGATTAATCCAACACCTACTCAGCTACTCCTAGTAATCTCCCTCCATTATGAACTTCTCCTTTTTGGAGACTTTTCGGAGGCAGAGAAACCTCTTACGACCTTGTTCTTATAAGAACACAACAATACAACAAGAAACAATAATGCATATACAAATGAAAGTGAAAGCGACTTTACAATGAAAACTTTACTTTGCTTGCCCTTTAGTTTCCCTAGATTAACTCTTGGTGGCGGAAAATTCAGCAACACTTCATTTCCAAACCCTTAGGAACTGACCTTTCAAATCTTCATTGTCTACCAATCAATTGCCATACTTCACCAATTGATTGTTATCGAATCCGACCATTTAAACCTCCAGAACGTTTATTTTTATCTTGCCAATCAATTGCACCTATCGATTGCTAGCCTCCAATCGATTGAACCAATCGATTCGGGAGTGTTTTGTCCACCCGAAATAGACTATCAATCGGTTGCTTCTATTGATCAATTAGAAGTAAACATATAGATCTCCGAACGAGTTCCATTTCGCACCAACGATCATCTCATTCTAATATTCGAGTCAAAAGTTATGACTTTCAGAAGTTTGTTTTGTTAGGACTTCATGCTCAAGTCAACTCTTGTTGTACTTTCGACTGCCAAGTGTCTAGTTAGCCATGACCCACTTGGACTTTCCTCTTTCCAACTTCTCATTGGACTTTTGATGACTAAGGGTGCGCTTGGTTCAAACGGAGGAATGGGAATGAGAATGGGATTGATTGAGGTGGGGAATGGGAATGAGTATGATTGATTACATAGTGTTGTTTGGTTAGGACTATGTAATCATTACCATTACCATTGATGGTGTTTGGCTTGCCTATAAAGGAATCAATATTAATATCTTATCTCATTCATTACATATAATATTCTATTAATTAAAAATATAAAATATTATTATTTTTTACATCATAATTTTAAAAAAAATAACATAAAAATATGTTGCCAAACGGAATGCAAGTGACTGGATCGGTCTGGAGTCCGATCAGGAGTTGGTATGAGCTCCCTTGTTAATAGATCGGTCTGGTGATGATCTAGGGAGTCTGATCGTTCTGGAGAATGATCAGAAAGAGAACAGAAACATTCTGTTTGGTGGCTGATCGATCTGGTGAATGATCAGAATCAAGACAGAGGGAATTAAGGAAACCCTGATCGGTCAGAGCAACCGATCAAGGCCCTTTTGGACCGATCAGGATGGATCCTGATCGGTCCAGAGGTGACCTGATCGGTCACCTTGACCGATCAGGGCATAACCTGATCGGTCAAGGGACTGATCAGGTGACTGATCAGTCTTCATCCCTGAGAGTTCAGAGAAGGATTGGTCTGGTGACCGATCCCTGATTTGTGATCGGTCAGTGTGATCGATCACAGCCTCACAGGATCGATCAGGCAGGAGCCTGATCGATCAGGTCCATCACTGATCGGCCTGGTTGACCGATTAGTACCTTGCTGGAATTCACATAGAAGGTTCTATGGTTGAGGATCGGTCTGGTGACCGGTCTCTTATCCCTGATCGGTCAGGGTCACCGATCAGATCCTTGCTGGATCGATCAGGAGGTGACCTGATCGGTTAGAGGGATAACTGATCGGTCTTGCTGACCGATCAGTGTCTGAATGAGTGTGCAGTCCCTGATTCAAACCAAGATCAAACCAAGAAGACATCAACTTTCGCAGGTGAGACAGGGATGACTCAACTATGCAAGTGGCACAAACATAATCTGAATGGAAAAACAAACGACACGACACTGTAGAATCAGAAGACATTAATGTCACAAACATAACATCAACTGTTTTTCAAAATAACCTGGTTATGGTTATGTAACATCAAATGTATCATGTTGGAATTATGCACAAAAGCCAACAAACAAAAAGCAAAAGCTATTGTAAACCACAGAACCCAAACATAGTTCACGGATTGGAAGATGGATGAATAAACCCTAGCACAAAGGATCGTCTCAGATGACTTGGCAACGCGAACATAACCTCAACTTTCGCAGGGTCCTTATAGAAGACAAAACGTATGTGTCTACATAGCACTATGTTTAATCCAAGAAGACAGAGCCAACAACTCAAAATCTGCGTTATGCAGAAACGAAAATATAATTTTAGGACAGTAAAGAACTCAAAATCTGCGTTTCTGCAGAAATCAACAAAAAAACCTGTGCAAAATCATCAACAATTTCTTCAACATCCAGAAAATATTGAAGCAAAAGAAAGGGAAAGGAAACCTCAAAGTGAAGTCAAAGCGGTCTATGATTTAGGGCAGAAATCAAAGGGAAAGGAAACCTGGGATCGCGACGCTTTGTGATTTAGGGCAGAAATCTTGATGGCGCAGATTTATTGAAGAAGACGGAGGTTATGGAAAGAGCAAAAGCTGCGTTCAGGGTGGAGTTACCTGGGATCGCGGCGCTTTAGAGTTGCTAGCTGGGGAGAAAACTTTCGCAGGTTTGTTTGGGGAGAAAACTTTCGCAAGCTAGCTTGCGATTTATCGTGGCGCTTGGGGATTACGTGATTACACACGCTTGGGGTTTTTCATTCCCCCCAAAATGGGGAGGAATCGATGAATACGTTGAATAGGGTAATCAAAACACTGTTCCGTAATTATACCATTGAACCAAACACTCGGATTGATTTCCTTTCCCTTTGCAGAGCTCAAATATCACGTACCAAGCGCCTCCTAAGTGCTCGGTCAACCTTGTGTTGGGATTATGCGATCGACAAAGATAGAGGCACTGACGAATTACTTGGTTTACAACCAAGAAGGTTGTTAATCCAAGGCAAATGTAGTACTATCTCCTGAATACTCCTTGTGGGCGGAGAAGCCTCTTACACAATAAAACTCAGAGAAAATGAAAGAAAATAGAAGTTTTCGGTTACAATCGAATTGTTGAAATGAATTGAGTTCAAGGGTCCATTTATAGCATATGTGAAACTTTATCGAAGTGTTGACATGACACTTCTCGGGCGCTTGAGTGCACATGGACACCGAACATGTGGTCAAGGCTTATCTACATCGTAACGACCGTTGAACGGCTAGTTCGTGATAAGGTTTGGATACATGGGCGCTCGAGTCAGTTCCACCGCTAGCGAATACGGGCGCTCGAGTCCAACCGGGTACCCCCTTCACGGGCGCCCGAGTTTGGCTGGTCAACAACTTATTGATCAGCATTCCAGCGGGTCTTCTGGGTAATCTTGGGCCTTCCAAAGTTGGGTTCACCTGAACTCTTCTCTGGCATTCTCCTTGAGTGTGTTTCCTCCCGACTTCTTGTCCCTCGAACGTCGCACACATCCTTCTCGCTCCACCGGCGTACTCTTTCATAGACCTCCGCGTCCTTCGGATGCACCGATCTATCGACTCCCTTCCCGTGCCATCCTTCTCAGTCGTTGTATCTTCCGCTCGACTTTCTATACTCCTAAGCTCATGCACACTTAGACACAGAGATCAAATATCAATAGGACCTAACTTTGACTCGGTTGACCACATCAAAACTTACCCTGAGTACATACAATCTCACCTTTTTTTATTTGCATCAACCCGATTTAAATTAGGGTTAACCATAAACAAAAATATGAATAAAAAATTATTGATAAGTTTGCAAATTTTAAGTGATAAAATTTACAATTTAAACTTAGAGCTATGATAGGGAGAGTGAAAATGGGAGAGTGAATGGTAGAGTGAATGACGTGACACTTGAGTGAATGACGTGACACTTTACATGCACATGCCCGATTATCTCTTGGACACCATCGGCGGCCTTTGGCCGCCGTCCCGAATCAAACTATACCCTGGGGGGCACAGTAAACCTGTCGGAGATCGATGCATACAAAGTGCCACGTCATTCACTCTCCCATTTTCACTCTCACTATCATTTTTCTTAAACTTATATCCTATCTCTCCCCTTTGATCACATCAAAAAAAATCATGTTAAGGGCAAAAAATGACTTAGAGAATTTTTTTTTGAAAATCGTATATCCAAAAAAATCATAGAAAATTTTCTAATCATTTAAAATTTTCAAAAATTTACTAGAATATTCCAAAGTGAATGGTTAGTTTCCAAAAAAATTCGATTGATCAAATATCGAGAAATTATTTTTAAAATTAAAAGTCTGATTATTAATAAAAAATTCATAAAAATTTATCTCTTAGTCAAAAAAATATTTAAATTTTTATCTGAGTTAGAAATTTAGCAAATTTATTACTGTAAAAATTGCAAAAGTAAAATAATTTTTCTCACTATAAAAAAATAATTTTGAATTCGGAGTTGATAATTTTTGAAAAGATAATTTTTAAAATTGAATTTCAACTCAAAATAAATTTGAAATTTTTTCCAACGTTCAAAAGATTATCTACAAATCTCAAAAAATCGAATTTGGTGAGAATTTATTTTTAAGTATTTTTAAAGTTTAAAAATGCTTTTCGAATGAAAATTTATAAAAATTTATTTAACAGTCAAAAATTTTGATTTTTTTGATAGATCACAGTGAACTCTATAAAAAATATAAAACTAAATTTTCTGCAACAATTACATATTCGAACAAAAATTTGAAAAAAATTAGCAAATATAGCATTAATTAACACTTAAAAATATTAATTATTAAAAAAATTATAATTTAATACAGTCTTAGGGATCCAAAACAAATTTCTACTAACATGATTTATTAAATATTTCTACAGAATATTACTTTTGGATACTTTATAATTTGGCCTTTGTGATTTCTAAGGCACCATTTAAGTTTTCCAAAATACTGAATATTTCAAATATTTTTCAAACACAATTTCCAATCATGATCTATGGGCTAAATGTGCATCTCTTGCACATTAGCTTTCACTATTATTGTTGAGCTATGATAGAGAGCGTGAATTCACAGCGTGAAATTCAATGTGAATGACGTGACACTTTTCGTGTACACGTCTGATTGCCGCTTGGACATTGGAGGCGGCCGAAGGCCGCCGCCTTGAACCAAACTATAACCTGGGGGCACAGTGAACCCGTCGAGGATCGCTGTAATTAGAGTGACACATCATTCACATTGAGTTTCACGCTGCGAATTCTCGTTGTGTATCATTTTTGTAACATAAAATCCATTTAGTTTGATGAAACTAAAGCTCATTTGATACATTAATTATATTTTGAACTTAGTCCATAATCCTAACATCTTACTTATATCTAATGTATCTCAATATAGATGCAAGTTAATCCTATGATTCTTGTGAGATATAAAATAGATTTTCCCTAAACTAAGAGATCATGCTTCTCTGGCTAAGCATTTTAAACTTGATCATTCCTAAGATATTAATTAATATCATTGTCCTTAATTTCAAGAAATTTAAAGTCTATGCATATAAATAAGTTTGACATACATTGCATATGTATAATGTATCATGAATGTATGATATTGGAGCAAAAGGTGATAACGCTTACCCCAGAAAGCCCAGTATCGCCACCCCCTCCCCCCGGGTTGATTTAGGCCCTGTTTACTTGGGAGAGTGGAAAAGAAAATTGAGAAAAGTTTTCCACGGTAGAAAGCTTCCCTCCGTTTACTTCATTAAAATTAAGGGACGAAAAGGAATCTTAATCCATTAGTGGTCTATTTTGAAGTAAAATTTGATCACCGTCAAACTGGGCAGAAAGCAAAGGATGGAAATAATAATGACGCATACTCTTCGTTTTCTCCCAATTTTTTTCTCTTTCCGAAGACAACGCCCGTGCTCTTTCCAGGTAAGTTCTTCTACCATTCTTCAAGAGCAATTTCTATCATTATTAGATTTCCTTGATAACGTCTGCAGCCTTTCCTCAGCAAAACGTTTACTTTCCTTGGTAAAATATTTTGTTGTTTGATTTTTTATCAATGTTATCCATTTTCAAAGTCTAGTCTTTTCTCACCATTACCTTTTACCCTATTGAAGAATTTCTTATTATTATACTATTTATAAGTGTATAAAGTGAGATGGATTATTTTTTTGTTATTATTGCTTGTTACTGTAAGGAATCGTTCAATAGTGTAATAAATGTTATTTTTGAAATAATTATTTTTTATTGTTCAATAAGGTAATAAACGTTATAAGATGTCTTTAATTTTTAGTTTGCAGTAATTTTGCTCTTTGAACTGTTCTACTTCAATCTATATTATTATTGTTACTCTTTGTACAGGTTTAATAAGATGGAGTGGGATAATGGCGAAGGAGATAATCAAAATATTAATGATTATTATCAAGAGAATGATAGTAGTTCGGATAAGAGTTCGGATGATGAAGTTTTTATAAATAGGAATTACATAGTTGTTCTTTGGATGATATTGAAGGATATGAGAAAATATGTAGATAGGGGTTTAACACATAGCAATGAGCAAAAAGATGATGTTCGACGGGTTTTATTGCATAATCTTATGACTTCTAGCGACGCATGTCATAGTATTCTTAGAGTGAGTTTGGATGGTTTTAAACATTTGTGTGAAATATTAAAGCACAATAATAGGGTAAAAGGCAATAGAAATTCAAGTGTTGAGGAAAAGGTTGCTAAATTTTTATATTTGCTTGGTCATGATGTCAAAAATCGAGAATTGAGTTTTTTCTTTCGTCGTAGTACAAGGACTACTAGTAATCACTTTCATGAAGTCTTGAAAGCCATTATTGGCCTTCATGCTGAATTTATAAAGCAACTAGATGGATCTGAAATTCCTCCCATTATAGAGAGTAGCAACAGATTCTACCCTTATTTCAAGGTATTTTTTTTTTATAATTTTGAACTTTAGAAGTTTTGTAATGTACTTTGTAGCTACATATGTCGATTGTCACTTAATTGCAGGATTGTGTTGGTGCATTAGATGGAACTCATATACGTGTTAAGGTATCTGATGTAGATGCACCTCGATATAGAGGAAGAAAGGATTGGCCAACTACCAATGTGTTAGCTGGATGTTCCTTTGATTTGAAGTTTATATATGTCCTAGCCGGATGGGAAGGAACTGCATCTGATTCTCGAATCATAAAAAATGCCCTATCTAGATGTGATAAATTGATAATTCCTCATGGTATCTAGTTTACAATCTATGTTCATTGGTGGACAACATTTGAAAGTAAATATGACTAACTTATATCTTTGATTTGGTGGTAGGTAAATACTATTTAGTTGACTCTGGGTTTATGTTGAAGAGGAACTTGATTACCCCTTATCGAGGAATTCATTATCACTTGAAAGAATATTCTAGATGTGGCCCTACAAATGCAAAATAGCTATTCAATCTTCGACATGCATCTCTTCGCAGTGCAATAGAGAGAGCTTTTGGGGTTCTAAAGAAGAGATTTCCAATTATTGCTAGTGGAACAAAACCTCATTATGAAATTGACGTTCGTACAAATATTATCTTAGCATGTTGTATTCTTCATAATTTCTTAACGGGGATAGATCCAGATGAGAGATTAATTAATGAAGTGGATCGTGAATTGAGTGCAAATTCTAATGATGAAGTGAGTCGCAATCAAAGACAAGACGATGACTGGAGGCAAGGAAGTATGATTAGAGATAACATAGCTAATGCTATGTGGTTGGATTACAATATTGACTAAAGAAGGATCTTGATTATGTGTTACTCTTTATTGTACTTCTTATATCCTAGCAATGTTTGATTCGAACAATGTAATGTGTTGAATATGTTTTTTGATAAATTTTAATGCCAGATGTTCATCTATTGGATTTTAATGTTTTTTTTTGTATATATGGAATTTACTTATCAGTTCAACGTTGTTATACTTGAATGTTTACAATTGTGAATAAGATTTGATTTTTTTCATGTTCATGTGTGAATTTTGAAGCAGGTGTTCATTAAGAATGGGTACACCAATTGAACATGTCAAGAAAGATGTGATTAAGTGGACTGAAGAGATGGATATGATTTTTATAGATGTTATGTTAGAACAATAAGTTAATGGTAATCGAATAGGTGACACTTTCACATCAACTGCATGATTAATTTCCCATAATTAATAATAATTTTTAATTATCAAGATAAATAAATATTATTTCATTAATAGTAATATAATATATTCAATTTTATAGTGACATGTATTCATCCGCATGATTAATTTCACGTAAATAAATAATAAGTCATATAATATTAAATTGAGAAGGATAAGGTATTTTGGACCATCAACAATTTAACTTTCCTTTCATTTATCTAAAGTAAACAATTCAAAGGATTGATTGTATATACCTTCCTCGATTAAAGTAAATAAACACAACAGATTATGAATTTCCTTTCCTTTCCATCCTCCTAGGTTTGTGTTATCCATCCATGATCCACTCCTCGAGGTAAACGGAGCATTAGGCAGGTAAATCACGAGGGACATTTAACAAATCTTTTGAATGCGGGAGGTTAGATAACCAACAAGGTATTTTGCACCAGTTGGGAATTGATCTCAAGACTTATTGGAGCAACCACTCATGCATGTGCCAATTGAAACATGAATGTATGATATGATGTCATGATATATGATAGGGCACATAAGTATGCTAATTGTAGCATGAAGTAAATACTAAGAATTTTCATCTAAGTTTCATCAACTAATCACTATGTCAAATACACAATTTGACATTGGTGACCTATCTCCTTGAATGTGCCAAAAACTCACTCTTGGCACACTTCATGATTCTATCCTATAGTGTCAATTTTAAGACTTCAATTCTTAATAACATCCTACAAAATTTTTAAAATTAAATTAGAAACTTCTTTGATAAAGTATCACTATATCTCACAATCCTTTAAAATGCCAACTTTATCATGGTTGGGTTAATTACCCTTCCAATTATGACTGACACATCTCATACCCATCTAGTGTGAAGTGATTGCATTCTTAGGAATACAATACCTATTGGAGTTCTTTGGATGCACTAGGTAATTATTAGGGATAACTTTTCTGAATATCTTCCTAATGATTTTCCTTGGATTCTTAGAAGTCTTAGTCATGTTAGTCTCCTCAAACTCAATACTAGGAATAACCTCTATTGTAACCTTGACTTTTCCTAAACTTAGGGTTAATTCTATAATTATATGAAACTTTATGATAAGATGACGCATTCTGCTTTAATTCTCTCATGTAGGGGTATATATATACCTCTTAAATTGTCATGTCCTAGGGAGCCGCTTGTTCAATATAGACCGGACAACTTCTCTCTCGATTGGCGGACAATCCGAAATTCTTAACACAACAATCCTGTCAACCACCTATACCACAACCGATAGGGCTGGAACAAGCGAACAAAAATGAAAAGAAGACATCGTCACATTAAGGAAAGCAGTGTACTGGTACGATTTACGACAAACAAACATAGACGTAGGTCTCCATGACACACAAAAGTACAATCCATGACATAATGAAAAATAATCTGAACGTTCAAGCGGAAATACAGCACACCATCAAATGTTAGGACCGAAAGAAATTTAGATAGCTCCATAATGGTATGATATTATCCACTTTGGGCCTAAGCCCATATGGTTTTGCTCTTGAGCTCTCCCAAAAGGCCTCATGCCAATGGAGATATCTTTTTCTCTTATAAGCCTATGATCTTTCCCATGTGTTTTCGATGTGGGACTATGTTTGCAACCTTACAACCCCAATAATCCCCCCTCAAACAAAGGACGACAAGCCCCTTCAAGTGAAAATCCTTTTCGTTTAATGCCCGATCCTTAACCCATCAGGACTTTCTGCCCCTCGGACCATCCGACCTACTAGGACTTCACCGCCTAGCCGCAACTATGGTATGCCTTTATTGTGGCTCAACCTCTCCTTGCTCATGAACTACCAGCGAAGATGCCCTTAATATGGCATTTGCTCTTAACGCGGCTCAACCTCCCTGCTCGGGAGCTACCAAAAAAGACTCCCTTAACATTGTGTGCCCTTATCGTGGCTCAACCTCCCCTTGCTCAGGAACTACCAGCAAAGGGGCCCTTAACACAACGTGCTTTTATCATGCCTCAACTTCCCCTGCTCGGGAGCTACCAGAGAAAGCGCCTTTAACGCGGCGTTTGCCCTTAAGTGCTACATTTGAACCTTGTGGGGCTTCGCATAAGCTGCAGACGAGGTATGTATGTCTTTTAATGCTAAAGTCATTCATTGCTCTATCAAGAGAGATCACATAATCGCTCGACCGACAAATATATTACAAAAGTTTAAAAACCTACAAACGTTAAGGCCTACTACTTCTCGGAGTCGGATAGCTCGTCCCAGACTTGGGTAAGTTCAGAAAGCTCAAGTCAGCCTCGGGCGACAAGACCTTCACCTTCACAAACTGCTTGACCACCCCTTTAAAACCCTGAGTCAACCTTTTAATCACTTGGGCGCCCAGCAAATCATGGTACTCTTGAAATTGCAGAAATTCTTCCTTGTAGGCTTGACAACGGGCATCTTCAACAACCTGATACACTTCCAGCTCAGATGTTGCTTGCTCCTGACCGGAGGTAACCTCGTTTCGAGCTTGTAATGCTTCTTGCAGTTGCTCCTTGATGACTGACAAAACTCCCTTTGAGCAAGTAAGCTTCTTCTGCGCCTCGGCTGCTTATAGTGGCTGCGATTTCAACCGCCTTTTGGGTGATCAGTTCTTCTTGCTGGTCAGCCAAGGTGGCAAGGCGCTCCTTCTCCAAAGATAGGGGATAAAATCTTTTCTATAAAGAGCAGGTTCTCCTTGTGCTGGGCCGTATTTAGTTTCCCTTCCAAGGTCTTCACAGCTTCCCGGGCCTTTGTTAGTTCTTCCTGCAGTCTCTTGGCTAGCTCGGCCTGAAGGCAAGCTTCTTCTCGAGTCTTAGCCGCATTGGCTAGGGCCTCATTGGTGGTGGAGATGGGACTGGAAAACTTGGCCTCCAGTTCGACCAAGTGCTTCTCTAGGGACTCTGCATGCTTCACCACTAGAGGAGCATAGAAATTTAGGTGCTCTGTCCATAGCTAAAACATATGCCTATGTTAGTTATTTAGGACTGGAAAAGAATACACAACATTACTACCATTAGCATGGAGTCGTTGATCCGAGAGTTAACTTCGAGGATGTGTTCCTTCTTCAACTGCCAAGTGTACTCATCGCTCTTGAGCCTCTCTAACGGGCTCCCGAGATGCAGATGTCCAACCGCTCGGGAGGTCTCTGACGCTTCGGAATAACTTCGAGTCAGAGAGTCTGCAGGAGTACTTGAAGGGGCGATGGGTCGGTCTATGGTTCGAGGAGCCCCCTCAGTTTCAGAAACCAAAATGGGGGAAGACAAGAAACCCTCGATTAGGGGGATTGTCTTAGGGCAGTGGTCTCTACATTGGTCAGGGGTGGCCGAGGGGTTGAAATCCTTACCCACTTGAAGGCTTGCTTGGACACCAAGGTTGTTTGCCTCTTGGGGTGCCAGGTGTGAAACGGTTGTTGATTCTAAGTGCCCGGTCGGGACCTATACTGATGGATCGGCCGACACCTCAATCAGGGAATCAGTCGGTACCTCTTCTGGTACTACTGGGGAGGGCTCCTGAGGTAGGATGGGTAGAAATGGTGCTGGAGTCTTCTCTAATTCTATAGCTCGACTTGACTCAACCACTACATGGGACTCCTCGTAACCCGTCGCCATAGGGCTCGGGGAGGTGGTAGGTCAGTGCCACCTCTTGCCCCGTTGGGTTCGTCTTCTGAAACCTCGACAGTCAGCTAAGCTCCCAGATCGGTGAGGTCCCATTTCATTAACTTTGTTACGGAAATGTTCAGTATGACTTCGTCTACAACTAAAAAAGAGAGTATCGGATAGTATCTAATATTGGGGAAACAATACTAGTATACCTAAAGGAAGCTCCATCTCGGCAGCGTTGGGACTTTGTTTAACTCGGTAGAGCAGACCCTCAATAAGAACGATCCGAGGGCTGTCAAAGTTCACCCCTGCCAAAATCCACTGAGCTCTTTGGAAGCGTTTGCTCTTCTAGTACTTGCCAAGGGGCGGCAATGTAAGGGGTTCTATGATTCACCCGCTCGGGAAGTCGAAGGGGACTGGTGGCATTACATAAAAGAAACACTCTTTCCATCACTTATGGGACGAGAGGAATCTATCCAGAAATTTATACCCCTACGGGTCATGAAATGGAAGGACCCTGGGTTCATCTGCTTCGGGTGAAAAAAAATAATAGAAGAACAAGGGGGTCAAAGAGATATCATGTAGGATTGTAGATAGCGATAGAGGGGGGGGTGAATATCGCTTTCGAAAATCTTATTCGGATTTAATCAAGTTACGTCGCGAAAAGTAAATGCAAGAAAAATAATTGCTAACACTTTTATTTTTACTTGGTTGTTTGTGATGGCTCATACTCCAAGGCTCACGATCGTTAACCATTTACTTTGGACAATTCTATAAGTCGCGAATGATTTTACAAGTATGCAATGTTAAGTACAAGAAAGACAATAGTATACCGTAAGTGAAATGATGAAGTGGCGCGTCATTTTTGGAGCTGTATTTCGTCATCTCTGGATCGCTTCAGAGCAGTACACGTGAACACAAGAGCTATAGAAATTTGATGTCGAAGTCTCTGGCCGAACCCCTTATAAAGGGTTATATGAGCGCCGTGTGCCTATAGGGGCACCCGTGTTTCTGTATTCAGCCGCGTCCTCATCTGCTGCCTGATCCAAGTCTAATCCATCTCGGGCACCTGACAACTTCTTGGACACCTGTGTTGTTGATGTGGTGACTCCAAATAGCGTACGCCAACTCAGCCTCGCCTAAGCTGAGTCATGGGTACATGTGCGCCTGAGACCTCTTGGGCACCTGTGTTCTAGGGTGCCGAGACCTCTCGGGTGCCTGCATTCGCGGGCCCCTGTCCTCTCGGGCGCCTAAGTTGCTGCAAGTCTCCAAATGCTTAGCTGCAACACAAGGTTAGTTCAAACAATAATATGTAAAGGAAATACATGCAAGACAACCAATGTTGTCCGATCCTGACTTTAGTTTGAACTGAAACCCTACAATTTCCTCTTCCGAGGAATACATCCTCACCTACTCCACTCTGGAAAAATTACCTGTTGCCAATCTACACCTCCGGTTGGACTTTTGCTAGGCCTTCGAAGACTCAGGATCTCGAGACGTCCGTACCTCGACCTGTCCCTACTTCTGTCCATTGTCCTTGCCCGGCTAAGACTCCTATCCGATCTTTCGGATCAGGACTTCGATGCCCAACCCCCGGTCAGGTCTTCGTGTCCAGTCTTCTGAACTAGGTCTTCGTGCTTGGCTTCACTCACAGGTCTTCGGTGCCCATCCCTCGACCAAGACTTCGTGCTCAACCCTGTAGATCAAGACTTCGTGCCTAGTTACACTAGGACTTTCTTGCACACTCAATGTAACTGATTAGAGCCAAAAGCACACTTAACTTTGAACCCTTTGTCATTATTAAAACAAGGTTCGATCTGATGCTTCCAACACCAACATATCATACAGTTTAAAAATAATGGTAACCCCACTCAGGATAGTGAAAACATTCAGGGCCATTTGGTGTATAGGTATTTGGAAATAACATAATACCTCTTGGAAAAGTGGGGTATATGAAACCATAAATCATATTCCACTTAGCCCAAGAAAAATGTGTAGAATCCTTGTGGCGGGGCACAAGACACTTGGTTAGACCTAGGAACTTTGATTCTATAATTTGAGGAGATCCCATTCTCGAGACGAGTAGTAGGGATATGCTTCCCAGATGCCTTAGACCTAGCGCATTTATACCAGGGGCTAGATACCTAGGTTCGGTCATTGAAGCACAAAAGGTGAGAGAAGGAAAAGGATTTACAAGCAAGAAATCATCGATGGCAGAGGAATCAAGGGCGGTGTCGACGAGAAGTAACGAGGACCTTGTTGGCTAGATGCACGAAGACTGAAGACACAGTGGTCTCGACCTCAAACCACATATATATAGTGTTCGGAAAATTTCACCCTTTGATCTTGATCGTTGGATCTAGGGTAAGATGATGACGGGCATCATTTCTGATGGTACAAACATTCTCAGAGGAATTGCACTCTTTGACATGATCGTTGCGCCCCATGATAAGGAAGCGGCCACGTGGCAAGCAAGAGAATAACGCAATAAAGAGTTTGACAGCCGATTGCCTTCTCTCTCTCTTCGATAAAGCGCGAGCGACCTTTTTTGCACGCCTCATTAAATGCGGAGCACATCTCATTAAATATGCAACACGCCTCATTAAGGAGGATTAGCATTCTAAATCTCTGACCAAATCATCAACATGATTTTGGCATTTAATGCACTGGCGTAATCTCTCTGACCTAGTAGTCCAATTAGTCAGATTCACATCTTTTTCGATTAGACTTTAAGGGGGTCTTGTGATTGGGGATATATTGAGAGATTGTCGTGTGATGATCTCTCAATAGTCACTACAATAGGAAGAGGGAGCCCAAGGATTGCTGAATGCTTGCTCATGTGTCGCTCGGGCATCCTCATTTAATGCACTGGCGTAATCTCTCTGATAGGCTTGCTCGAGACTCTAAACCATGGACGTACATATCTAAACATAAGAGACACCACCCAATTGGGATAGACTCAAATGGATGTTGCTCGATCGGGATAGGCTCACATGGCCCGGGCGGCGAACGACTGTCCTAAGCAATACGTGGAGGGTACCCCTTTAGGGTTAACACTAAGGGGATACCAAGCGATGTGCCTCTGTAGAATAATAACTAAGGAGCCCTTAAGGTGCCGTCATAATTTAATTAAAGAGTCTTTAAGGCGTCGTCGAAATATAAGCAGGTCGCATTAATGAGAAAGGATTGGAACGTATAGAAATGAATATCTCAATAATAACCACCAATAATTGGTAATAATGGCGGTCATAAATGGATGCCATTATTACCTAAAATAGCGGAAGATGGAGAGCCACGGTCATGTAGGTGATCATACGGTCGGCAAGAGGGGGGGGGTGGAGGGGTGAATTGCCCTGCAAAATAAGCTTAATCTTTTATTCTTTCTTAAACAAAGATAGACGTTAGATTACAGGCAAGATAATAACATAAGAAATTAACTGAATAAAAAAAAAAGAGGCACAACCAGTTACTTGGTTTGCAACCAGGATGGTTGCTAATCGAAGGCGAATCAAAGCTCGTTATCCAAATGTACTCCTTGGGGCGGAGAAACCTCTTACATAAACTAGAACTCAGAAAGTAGAGGAAAATAAGAATGAAATTCATGTACAATGAATTGCTTTAATGTAACTGAGCTCTGGGGTCTATTTATAACCCCAGTGAAGTTTATTCGATCGCTGACGTGGTCCTACACGGGCGCCCGAGTGCTTAGGGGCGCCTGACACATGGCTCAGGAGTTATCTGATTCACTTCGCGAATGACTACTTCTGGATCAACATTGGCTTCTCGAGCGCCTGTATGCACTGGGTGCTCAGGAACACGGGCGCTCGAATGTATAGGGGTGCCTGGGAACACGGGCGCCCAAGTGCATAGGGCTGCTCGGTTGACTTTGGTCAGCCTTGTGTTGACCAATCTCCAGCGGATCTTCTTAAGTGATCTCCGGCCTTCTGTTCAAATGTGTTTCCCCCTGGCTTCTCGTCCGTCAGACGTCGCGCGCGTCCTTCTCGTCTCACCGACGTACTCTTCCGCAGACTTCTACCTCCCTCGGATGCACCGAGCTCGTCGGCTCCCTTCCCGTGCCATCCTTCTCGACCGCTGTGTCCTCCACTCAACTTTCTGTGCTCCTAAACTCCTACACACTTAGACACAAGGATCAAATACAGCAGGACCTAACTTGACTTGGTTAATTACATCAAAACTCACCTGAGATATTTACAGGTCAGGAACATAAAAAGGGTCCAAGCATCCCAGAAAAAGGGATGGAATCTTCTAAGCTTTCTCTTTTCTCTTTCGATTCATCAACTTTTTTGATTCGACTTCTACCTTGAGCGTCAGAGTGGCATCGCCAAAACCTCTCCCAGCGCCATGCTAATGTTCCCGTCTCTTTCTCATGTCACAGTCTCTACGTAGTTGTAAGTCGTATCACCATACGTTCACTGTCTATCTTGTTGATTTCCGGAACATAATGTTTTAAACTGATGACTGCTTGATTTATTATACAATGTATATATATTTAAATTGAAAATTCAAGTTAAGTTTATTAATTAAATTCTAATTTAATAATTACTAAAATATTAGTACTTTTAATAATATTAAATATAGTCGATATATTTATGTATGTTTTAATTAAGAGCCATACATAACTTGTAATTGCACAACCGTACCAAGCAGAAGAGAATCGTTAATCAGGTTAAGGTGTCTCTTCTATGATTTGTTAGTTTCAATGTCATTTTCTATATATATTCTTGACTAGGTCAAAGATTTATACTTAAATCAAACATTAATTGCTGTTGGTGTCCCTGGAACAATCATAATCTAACATAAGCATTTTTGGAAAAAAAAAAAATTAAAATGACGCTTCTCATTATAGGCGGATCCTCTTCCAGCGAGTCATTCCATCACCATCGAATATTATCGATGATTTTTTATCGTCATCTTGAATTAAACGATATTCTGGAGGACAGTCAAGCAGTCAGAATCGTCGCAATTACAATCTCGTCGGATTCGATGGTGAATCTAACGAGATTACAATTGTGGCTATCCCGACAAATTCATTGTGTCTCCCAGGATATAGTCTTGTTCAAGACAACGGTCGAAAGACGTCGTAGTGTCCGATCTACGATCGGACGACTCGTCGATTATCGTCGATGAATAAGATAGAAGAGACAGGAGGAAAAGTGAGACAGAGAATCTATCCTTGGAAAGGATGTTGTTGCCCCATGGGGCATGTTAAAAAAAAAATGATTAACGAGGTTTTTTCAACCTCGGACGATCGGTCCGGTCCCACGGAAGTTTCCTACTAGCCGCCAGGTTAAATTGGGAAGCACTCGCGATGGGCGGTCTAGAAGTCCACCATCCTAGGATTCACGCCTCATTTGGAAGAAAAATTCCTACAAATATGTTGTAGCTGAGGATTGAACCACGGATGTTTGAGATAACGACTAGTCATCCTATCGCTGCACCATAATCACGGTATCCGGGCTAGTAACCTCCGTGATTTACCTCCTCTGTGTTGATCTTAAGACGAATTAATAAAGATGTTAAGGATGAGCGATTCATGTTTTGCCATCCGGAAGCCCAATGGGCCACGTTAATTGCCTTGTTAAGGGAGTACGGTGTGATGGTAATATAAAAAATCATTAACACATGCAATGAGGTTAGCCGTGAATATCTGTATTTTTCAAATTTATCCTCATAGTCGTTAACAGTTTTTGTGGACAGGCAGGATCAACCCGAATCATAATATTTTTTTTTTCTGAAACAGTCCTACGTCAAATTTTTTCTCAAATTAAATTTTAATTTGATGTCCATCTTTATGAAACACCTGGCCATAGTACAATGATAAAATACAACTTTCATGACGTTGGATTTGACCTCCTAAATTTAATATTATCTAACTTAATTAATCGTAATAGTAAAATACTTAAAATAATTGAACCACCCAAATATCAAAGAGCCACTTACATTTCCAAATTTGTCTAGTCCATCTCCGGGACTAAATACATCAAAAGTTCGAAACCTAAATTATATATATAAAAAATTAAAAAAGACCTCACTTTGTAATTGTTTACGGGATGAGGGCAGATCTCAGTTTTTTTCTTGTCCGGTCTGACTCATTCTCCGGCGACGATCGACGAATAATTCGACCGTCAATCGGGTATCATCGGCGGCCTCTAACCGTCGTCCTGAACAAAATTATACTGTTAAATACTGAATTTTACGGAGCTGAAAAAGTGAATTTCGAAAAATTAGGGGTTCAGTTACAGTTTTCCAGATCTGTTGGGTTTATTTGCAAAATGCCAAAACTAATATAAAACCCTAAAATCCTTCTCCCCTAATCAGTTTTTTCCCCTCGTCGCCGACTTCCCTGCGTGAAACCGAAGCAGTTCGCAGTTCTTCCTGACCCTTTCGGTTTCGCCCGACGCCATTGAGCCCTAGCCGACCGCCGACTGCCGACCGTCGCCTTGCCTTCTCCACTTTCCTTTCTCCTTCTTCTTCTCCGGTGCGCACGGGCAGAGCACCGCTGCCTCACGCGGGTCGCCAACCAGCCGTCGCCCTCGCGAGACCTAGCCGACGCCGTTGCCGTGAGTCGAGGAAGCGTCGCCTTGTTTTGCTTTCCGTCCTTGGTATTTCTCTCCGGCCGAAGTCAAGGTAAGGGTTGGATTTTTGTTGGAATTCATTGTGGAATTGGATAACCCTAACAGTTGATTTCTGTAGAGTTTGGTTTGAGGATTTCGGTGGTGAGTTGTAGTCGATCTGTGGGAGGCTAGCTGGGATTTGTTTGGATTGGACGAGGTGCAAGATTTAGGTATGACTTGCTTGGGGGATAAGGTTAAACCGAATGAATAAATTAGGATTTAATTTGTGTAGCTGTGATTTGATCTTTGGTTACAGTTTGAGCACTGATCAGTTTTTTTTTGGGTGAATTAGTCTTGTTCTGGATCAATAAGTTTTGGTAGGAGGCTAATCATGATATCAATGCGATTGTAGCATAGTGTTGTGTGAGAGTTCTGCTGTAGGGGTGTTATTTTATAGTGTGGTGTTCTGTTTTGACAGGATGAGGTTGTAAAACCCTTAACCATGAAGTTCTTTCATGGAGGGGTCTGTTGCGGAGGTATTGTTATGGGATGGTAACAAGTAGCCTTGTATTGGACCCTTGTGATATTCGTTACCGTGAGGCATTGGTTAAGAAAGAACCTATAGTTGTTTGGATTTATTTAAATATATGTTCTAATTAGGAATTATCCTACTCATGTTTAGTATTTTGTTTAGCTAAGGGATTTCATTGTATGAATAGCTAAACTTAAATATTTATACAGGACCTTGAGTTGGATTCACACAGTTGATTGTGAAGAGGTTAATTCGGTCACGTTCTACAATAAAAGGCGGGTATTTCTCCTTTGTACTCGAGTAGTTCTTTTACCTTAAAGCATGGCTAGTTTATGTCTTATAGGTTGCTTGACCTTGTTCTTTGTCGTTATTTAAACATCGCCGTTGAGACTTACTCTTCGTTGATCTTCGAGAATTCCAAGTTCGTTTCTGTACAGTCCACTATTGGTTTTCTATTCTGTAACGTGCCGTTTGTACGCGAGCACTTAGAAGTCCATTAAACACAGATAGGTTTAATTGGCATTAGAAATACCCTACCTAGTAGTGTAGGTGCATAATCGTTGGTTTTCGGTTTCTGGTTGGTTGTATCGATGCATGTTTTACATGTTGGATTTTTATTGCATCGTGGTTTCTCCGGTTGTTCGTGCATCGTATATCATGCACCATACTTGCACGTTGCATACTAACGACTGTTAGGCTTACATTTAGTTGAGCCGTCGTTAGTCATATTGTTGCTCGATTCACTCAACCACATGTTGTCATGGTAGTGGTTAGAGTGCGAGTGTTTGTCCTGTCATGCCAGACAGTGACACCCTCACCGTTATTTTAGAGGGATGAGCTGTTGGTGGCTCACCCTCACCGTTGTTTTATAGAGGGATATTTTGCAGCTGTATAGCTCCCCCTGTGTATAGGGGTTGGAGTGTAGACTCCCCAGCATCCTGTCCACTCAACCACGCCTTATGTGGTATTATTGTTGTTTAGTATTATTGTTGTTGTTGGAGTGGTACAGTTGTCACAGCCCTACCCACTCGGTCACATAGATGTGATGTGTTGATGGCTTGACTGGCGTCAGGGGTGACACATGTCATTGCATCATGTGCATACGTATTTCTTTTATGCATTTGTTTGTGTTTGATGCACTTATATGAGCTATGATTGTTGCACATGTTTGACATGCATGTCTATCTTGATATTATTGTTGTTGAGTTGTTCTATATCTGCTTAGTCGTTATTCGGTTTTATACCATGTCGTATTATTTTGGTTATGCATGATTAGGTAAATCTGATATTTCTTATGGACTGTACCTTTTGATTCTCTACTTCGTTATCTTATTTATGCCATGCTTATTTGTCTACTCATATACCCGCAGAGTCCACCCGGACTCACCACCCCTGCTTTCCTTTTTGTTGTTTCAGGTAGCAGGTAGATATTTTGCTTGGAGCCAGGAGATGATCCAGTTGTCAGTCCCTCAGTCCCAGTGTCGAGTTGAGTTATTTTTGGTATTCGGTTTAGTTATTTGTTTTCAGTACTCGGAGTCGTATTTTATTCGTTATTGGGTTTATTGTTATAAGAGACATTTTATGTTCTCTTTGGATTGTAGTTCATTTCAGTTTAAGGTGGCTGAGCCACCCATTATTTTATATGTTGATATAAAACTGCGTGGTTGTGATTTCTATATATATTATTGTGATGCCAGCCGCTGGTGGCTGAGCTATGGTGGTGAGATTTGATGTATAAATTGTCCCATATTGTCCGCCGTACAGGGAAGATGCTGCCCGATTTTCAAGGAAGCATGTGCCTCTGGGTGCGTGACATATACCCTGAGGGGTACGGTGAATCCGTCGAGATTGTCGCAATTGCGATCTCGCCAGATTCACCATCGAATCCGACGAGATTGCAATTGCAGCGATTCCGACCGATTCATCATTCTTCCCATGATATTATTTGATTCGGGATGACTATCAAAAACCATCGATGATGTTCGATCGACGATCGGACGACTCGTCGATCGTTGTCGGAGAGTGAGATAAACGGGACAGGAATAAAGGTGGGACAGAAGATCCCATTTGTTACAGGAAGGGCATTTTTTAAGTCAAAACAATTTTATCATATTTCTCATCCGAATGATACTGTTATTATAATAGGAATTATGCCATAATTATTAAAATTTAAATTGGCTTAATATTTTTTTAGCTCAATTTGGTTAAAATTAATATGCACATTTATATTAATATTCTTTTTTAAATTTGATAAAAATTATTCAAATTTAATTAAAATCATTTTAATTTGTCAAAATCATATTAAATATTCTATATAGACTTTATGCAGGTCGGCTAAAAGGGGATAAATAACCTTGTAAATTGAAACTTAGATCTTTTACTTTTCTTAACAAGGATAGAACATTAACTAAGCAATTAAAATCATATGATAATAACAACAACAACAACAACAACAACAAAGCCTTATCCCACTAGGTGGGGTCGGCTATATGGATCCTTTTACGCCATTGAGTTCTATCCCCTACTATATCATCATCTAGATTTAAATAAAATTTATCTTGTTTTATTGTTGCCAACCAAGTCTTTTTTGGTCTTCCTCTCCCTCTTTTAATGTGCGTATTTATCATAGTTTCACATCGTCTAACAGGGGCATTTATTGGTCTTCTAAGTACATGTCCGTACCATCTCAAACGTGTCTCCCGAAGTTTTTCTTCAATAGATGCAACTCCGACTTTCTCTCTAATACTCTCATTCCTTATTCTATCCATCCTCGTATGTCCACACATCCACCTTAACATCCTCATCTCTGCAACTTTCATCTTTTGCTCATGTGCTCGAGTCATAGCCCAACATTCAGCACCATATAACATAGCAGGTCTAACTGCCGTTTTGTAGAACTTCCCTTTAAGTTTTAGAGGTACTTTACGATCACATAAGACACCCGATGCTAATCTCCATTTCAACCATCCTGCTTGTATTCTATGTAAGACATCTCTCTCAATTCCTCCATCACTTTGCAAGAACGATCCTAAATACTTAAAGTTCTCGATTTTAGACAACTCATCATCTCCTATCTTAACAATTGTTTCACTACGTCTAGCATTGCTAAACTTAAATTCCATATATTCAGTCTTTACTCTACTAAGCCTAAAACCTTTCATTTCTAGAGTTTCCCGCCAAGATTCTAGTTTAGCATTTACTCCTTCACGTGTCTCATCTATCAAAACAATATCATCTGCAAACAACATGCACCATGGCACTGTATCTTGAATGTGCCTAGTGAGTTCATCCATGATTAGTGTAAAAAGATAGGGACTTAAAGCTGATCCTTGATGTAACCCTATCCTTATTGGAAATGCTTCAGTCAATCCACCTGAAGTCTTCACTCTAGTCGTTACATCTTCATACATATCTTTAATTAGGTCAATATATGTTACGCTAACGCCTCTCTTTTCTAGAATTCTCCATATAATTTCTCTTGGTACCCTATCATAAGCTTTTTCTAAATCAATAAATACCATGTGTAGATCTTTCTTTTGCTCCCGATATTTTTCAATTAATTGCCTAAGAAGATGTATAGCTTCTATTGTCGACCTTCCAGGCATGAACCCAAATTGATTTTCGGTTACCGTGGTCTCCTTCCTCAATCTTTTTTCTATTACTCTTTCCCAAAGTTTCATGGTATGACTCATTAATTTAATACCCCTATAGTTTGCACAATTTTGTATGTCTCCTTTGTTCTTATATAAGGGAACTAGACTACTTACCCTCCATTGATTAGGCATTTTTTTTGTTTTCAATATTAAATTAAATAATTTTGTAAGCCATTCAATACCTTTTTCCCTAAACATTTCCATACCTCTATTGGGATATCATCCGGTCCCACGGCCTTTCCATTTTGCATCCCTTTCAAAGCTTGTTCTACTTCTGAAGTTTGAATTCTCCGATGAAAATTAAAATTTCTATACTCATTTGAAATACTTAAATTGCCTAAGTCAAGTTGGTCCCCTAAACTTTCATTAAAAAGTTGATGAAAGTAAATCTTCCACCGCTCTTTTATTTCGCTATCATTTACTAGTACTCTATCGCATTCATCTTTAATACATCTTATTTGACTAAGGTCTCTTGTTTTCCTTTCTCTTGCTTTAGCTATTTTATAAATGTCTCTTTCCCCTTCTTTTGTATCTAAATTTTGATATAATCGTTCAAAAGTTTTATTTTTTACTTCATTCACTGCTTTCTTAGCCTCTTTCTTGGCTATTGTATATTTTTTTAAGTTTTCCTCGTTCTTACAAATATATAATTCCTTATAAGCTATTCGTTTTTCTTTCACTTTCTCTTGTACTTTCTCATTCCACCACCAAGATTCCTTCCTTGGTGGTGCATGCCCCTTTGACTCACCGAGTACATCCTTAGCTACTATTTTCAACTTTGATACCATCTTATCCCATGTCGTATTAGAGTCGCTATATATTTCATCTAATGCTTGTATTCCTACCTTCTCCTTCAATATGTTTTGCTTCCCATCCTTTAACTTCCACCACTTAATTCTAGGAGTCGTGTATATTTTTCCTCTATTGATATTATAACTAAGGCGTATATCTAACACTACTAATCTATGTTGGGTAGTTAAGCTTTCTCCAGGGATAACCTTACAATCTTTACAAATCTTCCTATCTCTCTTCCTAACCATAAAATAATCAATTTGTGATTTATTATTCCCACTTTTGAATGTGATCAAGTGTTCTTCTTTTTTCTTAAAAAATGTATTAGCTAGTATAAGGTCATATGCTATCGCAAAATCCAATATAGTTTTTCCTTCTTCATTTCTTGTTCCAAACCCATAACCCCCATGTACTCTCTCATATTCTTCATTTTTCGCTCCGACATGTCCATTTAGATCGCCTCCTATTAAAATCATTTCATTTGGCGGAATGTTTTGTAATACCTCATCTAAATCGCTCCAAAATCTTGATTTAGTTTCTTCATCTAATCCTACTTGAGGTGCATATATGCTAATTACGTTCACAACTTCTTTCGCCACTACTATCTTGAGAGCTATAATTCTATCCCCCTTTCTAACTACACCAACAACTTCATCTTTTAAAGAACTATCTACAAAAATACCCACTCCATTTCTTGTTTTACTCTTTCCTGTATACCATAACTTAAAACCCGAGTTCTCTATCATTTTTGCCTTCTCACCTACCCATTTTGTCTCTTGCACACACAAAATACTAATTTTTCTCCTAATCATTGTATCTACTACCTCCATTGTTTTACCAGTGAGAGTTCCTATATTCCATGTTCCAAATCTGAGACTATTACTTTTCTTATAATGTTTATTCTTAGTCCACCTATGGTGTGAGAACTCTTGCCTATTTAACACTACACCCAAGTTCTCATGGAGATGTAGCGGTCCTTGCCGAGACGTTACAGTCGGACCCTGCAACGCGAACCCTTGCATATTTAGCACTACACCCGGGTTCTGGAGATGTAGCGGTCCTTGCCGAGACGTTACAGTCGGACCCTGCAACGCGTTCCTTCCGGGGAACATCCTAGCATTAGCATAATACTTTAATGGATCCATTCATTGAGTATTTGCCATAGTTTTTTTACGCTGGCTGGCAACCTAACGCAACCCTCCTCCTTTATCCGGGCTTGGGACCGGCCATGACTAGGTCGTCACAGGCGGAGTTATCATATGATAATAACAACTAATTAAATTAAGAGGCATCAGAATTACTTAGTTGCAATCAGGGTCGTTGCTAATCCAAGATAGTTGTAAAGCTCCACTATAAAATATCTTCTTTGTTGTAGGCAAAGAAGCTTCTTATAGACTCTTGAAAGCTAGTAGAAAGATTAGGAAAAGATGAATATAATTGTTGTAATATAATCTTAGCTTTAGGGGATTATTTATAGCTCGAAAGTGTATTTACTATTGTACTAATGTGGCATTGAGACGCCTCAGTTGTGATATAAAGTACCTCAGTTGGATATATTTAATCCATGGTAGCCAACGATAAGTTTTGATAAACTTTCGATCTAAGATGTCTCAGTTTTGACTAGAGGTACCTCAGTTTCGACCTAAGACGCCTCAATTCAAACTTGAGGCATCTTAGATTTCAACTGAGACGCCTCAGTTCTGTTTTTGCGTAGAATTCATCCGAGTGAATTGAAGTGCCTCCAAAGGCAATTGAGGCGTCTCAGTTAACAATTTGGTCAAAGTCAATATCTGCGTTGACTTTTGTACTTTTACTCCGCGTGGGTTATTTCGGTCATCCAGAGTTGAGTTCACCCGAATCCGACTCTAACCTTTTCATCGAACGGGCTTCTTCCCTTGATTCTCATCTCTCGAACGTCGCGCATGTCCTTCTCATCCATTGAATACTCTTTCGCAACCTCTGCATACTTCGAATACATCGAGCCCATCATCTCCCCCCGTGTCATCTTCTCGTCTGTTGCATCTTCTGCTCGATTTCTTGTGCTCCTATGCACCTGCGCATTTAGACACAAGGATCAAAAATAACTTAGACGTAACTTGACTTAGTTGATCACATCAAAATTAACCCGGTGTACTTATAATCTCCCTTTTTTTGTGTATTAGCCTAAGCTAAGGTTAACAAAATACAGAAATAATATTGTTTTGCAAAAAAATAATAAAACATTTTAGTACATGAAAAATATTGTAATTAGGGTCTCCCCTTATCGTAACCTTCACATTCTTCCCCTTTGATCACCTCAAAAAATTGGATTTTTTTGAAAAATATCACAATTTTTTTAAAAAAAGTACAAACAATTTCTAAGGGAAAAAATATTTTTTGGAGCAAGAAAACATAGTTTGAAAGCAAATTGTCAAAAATTTATTTTTGAAAGCAAATTTCCAAAAAATAGTTTTCAGTATAAAAATAATTGTTGAGTTTTCTTAATGTATGAAATCTAACATAGAGTTATCAAAAATTTAAATTCGTAAAAAATTTATCTCTGAGATTTTTAATATTTAAAATTTATTTTTCTAAAATAAATCATAAAAATTTATCTATTGAATAGTAAATTCTTAAAATTTTTGTCAAAGAGTCAAATCAATAAAGCCAACTCTGTAAAAATTTTCAAAATAAAACGAATTTTTTAAGTATTGAAAAGTAATTTTCATTATAGAATTTAAAATTTTTAAAATGGATTTTGACTTTAATAAAATTCTATTAATTTCTTACACCGTCCGAAAAGTAACATCCCAAGAAATCAGAATTTTAAAAAATAAAAAAATTTATAAAAATTTATCCAACCGTAAAAAAATTCTGAAGAAAATTTCATAAGTAGATAAATTATTCCTTATGAAAAGAATTTTTCAAACAAATTTAATCGGATCAAAATATTTTTTTAAGTAACTTTGAATTTCTAAAAGTAATTTATTTTGGAAAAAAATCTAGTATTCATAACAAACATTTAATAATTTAAAATAGATTTTAGAATCTAATAAAGATTTTAACTACTGAGTTTATTAAAAGCTTAGATAGAATATAATTTTTGGGCATTTTATAATTTAACCCTTATGATTTCTTAAATACTAGTTAACTCCTCTCGAATATCTAACCTTTAAACTAGAAACTTTTGAACATGCATGATTTTTCAATCATTCTATTTGTTGTTTTAAGAGGTGTCTTGGCATAATAGTAAAGTTGTTATGTGAAGGAAAAGGTTGGACACTTTTATAATTTAACCCTTATGATTTCTTAAATACTAGTTAACTCCTCCCGAATATCTAACCTTTAAACTAGAAACTTTTGAACATGCATGATTTTTCAATCATTCTATTTGTTGTTTTAAGGGGTGTCTTGGCGTAATAGTAAAGTTGTTGCATTGTGAAGGAAACGGTTAAGGGTTTGAGTCTTGGAAATAACCTCTTACAAAGTAGGATAAGATTGCGTACAATAGACCCTTCCCTGGGACCCCGCATAGTGGGATCTTCATACATCATGTTGCCCTTATTTGTTATTTCAAATTTGTATTTTCATTTTTTAGTTCATCGTATAATTCTAGTGGACATGCGAAGCTAATTTTCCTTTTAGATCATTGTTTTTCCTTTTTAATTTGCATAATGATCTAGTTAATTATTTGATGTCATGATATGATTGAACAGGAGATAGTACACATATCTCACTTACTATATCACGTTCGAAGTTGGAAGCTCCCCTTCATCACTGCTTTCATCTGAAATGGCTCCCTCTTCATCAATGTTCTTTTCTTGGTGGCTGGCCATAAGCGCTAGTCCGACGTATTCCTCGAGTTCGGACTCATCCGATGACGACTCGTCTCATGTAACTTCAAGTTCTTATACTTGGACATATTTACCTTTTTATCCTTTAGTTTTGGTCTGTTGTCCTTTATGTGCTTTTTTCTTGGCAATTGTAGCATTTGACTTTTCTTCTTCCCGAAAAATATTTGTTACCCTACATCTTATTAAACTTTTTAAATTTAAAATATTTATTTAACTTTCTTACCATATAGATCGTTTCCACTTCATCGGCTGAAGACTCTGCTTCTAGTTGGACCTTTCTTGTGTTCAAGGCAATATTGCCCATATTTCTAGTTTTTCCTACGCATCGAGACTCATGAAGTTCGAAAGTAAAAAAAAAAAAATCTTGTGTACTTACCTCGAGATCTTTGGAAATGTAGTAGGAGTCGACTAACAATATCTATTCTGGTATTCTGGGGAAAGTGTTCAGGGCATACCTTAACGAATCTTGATTTGTTACAGTTTCTCCAAGATTCGTGAGTCCAGTGATCATCTCCTTGATCTTTACTTGTACTTCGACCACTGTTTTTCCTTCTTTCATCCGGAGATTGGTTAGCTCATTTTGGAGTAGATCTCTTCGTGCTAACTTCGCTTCTAAGGTCTGTTGGAGCAATCGACCAAGTATGATCTGGAGGATCATGAGTTTTGATGTGTGTGTTAATATGGTTAAGTTAGAGTTTTATTATGATCTAATATGTGTATGTGAGTGTGCTGGTTTGTAGGTACACATAGACTTGGTTGGATGTCTTCATGTACGGTGAAGGATGGCATGAAGGCAAACCGTAGGCTTGTGTGCGCATTCGAGGGACCATGGACAAAGCAGAAACGATGAGCCAAGGGAAGCGGACTTCGAGGTGTACGTGAAGGATGACATGGAGGCAAGCCAAGGGCTTGTGTGCGCATATGAGGGACGAGGGCTAAAGTCAAAGAGGGCTTGAAGGTGACAAGTCGAGGCTGTTGGAGCAGGGACGATGAGCCGAGGGATGCGGACTTCGAGACATACGTGAAGGATGGCATGGAGGCAAGCCGAGGGCTTGTGTGCGCATCTGAGGGACGAGAGCCGAAGATGAAGAGGGTGCGAAGGCAACAGATCGAGGTTGCTGGACGAAGGGTCAACCAAGTTGTGAGGGTTTGAGTACTGAGGGCATTGTACTCGGGAACTAAGTCGTGAGGGTTCGAGTGCGGAGAGAAATGTACTCGGGAAGGGTAACCCTAGACTTAGGGATGGACCAGTCGACTGATCCAGGATCAGTCGACCGGTGGCACTGGAAACTCGAACGTTGGAGTTACAACGGTCGAATCCAAGTGGGATTAGTCGACTGGGGTTGGACCAGTCGACTGGTTGCGCCATTTCAGCCTCGAGCTTTATTTAAGGGAGCTCGTTTAAGACCATTTCTTCTTGGCGAAACTTGCTTGGGTAAAACTTGTTAGTAGCCTATATTGCTCAAATCGTGTACAAGGGTTGTGGCGAGGTTTCTCTACCCACAAGGAGCTACGAGAGCTAGCCGGAGGTACTCCGTGGAATCATCCACCGAAGGATCGGGATTGTCCACCTTATGGACAGTCATGGAGTAGGAGTTTTATCTCCTAACCATGTAAATCGGGGTGTTCCTCTTAGTTTTAGTTTTAGTTTATGTTTATATGCTTGCGCACTAACTTTGTAGGAAGAAAAATCGAAGAAAAGCTATTCACCCCCCCCCTCTAGCTTGACGATCACGGTCCTAACAAGGTCCTTTCATGCAATTCTAGGAATTTCTCACAAAGCTCTTTTGCCAATGCATATGTGTCGATCCAGTTGACTTTTTGAGCCGATAGAACGATCAACAGATGAAATTTTAACTTTCCGTTAGCCACGAAGTTGGCTTGTTCCTTCTTTGTCCAAAGATGTTTTTCCTTGTCCTCGTTGTTATTATCTTTAGGCGCTTCAAATTATTTTTCATTATTAAAAGTAATTTAAAGTCTATTTTAAAAAATACCTTTATCAGGCATTTTCACATCACAACTCCCTCTTGAACTTTAGTGGGTAGATACTCAGTCCGACCATCATCTTCTTATTTTAAGTGGCAGTTATCATTTTGAAGCAGTTGGACTCTAATACCACTTGTCGGTCCCGTGTAGGATGGCTAAAGGGAGGTGAATAGCCCTGTAAATTGAAACTTGGATCTTTTGCTTTTCTTAGGAAGGATAGAAGATTAGTTAAATAATTAAAAACATAAGAAAATAACAGTTAAATTAAGAGGCATCATAATTACTTAGTTGCAACTAAGGTGGTTGCTAATCTAAGACAGTTGTAAAGCTCCACTACAAAAAATATCTCCTTTGGTATAGACGGAGAAGTCTCTTACAGACTCGTAGAAAGACTAAGAAAGATGAATACAATTGTCATTATATAATTCTAACTTTTGAGCTATTTATAGTCTGAAAAGTGAAGTTACGTTGTGCTGACGTGACATTGAGACGCCTTAACAACTGAGGCGCCTCAGTTGAATAGATTTTTTTCACGGCAGCCAACGGTAAGTTTTGATAAACTTTCGATCTGAGGCGCCTCAGTTTCGACTTGAGGCGCCTCAGTTGACGTTTTCGCTTTTCGTCCGTGTGGTGATTTCCGACCATCTAAAGTTAGCTCATCCTAACCTGACTCCTTCCTTCTCCTCGAACGGATTTCCTCCCCGGCTTCTCGTCCCTCGAACGTCGCTCATGTCCTTCTTGTCCACCTGTGTACTCTTCTGCAATGTTTGCATCGTGGATGTACCGAGCTCGTCAACTCTGTTCCCCGCGTCATTCTTCTCATCTGTTGTCTTCCACTCGATTTCTTATGCTCTTAAGCTCTTGCATACTTAAACACAAGGATCAAAAATAATCAGGAGCTAACTTGACTTGGTTGATTATATCAAAACCAATCCGAGATACTTACATTGAGGATGTCATGGGTCTCCCTCACTGATACGTCTCCCCTTGCATTGGCGATTAGGCACCAGATCACCGGTTTGGTCATGCCCTCGATGTAACCTAACAGCCTCTCATAGTGCGGCTTGGCATCTCCCTTCCTGTGGTTGTAATAGATGCAGAGCGGGCCTAGATCGCGGGTTGCTGCTCTAGAGGATATCGGCGCAACATCGTTCATGGATTTGTCATCGCCGACCCCATAGCACTATTCGCAGTGGAAACCAATAGTGTCGAGATATCAGCAAATATAACAAAGGAATTTGTTACCTCTCAAACCAATAGATTAAGTGACATCCTTATATCAAAGTTTGTAAGAATATCATATGATGAAGCATCGACAGATTTTCTGTTGAACGGATTGAAAAATCGAGTGATTGTTTAACGCCTTTCACTTATGTTCCCAGTAAAGTCCGCGCCAATTTGATCTGGTTTGAAAATCTCCTCACAATGATGTAATAAAAGAAATTCATCCTTACATAAAGAATATGCCGTCAAGGTCTGCTCTTAGATTTCTTCCCTAGCACAATGATTTCCTATGAAAAATAATAAATATCAAAAAGTTCATTAGGAATTATCCTAACAAGAATACTCCGATGCCTAAATTAATATGAAAATTTGATAATAGTGTAAAATAAGGTTGACCAATAAAAAAAGGTATGATGTGAGAATCTCCTTTTACTTTCTCTTTCTAAGTAGGACAATCTCGGAAGATGAGATACCATAAATCCCTTCGTAATAAAGCTTAACTAAGGTCAATTGGACTCATATTAAGGGAGTGTTTGGGAGAATTTTTGCTTCTTGAAAAGTGATTCTTATAGAGATTATCTTGAAGTCAGTGAGAAACTAAAGCATGAAGTATTTAGAAATAGAAGCTAAAAACTGATACAAGATAAAGTTTGAGTATTTGGTGAATAATTGCTTCCAAGCTTAATTTTTAATTAAATGACAACAATATCCTTAAACTACATAAATTATTTTTTTAATTATCTAAATATAATTTTGATACACCATCAATAATGTTTTATATATTTATTATTATATTTTGAATATTATACCAAAATTAATTTTTTTTAATAATATATATGTTTAAAAAATATATAATTAATAAAAATAAAAATATAAAAAATGACAAATTTATATAAATTGAAAAAAATTATAAAAAATTATGAATATATAAATTATATGAAAATATAAAATTTTATTTAAAACTATGGTGGCAATTATGTAAAATGATAAATTATTAAGGGTATAAATGTCTACTTTTAATTCTAGACCATAAGCAAAAAGCAGAAGCAGAAAAAGTTCATTTTGTTTCCAGCTTTTGGCTAAGTTATGAGTCAAAGCAGATCTGGTATCACAAACACCAAAATATTCATTAGCTAAATCTAAAGCAGCTAGCAGAAGCTCTCCTAAACACTCTCTAAGAAGAATAATGACAACTTCATGATGCTGACCAAGAGATTCGACGATGGAGGTGAGGACTTAGGCCCGTGAGGACTCATTTCATAACGCAAATGAAGTGAAAATTTTAAAGTGGTGATGATAATGATGAGGGGAAGAAGAAAAGAATTAGATAATAGTTAAATTTGGGATCATCGGTTCGGTCTTATAAAAAATTTTCATCGATGATCAGGATAAATCAGGATGTATTCGCGATGGACGATCCAAAAGCTCGGTATCTTATAGTTGCACACTTCATTTTGAGGATTTTTTTTTACAAAATGTCTCATAATTAGGGATCGAATCGTGGAAACCTGGATGATAACTTGATGCCCTTCAGCTGCACTATAACCTCGGAGGTAGTTGTTAGAAAAAAATTAATTAACGAGGTTGGATAATGTCGAATCTCGTGCGATCGGCCTAATCCCACGGAAGTTCCCCACTCATATACCGCTAGGGTAAATTGGGAAGTACTCATGTCGGATGATCCAGAAGCCCAACGTCTGAGGATTCGAGTCCATTTGGAGGAAAAAATTTCTATATAATACGCCGTAACTAAGATCGAATTGTAAATATTTAGGATGACAATCAATCATTTTTTCACTATATCACGACTCCGGGAGTTGTGGAGATAGTTGTTAGAGAAGGATTTGATTGTGATTTTTTTTATTTATTTATTGTCCCAGGAGTGGAATGGTAATCAAACGAATAAGTTTCTTGGGATTGAATTCATATGCAGCGTAAATAAATGTCTATAATATTTGAATTATTCGGGGTGTTAGGTCCTCTCTTATGATTTATTTATGCTTTCCAAATTTGTCGGTGGTCAGTGGAAAAATTCTATGAGTTAGAATCAGTAAGGGAAAATTTTCATAAATTTTCTATTTTCAAATTTATCTTTACATGTAATCTCACTCAAATTTTTCTTTACATGCAATCCCTAATGAAATTGATAAAATAATTTGATGAGTATTATTTAAAGAAAATTGAATATAAAAGTTAGAAATTTGAGTATGTAAGGTTGCATCCATCATATCAAGAAACTGTATACTCAATTTTCACTTTTTTATACTCAAGTTTCATTCTTTTATACTCAATTTTCACTCATGTATACTCAATTTTTATTCTTTTATACTCAATACATTAAGGAGTGAATGTAAAGAAAAATTTAAATGAGGAATACATGCAAAGATTAAGTGATCATTTGAGAATTTTATGTAATTTACCGAATCAGTAATCTTAAGATGAATAAAAAATAAGAATATCTACAAATTAGACGTTCTTATTTCTTATATTTATTAATAATAATTTAATCTTGATTAACAAATAATTCTCTATCTTGGTGTCTGACATACTTTACATATGCCGTAGGTGCTACCGAAAATTTTAAAATTTGTATAAAAGTAGATACTGTCATAAGATAAAGATTTTTGTAGTTTAATTTTGTAAATTATAAGGGGAGAATATAATATTTTGAAATATGAAAGGAAAATAAAAAATATCCGAGACACACTAACCACGTAATGTAATTGCAATCGAAATAGAAAAAAAATTACAAAAATACTGATGTCTATCTTATTATTATGATTACAGATATAATTTATAGTAATAAATATAAAAATAGTATAAATTAAATTAATTATTATTCAGTAAATTGCTATTAAATTCCCAATAACTCTTTAAACTTTGCAATCACTCTCCACACAAATTTTTCTTTATTTTTACTCTCTGATGGATTTTAGTATAAAAGGGAGAAAATTGAGTATACATCAGTGAAAATTGAGTATAAAAGAGTAAAAATTGAGTACAAGATTATTGATGTTGTGGATACAAACTGCCATACACAGTTTTCTAACTTTTATACTCAATTTTTTTTAAATAATACTCACCAAATATCACATTGTATGCAAAGTTGACTTGATAAATAAGGAGTTTAGGAAAATTTACCCATAAATTATGATATCAAAGTATTGAGCATTAAATATTATTTATAATAATCGTTTTAGGAACATAATAAATTATGATTGGTAGCAGATGTTTGTGCTTTGAATGCCCCAGCAATCAGGACTCAGGAGGAGTTCTCCCTCCCAATGACGCGCACCGGTAGGCCGCCCTTCATTTTCAGCGTCAGCGTCGCCAATTTCTCCGGCGGAGGCGCCTCCTTTTCCCTCGCCACCGTCACCATGAACCTCTCCAGAACGCACGCCGCGATTGACTTCATCTGGATGTACGCCATCTCCTTCCCCAGGCACATCCGAGGTCCCCCGTGAAACACTGGGTACTTGAAAGGGCTCTCCGGCCGGAACGCCCCCGTCTCAGCCTCCAACCACCTTTCCGGCTTGAACTCCTCGAAATCCGATCCCCAGAGTGCCTCCATCCGCCCCATCGAGTACGATGTGTAGGACACGAACCACCCCTTCTTCAGCGCCGTCCCGTCCGGGAGCACGTCGTCGGCCAGGCAGTGAAGCGAGTTGAAGGGCACCGGAGGATACAACCGCATCGACTCCGTGATGGAGGCGTGCAGGTAGTTCATCTCGCGGAGATCCTGGAAGTCGAACGAATCGTCGTCAAAGGATTGGCGCCGCCCGCGGATGGACCTGATCTCGGCCAGGATCTTGGCCTCCACCTCGGGGTGCGAGGAAAGGATCCAGAAGAACCAGGTGAGGGCGGAGGAGGTGGTATCCTTCCCTGCGAGCATAAAGCTGACGACGATGTCTCGAAGGAAGTCCTCGGAGTGGTCCTCGTTGGCAACGAAGCGGGATAGCAAATCCTCTGCTTTAAACAGAGAAGACGGCATAGGAACAGAGGAACTCTGCTTCTCTTTCTTCTTCGCTCGAATAATTTGCACGGCGAACTCGTGCACGGTAGTAATCGCCTTTTTGAGACGCCGCTCTGAACCCACGCCAAACAGCTTCTTCACCATGTAGAATTTCGGCACGGCGTATTGGAACCGGCCGGCGCTGATATCGGAGGCGTCGTTGAAGGCGGACGCAAAGCAGGAGGAGAAGGGGTCCTGCTCTGCGGCGGCGGTGTCGGGGGAGAGACAGGAGGGGTCTTGGTTGAAGGCGACCTTGCAGATGTTGTCGAACGCGAAGCGCTCCAGGAGATCCTGGAGGTCGAGGACAGCGCCTTGTGCGGCGGCTTGGTTGAGACGGGGTATGAGGCGGGCGAGAAGCTCGTCGCGGACGACGCGGACGACGAAGGAGCGGAGCGACTTGGTGTTAAACTCGAAGCTGGCAGTCTTGCGCTGCAGGCGCCACGCTTCGCCGTCGGAATTAAAGATGCCGTCGCCGAGGAAGTCATGGAGTAAGGAGATGAAGCGGGGTCCCTTGGGGTAGAGCTCGAAGCGGCCGCGGAGGATGTGCTCTACATGGACGGGGTTGGCTGTCACGAGGCCCTGGACGCCGCCAGGGCGGCAGAGGACGAAGGAATTGGAGGGCGTTGCCGCGAGGCACTCGGCGACCCAATCGGGAAGGCGGTGACGGTTCTTGACGAACTGCGGGAGGTGGCCGAGGAGAGGGTACGGCTCGAGGCCGGGAGGGTACGCCGGGACGCCGTCGGAATTGGAGCGACGGAAGATGAAAAAGTAGAGGATGAAGACGGAGAAGAGGAAGAGGAGAAGGAGAATGGATTGGGATTGAGGCGGTAGGAATCGAAGCTCGATTAACGTCGCAGTGAACATGATCGTGAGCTTTGCTGCGCTTAATCTCACAGAGTGGAAGAACGATCCGAGGGAAAAGGCAATGGTGATAAGGCAGAGGACCACGCGTCGCTTTTATAGAAATTGAAATCCATTTTATCAAAATTTATTATATTATGTTATATTATTGTTTTTTGTTATTTATTATTATTTATTTATTTATTTATTGGGCTTAGGAAGAGAACTTGGACAAATGAGCACTCTCTTTGTTTGCTTGTTAAAGATACATTCGACGTTTAAGAAAATTAATAGAACTTTGGTTTGTATTTTTAGTTTATTTTTCATTTTTATTTTTTTTTTTAAAATGTGATTCTTTATAAAATATGTTTGGTTTGTATTTTTCAATTTTGTTTTCTAGAAAAAACACATAGCATTTTTTGGAAAACTGAAGAATGGAAAAAATTTATTTTCCAGAAAATTAAAAAATATGATTTTTTAGAAAATGAAAATTGAAAATGCCACGAACTAAACGCCCCCTAATTATTTTAAAATCCCCAACTACGTCCTACGAAAAACTTTCTCCCACTCTCTACGTCCAAATATTTATTAATTTAGCTTCCTAAATACTAATTTATTTAATTATTCTTATTTTTTATATGTATAAAAAAATAGAAAGAAGTAAAATTTATTTTAAATTCAAACTATTTAAATTAAAACATAATATATATTTTTTTTTATAAAATTGAATACAATTTTTTTCATCTAACTAATATGGTCAATCAGTTCAACCTAAATTAATTGGTCAGGTAGAAAAAAAATTATACTTAATTTGATAAAAAAAATATATTAAATTCTCTTTAAATGATACTGAATTTAAAAGGAATATATATTTTTTAGATTTTGTTTTACTCATAAAAAATGAGAATTTTGTTCCCTCGCGACAAACCTAGCTGATCGATTACCAATCTGATTCTCAATTGATCAGAGCTGCTCAAGTGATTGTTTAATCATAATTGATTCTTCCTAAGTCAATTGATTGATATAAGCTCACAATCGATTTGTCAGATTGAAAAAGAGTCATTCTTAATTTAATAGAAAATATACTAAATTTATACTAAATTTAAGAGAAATTACATCTTATTTTGATATTTTTACTCAAAAATGAGAGCAATTAGATAAATTAGTATGCATTAGGGAATTGAAGCAAACAAAAAAATTAAGGATTGAAAATAAATTTTTTTGTTAGGGATTGAGGAAAAAATTTAGTTTGCTAATAGAGTTTTGGATAATTTCTTTAAAAAAATGATCCCACTATTTATCTTCTCGATTTACTTTTTTTCAAAAATTTTATTATTTTTTTTTCTTATTTTTTTGAAGAATCAAGAATAATTTCCGGAAACTAAAACAAATAAAAATTAAAGTTCATACATTCATGGACACGAAGGGAGTGAGAATAAATTTTTTTTTTCTAATATAGAAACAAGATAAACTTTAGTTTATTATTAGAGAATTTAGGATAATTTCCATCTCCATTTACTGTTTTTTATTTTTCAAAAATTTCATTACTGTTTTTCTTATTTTTAAGAATAAATCAAGAATATGGGAAAATATAAAAATTTGTAATCAATATTTTTAGTTTCCACTTTTTATAAAAAAAAATTCATGGTCCCAAAAATTCCTTGAACCAAAAAAGGAAGATTGCAAATTTAGTTATGTTTGATTTGAGTTTGAGTAAAGCATATATTATTCTATGTATCTGGTAAAAGATTTAAGTTATGTTTGACTTGTGTTTCTAATATCTACATCATGGTAGGTGTATGGGGATGTAAACCTTCTAAAGGAGGAATGACTAAGATTCAATTTACTGGATGATTATTCGAGCAACCAATAACAGACTAAATGCAAATGACTCGGGAGATATGAAATAGATCCACCTGGTAGGACTCGATCATCATACGTCTATGTCCATGTTATCAATTCAAAACTTATAAAACACTTCTTAATGTTCCATTTAATATTTCTTAATGCTCCGTTTAATGAGGCTTTAATGTTCCATTTAATATTCGTTAATATTTCTTAATGCTTGCTGATGGAGGATGTAACGAGATTAGCATAAAAAATGGCAACAAGAACAATAGAGAACACACCAGATTTACGTGGAAAACTCTTGACGGGAAAAACCACGGGCAGAGAAGGAAAAATCACTATGAACGGTGGAATACAAAGTCGGCGGCTCTGATAAAGTAAAGAAAAGTAGAGAGAAAAGAGAGGTAGAGAGAAAGAAAGAAAAGGTAACTAAATAACTTTCTTAATTGATAAAACATATCCATGAGATACACAATTTATAGAGACCTTAGAATACTTAGTCAAATGAAAAATTAATAACGAAACTGTTAATTAACATATTTATAAAGAATCTGTTAATTAACATATTAATAAGAAAATATCTAATAATAAATTAACGGATCAAACTGAATTCGGGTCACCAAACTTTAACAATCTCCACCTTGACGCGAATTCCACAAATCTTCAAAAGAACATTCTCCACCTCTTCCACAAAAACCCCACAGGCAAATCTCAACATCTAGCACCAACCAAGTCCAAGTAATGCTTAAATTTGTCTATAGGGAGTGCCTCACATTAATGTACTGTTTTGTCCTCTCATGAAACACTTGATCCTTCGTGAAGAAAATGACACTCTAACTATCACAAAAGACTGTAGTAATCTGCAAATCTTCGCTAAGCTCACTGAAGAGTCCTTTCAACCAAATAGCTTCCTTACAAGCTTCTCGTACACTACTAGAATTTTTGCATTCAACAACACATAATCGACAACGGTTTTTTGATAAAGTGTTGTCTTATGTCAATTTAACAACAGTTTTAGTATTAACCGTTGTTGTTGTTGGTCTGTATACGTAAAAAGACAACAGTAATAACAAAATGTTGTCGTATGTATACTCAACGACAACAGTTATAAAATAACTGTTGTCTATATGCGGGATTTACAACAACTGATGTGATAAACTGTTGTCTATTATGACAATAGACAACAGTTATATTAAACTGTTGTTGTTGTATTGTTGTGCTGTTCAAGCAATAAACAAAATCAACGGTGGATATCCAACTGCAAAAAAACAACGAACTATTGAATCCTCATTCTCTTATTTTTCGATCCTTAATCATCTTTTTTCTCGTCGCACAAACCCCTAATCTTTTCTCTTCCTCGCCGGCCAACCACCCAAACCCCGACCATTTCCGCTTCTCTCACACAAACCCCTCGCAGCTACGAGTCGACGCCTCTCCCCCTTCTTCATCGCCCGAGTCCAAGGAAGCCCCGAGAGCGGCGCTTCCTTTCACCCTCGCGAGGTGAGCCCCGACTCCTCTCGCTCTCTTCTTCTTCATCGCGCAAGCAAGGAGACGACGCCTCCTCACTTACCTTTTCTTCTTCCTCGGTCGCGTGCCCTAGCTACTGACGCCCAGGCAAGCAGTACCCTGCGTCAACACCGCATCTTCATCGCTAGCTACGACAGGCGAATTGCTCCTTCCCGGCTGAGTGCCACTGCCAGCGACCCTCCTAGTGAGTTGAGATCGCTATTGATTATTTTTGGTACCGTGAGTTGGAGCTAACCTAGTCCTCTTCCTAGGGATTTTTGGAAATTAGGGCTCTTGCATGTGGCTGCTGGGTTTCTTCTGATCGAAATAGAAAGGGGCAGAGGAAAGCTTGGTGTGTGGGTTTTCAGGTAAGGCTTGGTTGTGATCTTCATTCTTGGATGTTTCCCTTTGGATTCCCAAACTTGTACGTGAGCTCTATTAGATTCCCAAATTGCATTAGCTAGGTTAAGTTGAGCTTTGATTATTTCTTTTATGTAGGACCCAACTAATTCCTTAATAACATCATTCATTCACTAACTGTTGATGAGTTTGAAACTAAGAACATTGTCCAGTAGAGCATAATTTTCTGCCAACCCTATTAGTAGTTTACAAGTAGATTTATAGCATCTTATGCTCTTTGGTTTGTTGTGTAAGACTTTGCTATTCAAACAAAAACTAACAATTTGTTTGTAGATATATTTTGTAACTTTATTTATTACTCTGTAAGAAATTATATTTAATGTAATGAAAATGTTTAAGGATCTAAATGTTACTATACTAATATAGGCTTTGGATGTACTTCAATAGTAAGATGCAATCCATATGTCAACCTCAAATAATTTCCCTCAGAATAGATCTGACAATGCATATTATTTTAAATTAAATTTGCTTAAACTACATCTCGGAACTGATATTATGTGAATTTACGCATAGAAATGAATGGTTTGAGATAGTTACAAATATTGACATTAGATATTGCATGCTATGAATATTGCATGCTATGAATATATGAATATTGCATGCTATGAATATTGCTTAAGGTTTTTCCTTTTTCTCCCTTATTTACTTATTTTTGCTCAAATATTGACAGTAAATATTGCATGCTATGAATATGTGATGTTTCTTGTTAGGTGGGTTAAGATTTTATTGTATAATGTGTATTTATTTTGAAGGTAGGTGTTGGCTCATTTCTAGTTGATTAGTACTTGTAACAAGAATGGACAAAGAATGGATGTCAAAGGATAGATTATCACGTGAATATGGTATTAGAGTAGAGTCTTTCTTGCAATTTGCACTAGATAACGCTAACAATCCTAATGCAATACCTTGTCCATGTGCAAGATATGGTAATATCAAGAAGAAAAATGTTGAAATTATAAGGGCACATTTGTATAGTAATGGTATAGATTTGACATATCATACATGGATATGGCATGGGGAATGTAATATGGCAGAGAAATCAATGAATGGTAATGATCGAGTAGGGCAAGATGAAGACAATTCTTTTGGTGAGGAGCCTATAGATATGGTGCAGGCTGTTTATGATAGTTATGATCAGAATCCAAGCCATTTCAATACGCTACTTGAAGATGCCGAGAAATGAGTATATCCTGGATGTACCAAATTCACAAAGTTATCTGCCATTGTGAAATTATTTAATTTGAAGGCAAAATATAGTTGGAGTGATACAAGTTTCACCGATCTACTTATTTTGTTAGGAGAAATGCTTCCAATGACGTGACTATTTTTTGTTTAGGGTAAACCTGTTATTTTGACATTGGATTCGAGCAATGAAATTGCTGCACATGGAACTGTTGTTGAGCTTGAAGGAGGTAATCAATTAATCCATGGCCTTCCAATGCCTAAGGATTGTATGCGAGTGTCCATTGATGTGGCAATGCAAAAATCAGTATGTTTGCCCTTTCTGATTCCTGATGAATGTGAAACTGTTGGTGATGCTATTGGAACACATGTAGCTTGGCCAATCCACTTGATAAAGCTACAACCCGAGGTACATCTAAGCTAATATTTCAATGTAAATATTCGTTAAATTATTTAGTATTGTGCCATCTAACAAGCTTATAATTACAATCTTTAGAAGCGTCAAATGAAGAAACCTACCCGTGCAGAGAAAAACCAGAAAGTTTCATCACGTGTGCCAAAATCGTTACACATGTTATATTGTTATGCTAAGCATGCTATTGATAATGGAAAGAACTTGTCAATTGTTTTAGATCATGAGATATTTCAAGATGTTTATGAACTGAATTTGCATATTGAGGACATCACTGCATTGTATCACTTGGAGCCAATTTTTGGAAATTGTGTGGTTATTTACATATTGTAAGTTGTTGATTTACCTTCAACTTTCTTTGTTCTTTTATTAATTTACTATAGAAGCACTTATTGATTTTCTTGTAATTCATATGGTAGGCATCTTTATAAAAACTTGGTGAAAGAAAACAAGATTGAGAAATTCAGGTTTGTAAATCCGCATAGCATCCCATGCTTTAAAAAAATCGCAGTGGACAAATTAGTTAAAACTGAGCGGTTGAACCAAAGGGCAAGTATTTTAGCTAAAAGGCTAGGTGGTGCATCACTTAATCAGTTAGTTTTGGTGCCAAGTTGTAACAGGTAATGGACTTCCTGAATATATTTTTTCAATTGCCATTTTTATTTGAATTGAGAATGCACTAATTTTGTGTACTTCTGTGTAGTTTCTATTGGACTCTCACTCTCATTAATCCTCATAAGGAGATTGTTTACTTATTGGATTCCCAAGGTCCTCGCATTCGTGATAACGATTGGAAATATGTTGTGGAAATGTGAGTTTATATATGTTTTTTGTTAGTATGCATCTAAATTAGTCTTAAAACAATAGTTTATCAACTACTGTACCTAATGTATAATTGAAGGGCAATAAAATTGTTTAATTCGTTCCAAGGAAGAAAAGAAAGAAAACAAGTACAGTGGGAAGTGATTAAGGTATTTGTACTTCTATTTAAATCAAAATTTTTTATTGTGTATAATATTGGTATTTTAAACATTAAAAATATGAATTATCTTTGCCTTAGGTTCCTAGGCAACCGGATGCCAAACAATGTGGATATTATGTGATGAGATTTATGAAGCAAATTACTGAAGAAGTTACATCAATCGGGGGGGATGCATTCCGAACGTTAGTAATAATTTCTTTATTATCTCAAATATTTAAAGTTATCTAGTTATAAATTTTTTCAAGTTGTTATGTTTTATTCTGTACAATCATATAATGTATTTTTGTTCGTAGTTTGCAAAAGCAGAGTACTCCCAAGACGAAATTGATGAAGTGCGCTCCACGATAGCTGATTGTATACAGGATTATATTTGATAATTGGTATGTAAATGTTAGTTACTAAGGTTTAAACTTTTCCTGGTAAATGTTAGTTACTAAGCTTTCGGGTGATATTCCCCTGAATCAAACAATATACATCAACAATATTTTTTTTTAGAGATGTTGTAACCTGGGATTATTTTTTATACATTGGAGAACAATTAGTTTAGTGGACATGAAAGTTACTTAGATGTTCAAGTAGATTCGTTGAACAATAGAGTCGTACTAGTTTGACCAAATTCCTTTTAATGCTGTGATCTAAAACCTGCAGAAACTTGATATTTAGTTGCTTTCTTGCATCTCTACTTGAATTTGTAGCCTAGCCTTTCAAGTGTTCTCATTTAAGGAGGATAAACTAATCACCACTACAGATCACTGAACTCATCACTAGGAATTAAACTTTTCAACAAGCTGCATTTACTACTATATATGATTCAACTCAAATATCATATTACTCGAAATAGTAGTGGACAGACTAAATTTGGCATGACTAATTGTATGATCGTATGAAATTAACATAAATATAAACACATTCATCCAATAGAAATTCCTTCAATACATTTTTTTTCAATATATTTTGGAGCTTCAGCAGTTCTGCCTAACATCCCTGATTGGATACAATTCTTCAATATATTTTTTTATTTGCCTAAACAGATACAGTTTGTGATTCAGAATATGATTCTGAATCACAAACAATCAATCAAGAACATGTGTCAGATATTTAATATGGTCGTCTAAGTATTTTCCTTGAAAAGTGGTTGCAAGGCTGTAAATGTCTAGATAAGCCAAGCTAGCAGTTTCCATATAATTGCAAGTGCTGATACATGCATATCTTTTTTGTTAGTTTGTTTGTTAGTTTGTTATTTGTGTTGTTTGTTGATACATATCTTCATGGATCATTTTTTATTGGACATATGCATTTAATAGAATAACTAATTAGAGTGTTTGTTCTCATTTTTCCAGCTGCAGGGACTTGTTCGTGATCATGTTCGAAGACCATTAATCTGACCTTCCAAGCTATAATTTTTGTGATTTGAACTTCATTGTAAGTTTAGTTGGGTCAGAATTATATATAATTTGAACTCTTGTAATTTGGGTCAGAAGATACTTTAGTGGTTTCGTCTGTAGAAAGGTTTTTGGACAGAAGATACCTTTGTGGTTTCGTCTGTAGAAAGGTTGTGGTGGATCTTTATTGTAAATATGTTGATGATGTTTGATATATATAGTTTTTGTTTCGAGGTTAAATTATTGCCTTTTAATTGAAAATATAATGGAAATATCTTTGTTGTCAAATTGGTATGAAACTGTTGTGGAACAGTACAAATGCACAACAGGTTTTTTTAAAGCTAAACTGTTGTTGTAGATAAACAACAACAGTGCTATATAAGTAAAACTGTTATCGAATATAATAGAAGACAACGATGAATATGGTATATGACAACAGTGATAAATTGTTGTCGTTGATATACGACAACACAGTGATAAAATTGTTGTCGAATATATTAAAAGACAACGGTGAATATGGCATACGACAATAATTAAACACCGTTGTTAAAGTTTTTCTAAACGACAACGGTGAATATTATAAACGACAACGGTTTATCACTGTTGTCATTGATAAACGACAACACAGTCATAAACTGTTGTCGAATATAATAAAAGACAACGGTGAATTCAGTATATGACAACAGTTAAACACCGTTGTTAAAACTCATCTAAACGACAACAGTGAAAACCCTAAACGACAACAGTGATAAACTGTTGTTATTGATATACGACAACGGTTATAAAACTGTTGTCGAATATAATAAAAGACAACAGTGAAAAATTGTTGTCGAATATAATAAAAGACAACAGTGAAAAATTGTTGTCAAAATGTTGTCGAATGTGATATACGACAACAGTGAAAAACTGTTGTCAAACTGTTGTCGTAGACCAAACGACAACAGTGATTCACTGTTGTCGTAGACCCTGTTAGTGATATGAGAGAAGTGTCCTAAGGCAATCACCTTATGATTGTAAACATTTATTTCAATAAATGATAATTCACTATTTGAGTATACATGTTTGTATTTGATTGGGATCTTAAACTCATCTACTAAATGTCCGCAATACAACTCACAGCATAAGAGAATTTGTGATGGGATCACAACTAGTGATTATCTCTAAATGTGCAAATGTGAAGTATTGAAAATATCCCTAGTCGATGAATTGATAAAAACAGACACTATCAATTCTGTTGAGACTAGCATGGGTTATTCTCTAATCAGCTGATTCTCACTGGCTGGTGGCATTGGGATGTCAGGAGATAAACATGGATGCTAGTTAAGGGAACTAGTTCATTGGAGTGACTAGCTGTAAGACTTCATATGGTTATCTATATAGATATGTCAATGAAGTTCTTACTGCGGCTTAAGTGCGATGTTCCTTTGACTTGCGGTGTTCAAGTCATCTTGGTCATGGAGACTTATACTTTAACATCTTAAGCAAACATCTCCAAGGAGGTGTGGACCCAGGATGATTGGGTATAAGTCGAAGTGCCCGAAGATGTTTGAACAGCCTACAAAGGATTCACCACTCCTTGCGAGGAGATGTATACCCAGGCCTATCGTCGGATTGTTACTCAAAACCTCTGGCCAGAGTATATCATGTTTGGAGTGCGAGTCTCTAAAATACATGAGAGTAATTAGAAATCCAAAGGACGAGAAAGACATTACTTGGGCTAGGTGTGACGTAGTCAGCCTAGTGGGGACTGACATAAATAGACCGTGTCCTGAACCAAGTGGGTACAAGATGGTGAAGGGAATGGGGCACGATTCATTAGAGCTGCTGAAGGGTTTCAGAATTACTTCTGAGGTCAACCGTTGATCTTTCAATTAATTGGGGGTCATGATGTACTACTAGGTGTCACTCATGATCGTTCTATAATTTGTTGATTATAGACGACCAACATAAATCGAAAGTCTATTTAGTCACACGCACTACGAGTAATCCGAGGGATTTAAAACGAGTTAAAAATTGGATTTTCCGATCAAGAGAAATAAGACGAATCTGAATTTATCAGAGGCGCAATGGAAGCTAAAAATGGCTAAGTCTTTTGAAGGCTTTTTGGGCGAATTAAATGAGTTTAATTCGCGATCGGTTCGGCTTGGTTTGGCTGGCCAAAGAGGGTGCCAAACCCCTTGGGTTGGTCGGCCACATTAAAGGGAAGAAACCAATTTAATTGGCTTAATTAATAAAATAAATCTAGTGCGATTTGTTTTATAAATTATGGATAAATAAATTTGTGTAAAGAAATTTATATAAATAAATTTATAGAAATTTATTCTTTTTATGGAAATTAAAATGATCCATGAAATGGTTTATTTTAATTTTATAAAATCAATTATGATTGATTTTTACATAATAAGAAAGTTTATAAATTTCTTATAAAATTTATTCCATAATAAAAGGGGAGATTAATTAGTTTTATTATAAAGTTAGTTATAATAAAATTCATAAGAGAATTTATATGATAAATTTCTTATGATAACTAATTAGTTTTATTATAAAGTTAGTTATAATAAAACTTGGTTTAAACGGAATAATTCATAAGAGAATTTATAGGATAAATTTCTTATGATAACTAATTAGTTTTATTATAAAGTTAGTTATAATAAAATTTGGTTTAAACGGAATAATTCATAAGAGAATTTATAGGATAAATTTCTTATGATAACTAATTCCGTTAATTCCGTTAAGAGGGAGACTTGGCAAGGGAGATGCTACTATATATAGGAACCAAAGGCAAGCCCTTAGTTCTAATCGAAATAGCGATCAAGAGATTAACTCTCTCTCTCTCTCTCTCTTATTCTCTTCTCCCTCTCTTCCCCTTAGGGCCGGCGCACCCTCAACCCTCCAAGTGGTTGGCGTGAGCAAGGATCACCAAGGAGAAGTCAAACAAGAAGAAGAAGAAGCGGATCACATCTCCCTCCTTCTCGGAATTTTGATTCCGTTAACTTGGTGGTTAGTTTCCTATCTTTTCTCTTGTCTTCTAGTTGTGTCTTCGGAGGATCTAGTAGTTCTCGTTGGCACAAAACTCGTGACTTTGCGAAGTCATCCCGAAGAGAACTCGGCGTGAACGCGAATAGAGGCGGAGCTTCCAAGGGACGCTACGGTTGGATCTCGTCCCTTTCTTCGAGTTACGAAAGGTATAAAGTAAATTAGTTTACTTTTCCGCAAAGTTTTATTTTATGATTATGTCAACACACCATAAGGTTGCATGCTAGATACGAAGTTAAAATAATTTAGGAAATTATTTTATGCAAATTCTTCCGCTGCACGTAAAAATTTAAAATTTTACGAACTCGTATCTTTGTCAACATGCACCCGGTCCCAACAGACCCCCCCTTTAACAACATGACCTTTAACAATAGTGGTATTTGGCATACGACAACAGTGATTCACTGTTGTTGAATGTATTTTTTCTAGTAGTGGTAAGTGATCTTCTTTTATCAATGTCACCTTATGACGGCAACATCACCTATTACTATACATCCCTGCAGAACATATAAACTGGCGGTTCTCCTTAGTCCCTTCATCACAACAAGAGACCCTTTATTGACCTTCACAGCTCCACCTTCACCAGTGTACTTGTACCCTTTAGAATCAAAAATACTCAAAGAGATCATATTTCTCTTCAAATCAGGGACGTGCCTCACATCACCAAGTGTTCGAATGGTACTGTAGGATCGATGCACGTGAGAGGGGGGGGGTGAATCACGTGACTTTAAAGAAATTTGAGCGCTTTAAAAAGCGTGCACAGCGGAAATGAAAGAAACAAAAAAAACAACCACAAAAACACGAACGAGTTTTTACTTCGTTCGGAGCCTTCGGCGACTCCTACTCGAAGGCCCAGGTCCCTCGGACCTTTCCGTTGGGCAATCCACTAAAACTCTCTACCGGAAAACCCCGATAGAGTAGGCGAGTACACAAGAATTGAAAGTGTGACAACCCCACACTTTCAAGTAATTAAATGCAATAAAATATATATTAAAAATTAAATTATTTTTACCGACGTCCGGAGTAGGTCGACTCTTTCGGGGCAGCGGGACGTCGTCGGCTCGAAGTGAAGCGATTCCGGAGCAAGGCGCGAGCGTAGAAGAACTTCGAGGCGTTGGAAGAATTGTTGTGTGAAGAAGAGGGTCGAGGGCACTTTATATATGGCTGGGGGCGCCCGGGATGCTCGGGGCGCCCCCCCCACGTGGCTTTCGATCCGGCGAGCCCTCTGGTCAAGGCTGATCTCTGTTTCTTCGGGATCATCTTTGACTGGGGCGCCCGGAGTGCGCGGGGCGCCCGGATTGACCGGTCAACGCCTATCTCCTTGGCCTCGCGAGGGCGAGCTTCGGCAACTGGCAGTGAGGTGGCACTGGGGGCGCCCGCAACACGCGGGGCGCCCGAAGTGCGCGGGGCGTTTGCTCGACTGACTTTGGGTTGACTCTGGGGGCGCCCGGAACATCCGGGGCGCCTTGCTCAGCTACTGCCTCACTCCCTTGAGGCTCTCTGAGCTGCAGATACTCCTTCCTTTGGTCCTGCATCCAGGGTTAGTCCAAAATACAGTAACACATAGTGTTAGATTGTACAGCCTTAGCTGTCTTGGTTCTGACTTTGGTCTCCGAAATGGAGCCCTAGGTCGAACCGACGCCTACTGTTCCCTCGACCGGGAACGCGTCCTCACTGGTTCGTTCCTCCAGTGACTTACCTCTTTTACCTTGTGCAGCTCTACTTGACTTCTTGACCCACCAGGACTTCCTGCCAAGACTCAACCACCTTGGTCTTCCTGCCAAGTCTCAACCAACTTGGTCTTCAGCCAGTTGTCAGGTCCCGCGGACCCAACTGGACTTCCCGCCAGGACTCAACCATCCTGGACTTCAGCCTGGTATCTGGTTCTAAGTCTTTCATCCCTGCACACTTAGTAAAGAGGTTAAACACTAACAACCCTAACTTTAACCACTTTGTCATACATCAAAACCCGAGTTTGACCGTTAGTGCAAACTGCACCAACAATCTCCCCCTTTTTGATGTAATGACAACTCAGGTTAAAGTTAGAAAAAACAGCAGATATGAACTTGCATACACATGCAAATAATATTACATAAGCATAGGTATAAAAGTTGCAGCACACAAGAAAGCAGAATTAACTGTGAAATAAGCATGCTGTTTGCAATTTTTCTAACCCTTTACCCTACTCTCCCCCTTTGTCATTCATCAAAAAATAGGCATAACAATTTTAAGGGAGTAGAAATATAGACTAAGTGTTAGAAATAAACAGGTCTTAAATCTTAGATCACAAAGAATTTTTCTTCCAAAATATCAATCTTAAAAAACATGTTTTTAGGGAGTAGTTGGAATTCCCTCTCAATCTTTATCAACTTTTATCAAAATTTTCAAATGTGTTTTGTCAAAAATGGCATTTTGAAAAAGTATTTTGACCTCAGCTCCCCCTGGACTAAGTAATGATTGTGGTCTCTTTTCATGTGTCTAACTCTAGTTACTGACTAACTATCTAGATGATAGTAGTGTTCACAGGGTTAGTCAAGTCAGGCAATAATGTCTAGCTCAGATTTTCGTGCAAGACTGCTTGACTTGATCACTGTAATGTTGGTATTTTACGCCCAGACTTACTGTGATGCACTGACTTAAGCATTCGGAAGTCCAGGCATTGTCCTATGCATCTCACAACCGTTCTATGTTTTTGCAAACACAAACAAGTTAATCTTAATGTGTTTTGTGAGATGCGGCTACCTAAATCTATAGGTTCATGCAATTCTAGGGGTCAAGCTTAGGCTAAGTCTGCCAGTTTTGAAAATTAAATTTTGAAAGACAATAAACTTTTGAAAAACAAGTTTGAAAAATCCATGTTTAAATAATTTTGAAAGACAATAAACTTTTGAAAACAAGTTTGAAAAATCCATGTTTAAATTAATTTTGAAAGACAATAAACTTTTGAAAAAAGTTTGAAAAATCCATTTTTTTTTTCACAAGCTTAATTAGTTAAACCAAACGTCAACTTAAGCTTATCAGGTCAGTCCTAGTCTATGACACACATTCCTATTAATCTTCTTAAGTTGCTAAATTCAGATTCAGGAAGTGGTTTGGTAAATATATCAGCTAGGTTAGACTTAGATTCAACATGGTTAAGTTCAATTTCTCCTTTATTTACATGATCTCTGACAAAATGGTGTTTGATTTCTATATGTTTGGTCCTAGAGTGGTGGATTGGGTTTTTGGTTAAATTGATTGAACTTAGGTTGTCTATAAAAAGTTTGACCTGTTTAAAATCTAAGTAAAGGTCCTTTAGGGTATGCATCATCCAGAGTAGTTGGGCTACACACTCACCCATAGCTATGTACTCAGCTTCAGTGGTGGATAGGGCAACACAATGTTGTTTTCTACTGAACCAACTAACTAGTGAGGGTCCTAGAAGCTGGCATCCACCACTGGTACTTTTTCTGTCTAATTTACAGCCAGCATAGTCTGAGTCAGAATATCCAATAAGCTCAAACTGGGTTGTTCTAGGGTACCAAATTCCTAATTTTTCTGTTCCTTTAAGGTACCTAAATATTCTTTTAACTAGGGTTAGGTGTGACTCCTTAGCACATGTTTGATACCTAGCACACATACTAACTGCAAAAAGAATATCAGGTCGACTTGCAGTTAAGTAAAGTAGGCTTCCTATAGCACTTCTATAGTACTTAAGGTCAACAGGTTTGCCTTTTGGGTCACTGTCTATAGTTTGATTGGTAGCCATAGGTGTCTTAATTTCTTTAGCATTATCCATTCCAAATTTTCTAAGTAATTCTTTAGTGTATTTTTGTTGATAGACAAAAGTACCCTCACTGGTCTGTTTTATTTGTAACCCTAAAAAGAAAGTTAATTGACCTACTAAACTCATTTCAAATTCAGTTTCCATTATCGTTGTGAAATCTTGTAAAAAGTCTGAGTTAGTTGAGCCAATACTATATCATCTACATATACTTGGGCTACAAAAATATCATTTTTTAGGGTTTTGACAAATAGTGTTGGGTCAATTTTGCCTTGGTTAAAACCTTTTGAAACTAAGTAGTTAGACAGTCTTTCATACCAGGCCCTAGGTGCTTGCTTAAGTCCATATAGGGCTTTCTTAAGTCTAAAGACATAGTCAGGGTGTTCTACGCTTTCAAACCAGGGGGTTGACCTACATAAACCTCTTCTTTAATTAGGCCATTTAGGAAGGCTGACTTAACATCCATTTGAAAAAGCTTAAACCCCTTATGGGCTGCATAACTTAAGAGCATTCTAATGGATTCAAGTCTAGCTACAGGAGCATAGGTTTCATCATAATCAAGACCTTCTACTTGGCTAAACCCCTTAGCTACTAGCCTAGCCTTATTCCTGACTGTTTCTCCTTGTTCGTTAAGTTTATTCCTAAAGACCCATTTAGTTTCAATAAATTTCTTGCCTTTAGGTAAGGGTACTAAGTCCCAGACTTGACTACGTTCAAATTGGGCTAACTCTTCCTGCATGGCTATGATCCAATCAGGGTCAAGTAAGGACTCTTCTATAGACTTGGGTTCAATTTTTGAAATTAATGCAATTTGACTAAGGTTCCTAAAAGCTGATCTAGTCTGAACCTTAGTTCTGGATTACCTAAGATTTGATTAGTTGGGTGGGCTGAGCTAACTCGTACAGTTCTGGGTTGGTTAGGTTCAGTTTCAGGTGTGGGTTCAGTTAGATCATCGTTTTGGTCCTCAATTGGCCTTTCATCAGGGTTAGTACTGGATCTAACAAAGTCAATTGGTTGGTAGGTGGTTTGATCAGAGTTATTTGGGTCAGATTTTTCATCAAATTTTACATTTGTAGTTTCTTCAATTTTTAGGGTAATTTTGTTATAAACTCTATAGGCTCTACTGGTAAGGGAATAACCTACAAAGATACCTTCCTCAACCTTAGAAGTAAATTTTCCTAAGTGCTCTCTAGTATTTAAGATATAGACTTTACATCCAAATACTTTAAGGTATTTAATGTTAGGTTGTTTGTTATAATAGATTTCAAAGAGGTCTTTCCTAGGTTTTTAATTAGAGTTATTCTATTTTGTACATAACAAGCTGTACTAACAGCCTCAGCCCAAAGGTATTTAGGTAAGTTGTATTCATTAAGCATTGTTCTAGCTGCTTCTTGTAGTGTTCTATTTTTTCTTTCTACAACTCCATTTTGTTGAGGTGTTTTAGGGCAAGAGAATTCGTGATGGTAGCCTTTTTCTAGACAAAATTGATTAAATTTGTGATTTTTGAATTCTCCGCCATTATCGCTCCTAAGTCTTTTGATTTTAATCCCTTTTTCATTTTCTGTTAATTTACAAAATTGAGTGAGTATATCAAACGTTTCATCTTTATTTTTTAAGAATTTTACCCAGGTAAATCTTGAATAGTCATCTATAATTACTAGGCAGTATAGGTTACCATTAATTGATTTAACCCCATGTGAGTCAAATAGATCTAGGTGAATTAATTCCAGAATTGACTTGGTTTGAGTTTGATTAGTTGGTTTGTGGGTTGACCTAGTTTGTTTTCCTTGTTGACAAGCATTACATAAGGTTGACTCAAGGTTAGATAATTTGGTAGGCCTCTAACTAAACCATTTAGTTTAGGTAGTTTTCTGAAGTGAGTGTGTGAAAGTCTCCTATGCCAGAGCCAAGTCTCATCCTTATGGGTTAAGAGGCAGTTTTCTAAGGGACAGGTTAACTTAATTTCATAAATGTTATTGTGCCTAAGTCCTCTAAGTGTGATGTTTGGGTTGTCATTGTGTTTGATCAGACATTCATTGGATAGGAACCTAACCTTATAACCAGTGTCACACAATTGGCTAATGCTTAGTAAATTGAAGTTGAAATTTCAACAAGTAATACATTTGTTATTATGAAATCAGACTCAAGTTCAATATTGCCTAGCCAATTACCTTAAGTTTACCGTTGTTTCCAAAAGCAACGGTCCCTAGTCTTTTGTACTTGAGTTCTGTAAATTTGGTGGGATCCCCAGTCATGTGTCTGGAGCATCCACTGTCAATGATCCATTTTTTTTCCTACAGTTAAGTAAAAGGTTTAGACCTTAGGTTGAGTTTTTGAATTTTAAAAAAATTAAGAAGATTTAAAAACTTGAGTTTGAATTTTAATTTGAGTTATGTTAATTTTGAATTTAATTTTATTTTTTTTTTTTTTGAATTTTAATTTTAATTTTATTTTAATTTTTGAATTTGAATTTTAATTTTTAATTTTATTTTTTGAATTTTTTTGAATTTGAATTTTAATTTAATTTTAATTTTAATTTGAATTTTATTTTTTAATTTTTTAATTTGAATTTTAATTTTTAATTTTATTTGAATTTTAATTTTAATTTTTGAATTTGAATTTTAACTTTAATTTTAATTTTTGAATTTTAATTTTAATTTTAATTTTTGAATTTTAATTTTTGAATTTTAATTTTGAATTTTTTGAATTTTAATTTGAATTTTTGAATTTTAATTTTAATTTTTGAATTTGAATTTGAATTTTGAGTTATCAATCAATAATTTGAATTTGGTTATCCTTATTCATCTCACTCGGTCTAAGTCATCAATCAAGGGAGTCCTATGATTTTGTGAGATGATTTTGAGTTTGTTTAGAAAAGTTAACTTGACCTTGTGTTAGATCCAAGTTCAACAAGTAGTAAGTTAAAAGTACACTTCAATAATTGGCTTCCAGGCCATGGCGAGGCACAGTGGCCTTCTTTGGCCGAAGCCTTATTGGAGCAACAACCATTTTCTAGGCAAAGCCGCTTAAAGAAGTTGGACTTTTAACTTACTCATTGAAAACCCTGTTACTAAATAGTACAAGAGTCAAATTAACTTTGAAGCTAGTCCTAAGTGCCCACCTGGGCAGCGGCTGATTTTAAGGTGCCAACTAGTTTGGAGCCTCCCCCTAAATTGTAGACTGGGTGTCTAGGGTCAATGTAATGGATGTCCCTTTTGGGACATAAAATTGATTCTGACCTACTTGCTTTGTTAGATAAGCTTTCGGAACCCACGCTTTTCGTTGATTTTTGCGGGGGTGGATAAAGGAGATAAAGGATCTTTGGGACGATCTCGATTTATATCCTATCCCAGATTTGTTATACATGCCCTTTTGTGATCCAAGAATAAGGTCAAGGTTCTTGGATCGGGTTGTGAAAGTTGCTAGTAGATCCTTAAGTTTTAGGACTTCGTCCTTTAGGGTTGAGTTTTTAGTTTCAAAGCTCAATTAATTTTTGATTTTGAGTTTGTTCAGTTAATGTTCTGGTATTAATTAATTGCTCCTTAAGGTCTTGATTTTCCTTAAGGAGCTGGTCATTTCTAGATTCAGATGCAAGCAATTTTTTATTTAAACAGAAATAATTTTAAAGAACTTTTCATTTACTGA